>JAWMAG010000012.1:18215000-18815000 GCA_037013455.1 Ceratitis rosa
CACCCATTAATAGAAAAAATAAAAATGGTGCACGTGGTGATAGTGGGATTGTGCTTAAAACTTGTATATATGTATGTATGTATACGTGTATATTGGTGTGCAAAATGGCACGAATCTCTATTAGTTATATGTACATATTTAGAATTTATATAAAGCAATTATTTTGCTCATCATAAATATAAAGGTTTGAAATAATAAATACATACAAACAAATATTTAATACTCTCTGCTATTCGTGTGTACGAATACATAACGATGTTTGTAGGTTATTTTAGGCTTTCGAATGACTCGTGGACAGTGAGCTTGACAGCAGCCGGCTATCAGTATAGATTGTTTTTATTTTATTTTAATCATTATTCTTTTTTATTTTTCCAGCCGTGATCTGTTTTCGGCGCTTACATGGTACATACTCGAATGTATTCGTGTACATACATACATATGTATATTTGCATTGACGTCAACAAATTAATCTCGTCTATTCAAAACATTAGTGATAACAATTTGCCGTGTACTAATCGGTCAGCCTAAATGAGGCGAAGGAGCAGTCGTCGGGGCAGGAAGTTCACATTAAACTGATCTATGTACATACATACTTATGTATTGTACTTATAGATTTTGTGTCGTTGTCAGTTTGACTATTTAAGTAAATAACTGCAACGTTCTTATAATTATTGAAAATATTAAAAATTGCTGACATTAACAGTATTTTTGTTTTTGTTCTTTGATTTAGTTTGCTATGTTATTCACTCACGCTCTCACGAGGAGCCATCACGTGAGCTGATAACAATAATAAATTCTTGAAATAGTAAAGAATTCGTCATACTGTTGTTTTTGGATTAGTTTGGCGTGTAAACAATTTCCCAGTCGTGGAATTTCACAAAACCGCATAAAATTATAAGTGTGCTAGCCAAAATAATTACCGTTAAAAGTGTGATTGTGCATGCACATACTAGAAGTTTATGGTTTAACGAAGTCTATGTGTGGATAAATGTATGTATATTATATTTACTATTCACACACCTTCATATATATTAACGAATCTTCGTAGAATCGTAAAAACTAAATCATTATTTTTGCATTAAATTAAAGGCTCTGTTGAAAATCGTTAGATTTATCCGATTTACTTACATATGTCAAGTGTAGTCAGTTTTACTTTTGCATATGCCACTCCCATAGACACCATTGTCCCTATTGTCAACTCTTCACTAACAAAATTATTAGTTGTCAACGACAAGAGCAAATGGTAATCACTTGGTGCGTGGTTCGGACTGTAAGGTGAATGCATAAGAACCTCCCAACCAAGCTCTCGGCGCTTCTGGCGAGTTATTATCGATGTGTGTGGTTTGTCCTGTTGACACACAATTCTCCTCCTGTTGGCCAAAGCTGGGCGCTTTTGGGCGATTGCTTCCTTCAGACGGTCCAATTGCTTAGAATACGTGTACATGTTCGAATTAAGAGTTTCGCCATATGAGAGCTGCTCATAGTGGATCGTTCCTTGTTAGTCCCAAAAAATACACAACAAAGCCTTCCCAGCCATCAATCCTTGCTTGGACACCGTTTGTGTCGGCTCACTGCCCTCGATAACGATCATTGACGTTGTCGTAAGTGATCCACTTTTCATTCCCAGTCCCCATCCGCTTCAGAAATGGATCGATTTTGTTACGATTCAGCAGCGATTCGCAGATGGAAATTCGGTCCATGTGAGTTTTTCTCGTTAACTCATGTGACACCCCACACATCGAGCTTCTTTGTACATTCTGCCTTTTTCCAAAGGTTCCTTATTGTTTTTTGTGTGGAATGTCTAGCTACTGACAGTGCTCGCAAGTTAGTCAGACTCGACGATTTCCATTATTGGCCCTCCAAATTGCCATTACGGAAGCGACCTCACAATACCCCACAAAAAATAGTCAAGCGGTTTTAAATCGCACGTCCTTAAAGGCTACATTACATAACCATGACGCGAGATAATGTACCCACCCAAATTTTCCTTCAATGAAATCATTGTTTCGTTGACTATATGACATGTGGCGCCCTGTCAACATCTTTCAATTAAGGTACGAAAAAGTCATTAATCATGTTTCTATATCGTTTCTCATTTTCTGTTTAGAAATATGAACCAATGATTTTGATCTTGGAGTACACCAAACCATGATTTTTTGAGAATACCACGGCATCTCAAGAATGGCTTGTGGATTATCACCCCTCCAAATGCGACAATTTTGTTTGTTAATGGAGCTGACAAAGTCGGACGAAAGCATGCCCGACGATTGGAATTTAAATTTGATCTGCCCAATCTATAAAAAAGGCGATCCCACAGTCTGCGCCAATTATCGTGGAAAAAGCGTCCTTAATATCGCCTAAAAGGTCCTGTCGAGCGTATTGTGTGAAAGACAAAAGCCCACCCTCAACAAACTGATTGGACCTTATCAGAGTGGCTTTAGACCTTGTAAGTCAACCATCGACCAGATATTCCCCATGCACCATAGCTTGGAAATGATCTGTGCAAAGAGGATGGACACACCACCTCTTCGTCGATTTTAAAGCAGCTTTCGACAGCACGAAAAGGAGCTGCCTCTACGCCGGTATGTCTGAATTTGGTATCCCCGCAAAACTTATACGGCTGTGTAAACTGACCTTAAGCAGCACTAAAAGCTCCGTCAGGATCGGGAAAGGCCTCTCCGAGCCGTTCGAATCAAACGAAGTTTCAGACAAGGTGATTCCTTATCGTGTGACTTTTTTAATTTAATGCTGGAGAAGGTACAATCTTCTATAAGAGTGTACAGCTGCTGACGTACGCCGATGATATCGACATTATTGACCTCAACAACCGCGTCGTGAGTTCTGATTTCTCCAGACTGGATAAAAAATCGAAGGATATGGGTCTGGTAGTGAACGAAGGCAAGACGAAATATCTCCTGTCATCGCATTCGCGACTTGGCTCCCATGTCACTGTTGACAGTCATAACTTCGAGGTCGTAGATAATTTCGTCTATCTAGGAACCAGTATCAACCCCAATAATAATGCCAGCCTTGAAATCCAGCGCAGAATCACTCTTGCTAACAGGTGCTACGTTGGACTAAGTGGGCAATTGAAAAGTAAAGTCCTCTCTCGGCGAACGAAAACCCTACAAGTCTCTCATCATTCCCGTCCTGCTATATGGTGCGGAAGCATGGACGATGACAACATCTGATGAGTCGGCGTTAGGAGTTTTCGAGAGAAAAGTTTTGCGTAAGATTTATGGTCCTATTCGATTTGGCAACGGCGAATATCGCAGACGATGGAACATTTGAGCTGTACGAGTTATACGACGACATTGACATAGCTCAGCGAATCAAGAAGCAGCGGCTACGCTGGCTAGACCATGTTATCCGCATGGATACGAATACTTTGAAAGTATTCGATGCAGTACCCGTCGGTGGAAGCAGAGGGGGAGGAAGACCTCAATCCTTTGGAAGGATCAGGTAGAGAAGGACCTGGGTGTACTTGGTATTTCCAATTGGCGCCACACAGCAAAAAGAACAACCGAATGGCGCAATGCTGTTAACTCGGCTAAAATTGCGTAAGCGGTGTCTACGCCAGTAAAGTAAGTAAGTAAGATCATCTCGGTTTGGGCCCATTCACCGAACATGCGCTGTGCTTGATGGTCGTTCAGCTTCAATTCTTGTACGAGTTGGATTTTGAATGCTCGCAAACCGAGGTCCTGCCATAAAATTTTCTATAGAGTGGATGGGCATAGCTCCAATTGTTGCGAACCAAGGCGTGTGAATTCATTCGGGTCTTCTTCGATACTCTGCTCCACAACAGCAATAGCAGCTTCGGTGTTTACTATACGGCGAGGTGGGAAATTAATCCGTGGCTGAAACTTTCTTACAGTTCGGACTTATAACCGGGGTTCTTGTAAGTGGGGCATACTGTGGCAGCAGACGGGCCAAGTAAGCGAGCAATCACATTCATTCACTGATTCAAAATGGTGTTCATAAACAACGAAATGTCATTATAAATCCATATATAAATAAGTACAAGTACATACATACTTATATGTATGTATTTTTTGGTAAACATTATATGCCCATCGTACTATATACATACCTATATAAATTATTGGTGGTCCAGCAGGTTTGCATGCACGCAATATTCTTCTATACATACATATATACATACGTACATACCTACATATGTACATAACTCCACATTTCCATGCATTTGTACATACGTGTACATCATCTTAACATGCACTGCTACCTTTTGAAAATTACATATCACGGTGTTAACTTAATTAAACCAAAAAATCAGGACGCACCAATAATAACCTTCAGTGAAATTCAGTATGGAATCCCTCAGAGACCGAACAGCCTTGTGAACGTAATTGTAAGTTTCAATCTGGGCTCAGCAACGCATGGAGCACTGTGTGTTATGTAAAGTATGTATGTACGTACATATGTATATGGACACATGCATATGTAGAGATGTAAATAAGTATGGACGTACGAGAAATTATGCCCGTGAAAAGAAGTTCAGAAGATACGTGTACGTATCAGCGTTCCAGAAGCACAATTTTGCTACTCCAATGAAATACACGCACTCGCCGCAGCCCAACGTTCAATTTACCAGCCAATCATCAATGCCCGCTTGGCGATACGGTTATCTGCATAAATATTGCGGATTGTTAAAAATTGAAAAAAATAATTATAAAAAATAATAAAAAAAAAATTCTGAAGGTAAATTGTAAAACAAAGAGATGACTCTTTATATACTTGCTATATGTGACTTATGTACATATGTACAAGTGTGTAAATGTTGGCCAACCGTACACAAAACAAAAGCTTGTCGGTCAGGTTGCGGCATACATACATATGTACATATGTATTTATATAATATATAATATATGAGCACACAGAAGCCGCAAATGGACACACACGACGCACAGCGAATTGGCATATGGTTAAATGCATAATGAATAATTGCCTCTATACATACATATGTACATACATTCATGTATGTAGATAAATATGTTTATATTTACGACTGCAATGCAGGAAAATAGCGAAAGTTGAAAGTTCCTTACACGAAAACATACTTAAGTTGGCTTAAATAATGGCAGCCTTCTTCCCGATACGCGCATATTCATTTAAATAAACCTAATACATGCATACATATCCACATATACGCGTATTTGGTTACTCATATAATTAAGTTATCAGCGCAATTTATTGCTTTATTAACATAAGTATTATGGACATTCTCTAGGAACAAGAGAAACGCACTTGAAGACCCGTTCTTCTTGCCTCTGACTGATGTTGATCTTCTACAAATGAAAGAAACTACAGGGTTGAGTTGTCTTCGAACGGCTTGGTTGGTTGGTTGAAGTGGTTGTTGGGCATCCATTGTGATACCACTGAGGATCCTAATGACCCCTACCCGCTAATCAAACCAGTGAGTGGAGTTTGCAAAAGTTTAGCAGTCGTCGCTATCTCGCTTAGGTCTCTAAAGGTTGCCGCCGCCAGAGAGTTCAACCAACTACTCCAAAGTGCGAGGCATTCGCATAGAAAGTGTTTTAAGGTTTCAGATTCTTCTTCTTCTCTGCAACTTCTGCAGAAATTGTTGGATGGTACGCCAAGTCTCTCTGCGTGCCTGCCGAATAAAATATGCCCTTTAAGAAGAACTATTATTGTAGATATCTCCCTTCTTTTCAGCTCGATGAGGTCACGTGGACACAACATTATATGTAATTAGACTTTTCAATCTTAAACCTGCATCTTTAGCGAGTAACTCTCTTATATTGAGCTTACAAGTGGAAAGCGGCACGCCCAGACTCTTCCATGATGGTGAAAGTGGAAGGGAAGTGCCCTTCCTTGTAAGCACGTCCGCCATCTTATTACCCGGTGTGTTACTATGTTGAGGTGCCCATACCAGGTTCAGAGAGAACTGCTTGGCCATCGCTTTAAGCGATCTGCGGCAATCCTCTGCGGTTTTAGATTTTATTGTTACAGACTCCAGGGCTCGTAATGCAGTCTGGCTATCTGAAAAGATATGGCTATGATTGTCCGAGACTATCCTTGTGCTGAGACAGTTGACAGCTTCATGTATAGCATAGCAACCAATTCCGCTTGAAAAGCACTACAATGATCCGGTAAGTGAAAGGATTTATAGATACCAAGATCCTTTGAGTAGACTCCTCCACCAACCCTGTTATCAAGTTTTGACCAATCCGTAAAAAAATAAATTGAGCCGGCGCTTGCTGGTATTATCATGTTCCAAAGGTTTCTATCTGGGATAACCATCTTGAAGTCTGCCGTGAAGTCAGTAGATGATATGCAGTAATACGTTTTTTCTGGACGACGGAGTCTTCTTAAGATGTTAGTGTAGTGTAGTGTTATTACTATCCATTCGGACACCTTTTGTATCCTTACTGCGGCGCAGGCGGCATTCTGTGTCCCAACGGAGTAGATCCCCGTTGACATAATGGGGAGAACATTCATAGCCTCAGTTGGTGTGGTACGAAGTGCTTCGTGGATGCACAGGAGCGTTGCTCTCTGTACTCTATCGAATTTGGAGATAATTGATTTTTTCTCAAGTACTGGCCATCATACTACAACCCCATAGAGAAGTATGGGACATAGAGCCAACGGCCTATTTTGGGTGTCATGCCCCATATCCGGCCTATCGCACCTTTACAGGTATAGAAGGCAATAGACGTCTTACGCACCCTTTTCTGTGAGTTTTGTGACCAGCTCAATTTTCTGTCCAGGATGTGTCCTAGGTATTTTGCAGACTCAGAAATGCGCAGGTCCGTTCCTGAGAACTTTGGTGCTGAAATTTTAGGAATTTTATACTTCCTGGTGAAAAGAACGAGTTCAGATTTCTGTGGGTTGATGCCTAGTCCAGCATCAATAGTCCACTTTTCTATCTAATTTAGGCCGCTTTGGATAATATCGCACAAAGTTCGTGGGAATTTGCCATTCACTATAACCGCCAGATTGTCCGCATACACTATGACTCTGCAGCCCCCCACCTCCTCCATGTATCATAACAGTTGGTTCACTGCCATAACCCATAGAAGAGGCGAGAGGTCTCCACCCTGACATACCTAAGTGCCGACACCCCAGCGTTCTCTGATTTTACTACCCTGCATCATTGGCGTATAAAAGAAGTCACCCGAGGATTTCGAACGGCTTATAAAACAATAATATAATCTCCTTTAGAACTTTCTCTGGACTTGGCTTAGTCCTATGATCCATCAAACAGTGCCACTCACATGACTAACCCATGATCTTTGCATAGTTTTTTGTGGTCATAGGCATGCATAGTCGTAGTCGTAAAAATTACGGTCAACATCACATTGGGGTAGGTAGAAAAAGCCAACGTTGCCAATGAGCAATGGACCATAAATGTTTCACAAAACTTCCCTCTCGAAGACTGTCAACAATGACTTGGAAGCCGAGTCGGTAATGCGATGACTGTTTATTTTTGTCAAGACTGTCTGAAATCTCGTTTGGTATCGAATGGCTCGGAGAGGTCCTTCCCAATTCTAAATGCGTTGCTGGTATTGTCCAGCGTCAGTTTACGCAGTCCTGTTGAAGGCTTTTTTAAGATCGACGAAGAGATGTAGGTGTTGATCCTCTTCTCACTGGTTTCTTGCAAGGTTTGGCGCATGGTGAATATCTGATGAATGATGAATTTATAAGGTTTAAAGCCATACTGATAAGGTTCAATCAGTTTATTGGCGGTGAGCTTTAGTCATTCCCAAAATATGAGTGGTAGAACCCTGTATACAATTGGCGCAGATCGTGGGATCCTCTTTTTATGGACGGGCATTCTTTCGTCCGACCATTTCCTGCAAAGTAGCTGATGCATGCGCCTTGTCAGCTCTTCACCGCCATGTTTGAATAACTCTGCCGGTACGACATTGGCTCCAGCCGCTTTGTTATTCTTTAAGCGGATAATCGCTATGCGAATTTTGTCATAGTCGTGTAAAAGGACGCTTTTTCCATAATCATCGATTAGGGTTTCGGACGCACCATATACGGCTGTTGCCCTTTCACTGCCATTAAGCAGTCTGGAGTATTATTTCCTCTATGCGCCAAGTATGCTCTGGACATTCGCCTCCACATTAACTTTATGGTACCTACATGAGTGTGCTACGATTTTGAAGCTTTCTGTAGGTCGCCGCATCATTTTATAGAATTTTTGAGCATTACTGTTGTCGGTTCTGCTTCTCAAGTTCTTCATTTTCACGCATTTCGGCTCTTGGTATCTACCCCACGCCACAACTGTCACCGTCAATCACAAAGGGATGGATTGGGTTGCGTGGTTTTCGATCCAGTGACAATTATCTAACTTGATGAATTTTCCTGTGTAGGAATCTGGTACTACAGACGAAGTCGATCACTCTCAACCCGTTTGCAAATGTTTTGTCATGGAGGTTGAATTTGCCAACTGTTGTGCCAAAAATACCTTCATTCACTGGCGTTAAAAGTCGCTAAGCCCAATTTTCCTCGTGGCAGAGGCAGCGTGGCCACGTTTTCTTCTTTTGAATGTTTCTTGGGGATTTTTTTTTACTCATAAACAATTGGAGTGCCGTGTTGGATATATAAAATTCTCGTTAGATATTTTTTATTGTTTGATGGTTTTCTTTTTTTTGGCGTATGAGATCATCAACCAGACGAACGAGCTCATATCTAATACGAATATGTATGTATGTATGTATGTACTTGTATGTCATGAAGTCAGCAAAAAATTTGATTGCACGTTTTGTTTTTCAAATAAATGCCCTTAATAGGTTTATCACTCACTTTAGTAAACAGTGCTTTTATCTCCGGTCTTGTGTCTGATATCAGAGATAATGTCTCTTTCCCGTGACACTCGTCGGACTGCGGCCCAATTTTTTCTGTCTGAGCAAAGAGTTCTTCTACTAATAATTTCGATTTTTTTGCCGATCATAATGTTAGTGGCATATACACATACATACATACATAATATAAATACATAATATATGTACACAGTGGCGGGGCTACAACTAAATTTGATGTGGGCAAGACAGGCCCTGTTCTATGGCGACCTGAAGACGGATTTTATAAAATAATAAAAACAAACAAAACAATTAACACTGCCAAGTTTTTATTCATAAAAATACAAATTAGATTAATAAGTATTAAATGAAAAATTACAAATCGTTAATATAAAGGTGGAGATATACATTTCTTAAAGTGTATCTTAAAAAACATTAGATTTCTTTATTAAAGGAACAGAAATTTCCTGCTTTTAACGTTACTAAATTCCTTAATTATGGTATCGTAATTCAGCCTAGATTGCAAATCTGATTCAATTGATAAAACAGCCAAAGCTGAAAGTCTTTCTTGGCTCATTGTGTTTCTCAAATAATTTTTTATTAATTTTAATTTTGAAAAACTTCTTTCAGCAGTGGCTGTACTTACCGGAATTGTTAATAATATTCGGGTAAATTTCTTTCAAACTATTTTCTGTTATGTATGACAACAGCTGTTTCACGTCTTTAATGAAGTTGGGTAAATTCGGGATCATTGAATTTAATTCTTCATATAATTCAAATGGTTGGAAGTCATTGCTCTCACCCACACGCAGGACGTTATGTAAATCGTTACAGTGTTTTAATATTTGCTCCTGTGGCATATTTTTTAGCGCGGCTTAAATCATAGAGAAAGCCAAACTCTTCAAAATGTTGATTTAAAAACGTAAATCTTAATTCCATATTAGTTATTATAGAACCAATCATGGCGTAAAAAAGATCTGTTTGATACCGGATTTTGGGAGACTGTATAGGTTCATCGCTGCTTTCATAATCGAACATCCTTTTCTTTTTGGCTACACTTTTATTCTTAAACTCTTTTGGCAGGTCATAATCGCTTTGCTCAGTAAATTTCCGAACATCAGACAGGGATTTCTCAAATCCAGTTTCCCGATACTCTTTTATCCATTCACAAAATGTGTGTAAATGTTCAAGAGCAATGCTTAAATGAATTTGTACTGATTGCCATAATTTACTTATTATATTAACATGCAATAATATCTCATACCCACACATGTAAAGATACGATAAATTCTAAACTGAACATTTCATTTAGTATTGAATCGCAATCACTGAGAGTGTCTGATTGCTCTGTTTCATTTTTTAAGTTTTCTATGCATTCAATCACTTCATCAAATTGCAATAATACGGCCTTTACTGCTTCGACTCTACTTTCCCATCTTGTGTCTGATAAAGGTTTTAGTTGAGTTTTAATTTTCCTTTTATAAAATCCCAGCGCTTGCTTGAACTTGAAAATAGCAAATACATTTTTTGTATGAAACCAAAAAAAGTTTTTGCTACTATAGATGAGTTCGCTGCATCTACCAACAGTAGATTCCAACTATGACAGCCACAAGGTGTGAAAAATGCCCTAGGGTTAATATTCAATATTCGAGTTTTAATTCCATTATTTACACCTACCATATTTGCACCATTGTCGTATCCCTGGCCACGACAGTCTTGAATATTTAAGTCATATTTTTCTAGGTGTTCCAGTATAGCATTGGCTAAATATTCTCCAGTTGTCTGAGTAACAGCTAGAAATCCCATAAAATGTTCGACTATTGTACCAGTTGACGTATCACAAAATCTTAAGATAACCGACATTTGTTCAAATCTACTACAATTCTTAATACCGTCACCTGTCTTGAGAGATTCTCTGTGACCTCTGAATGCAAGATTATGAGAGGCCAAAAACTAATCAGTTCTTAAACTCAGAAAACTACGTCGATCGCGGTTAGACCGATCAAAATCGGCCAAATGCTTCGAAAACGAAAACGAAAAATTTCAAAAAAAAACTTTTTCAAAAAATCTCTTAAATCGCTTTACCGATCGATTCCAAAAACTAATCAGCCTTTAACCTTTGACAACTTTGTCGATCGCCGTTGAACCGGTCAAAATCGGCCGATTTCTTCGTAAGATATTAAAAACAAAAAATTAAAAAAAAACGTTTTTTCAAAAAATCTCTCGGATGATTTTACCGATCGATTCCAAAAACTAATCAGCTTTTAACCTTCAAAAACTACAACGACCGCTGTTGGACTGGTCAGAAGCGGTCGATTTCTTCGTGAGATATCAAAAACGAGGGATTTTAAAAAATACGTTCATAGAACTTGAAAAAATGTTTTATAATTGGAATTGGCGGGAAGTTACAGGGATGGCCATTAGGGTCAACCGTTTTCCAATTTTTTTTTGTTTTATTCTCGCTTTAAACATTTTCGAGTCGCGAGGCCCCTTGTACCGCGAGGCCGTAGGCAGTGGCCCACGTCGCCCACGCTTAACGCCGCCTCTGTATGTACATACCTATATACATATATATTCCCACCATAATTCATTCATGCATACATATATATGTAAATATGTAAGGTTTTCATGGTGTCGCTAGCTTATTGTTCCAGTAGTTTGCCATTGTTGTTGTTGTTGTTGTTGTTGTTGTTGTTGTTGTTGTTGTTGTTGTTATAATTATTTTTATTGTTCCACGGTGTTTATCTAAAAAAAAGGAAATAATAAAACAGATTTGCGTGTGCCATGACTGATGAGTGGCTGAGTTATAAATAAATAAACAACAGCACGCCAACAACAAACACACACACACAAGCACAAATACACACACACACACACAAATATACACACCTATACACACAGAGAGAGAGCCAAATGCATGCAAATTCTTAATAGCAGTAATACACTTATATTTGTATGTATGTACATACCATACATATGTATGTATATATGTATATACCCGCATTGTGTATGATTATAGCTTTTATACTGTTATTCAGAAATTTTCCATGAATTGTTTGTTTGTCGAGGCGTTTATCAGCGGTTATTTGTTTTTCGCTCTTTACACTCCTCCCCTGAATATGGTATACCCCCTTGTCCTTGCTATTATTGCCATAGCTGTAATGCTTATCGGCAGCGGCAGCGTGCTATGGAGTGCTGGAGGCAACACGTCGATTGTAAATTTTAACCTACCACCCCTACCATACCTCATCATTGCGCTGGGCACACCGTAGCTATACATACATGCATACATATATTCCTACACTACATATATATACTCGTACATATTGATTCTATAACTAACTATTTACCGCTTGCACATGACTGATTGTGTGACTAGCAGTGGAGTGAGGGATTGTCGAGATAATTGCTTATACTGTTGGTGTTGTCGTTGTTGTTGTTGTTATTGTTGTTGTTGATGGAACACTTGTCGGTTAGAGCGCCGGTGCTTACTTGCTGCTTATTTGTTTTACATGCAATCACTTTCGTTCGCTATTAACAACTACAACAATCTCACCATGAACGAGGTGCCGCTGTCACGTTCACACACTTGATTCTATATTTGTTCACGCTGTTTTGTTGCTTACACGTATGTTGTTGTCATTCACCACAGTTAATGGCATTGTTGTCGTTGTGCTGCACCAGTCGCCACACCACATACATACAAATGTACAAATATTTACCGAACTTATGATCGCATGCAAATTCATACGTGTATATAAATACATACAGACAGACATACATACATATTTATGTACTTAATAAAGTCGCAGCGACAAAAGCCTTTCGGCTTGTGCTTGTATGTGTGTATATGTGTGTGTGCATATAAAACATCTGGGGCTTTACGACGCACACGATTTTAGGGTCTGCTGACTTGGTACAGCCGGCGACTGTTGCCACCTCACCAGCATGTCTGTTGGGGTGTGTTCACAGTAAAATTGTTATCATTCCGATTAAGACGCAACCAGTGGATGGCGGTGTAGTGGGCGGAATGTCTGACGACTGATAATATAAATATGTACATATGTATATACATACATATATATTAATTTACGTAGATATGTATATAGTTCATTATGTATGATTTTGTAAATATGTACATTTGTTTTGTTGGGGTGTGGTTACATACATACATATATACATTCGTTATAGACCCTTATATGTTCTTATATATATGTATATAATATATAATATGAGTTAATATAAATTTATACATACATATGTAGGGTTATATCTCTTAGTAAGCCAGCATTTTTCGCCACTATTTTTGAACTAATCCTACATATTATATAACATGCATGTAGACTGAGAGTCTGTTGTGCGTCGAGTTCATAAGCTTTTTAGTACCTTTCTTTGATACTTGCTGAGCCCTCCCTTTCTCCATTCAAGAGTTCGAAACGCAGTATAATTTGCTTAATCTCTACATACTTCTCTTAAGAGGACTACTCCTTCCAGTCCTAATTGTAGTGGCATTTAAAGCTTCGAAAGATTATATTGCCTCTACTTGAGATCACTGGCGACTGCTATAGCGGAGTGATTAGCATTGTGTACTGCCATTCTGAAGGCCAGGCTTCGAGTCCTAGTCCCAGTCCTGGTTTCACCAACATCCAAAATTATTGAAAATTAATTTTTCCAATTGTGATCACCCCTCGGTGGTAAATGTCCAGCACTCCGAGTGCATTTCTGACATGAAATCAAAGAGTTCCTCATAAAAATCCAATGGCTGTTCAGAGGCGGCTCAGAATAAACCCTAAATCCATCAACACTCCACAAATTGATGGAGGAGCTAGGACGAACATCGCTGAAGGTTACTTTGAATATCCATGTGGAAGAAAATAAACACATCGAAACGGTTTCGAAAATGTTTCGTCGCGCACAAATAATGATACACTGATATAGGACTCGCTATCTAGTGGAAAGCAGTTGAAGGAGCCACTCTGCCTGTCGAGGGGCGACTGCACTTAAATACAAATCTTTTTCCGCTTATTTCGTTTTTAAGTCTTGCTTGGATAGTGACTTGAACTCCTAGCGACCACTGCATCCTCTCCATCAGTATATCTGTAAGTAGTATCTACTTTTTGTTCATCTTTAGCGGTATGGATTATAGTATCTACGAGCGGACGCTAAGTGACTGCTTCTAGTTCATAATATATGCATATCTTCAAGGGCGGACTGGAGGGACAAGCGACGAGATTACGAATTGGTCCAAGCTTGAAGCTTCTTCTTGAAGGATTACAAAGACAATTGGTATATTTTTCAGGCGGAGTTTACTGCTTTAGCATGGAAGCGGTGGTCATACTGCTGTGGAAGGTGTTTCTGTGAGTAAGGCCAACATATATTCCGAGTCCTCTAAAACGGATCCACTCTAAAATTGTGTGTAAAAAAATAGAACCGTATGATTACAGGGTCATAGCGAAATGGATGACTGCAATACTGATGAGTTTACATGTATAGATACCAAGGCTTCATTAATGTCGGATCATGTGGTCTATTTCTGTACTGGTGAGCCTTGAACCAACTCAACGAGCACTGGACTGGCATCTTCACATGTCCAGTTGCGAGGCTCTTCTGGCCCCAAAGTGGACCGTGGAAGGTTGGGGAAATTCCTTTCCAACTCAAAATCAAAACTCCTGCATACACGTACAGTGGGGGCTCTCAACTGCCATTTTCCGATTTCACGCGGTAAGAATTTTTTCGTATATCCTTTATCGTAGTTGTCTGGAAGAAGTGATGAAATTATTCACTTTCTTATCAACTGTACTACGTTTTCGATACTGCAACTCGGGGAAGTTAACATACACTGAGATTAGGCGCATTTGCATATTTGTGGCATCACAAGGGACGGGTCTCACTTGCCTACGAGTGATACTTTTGGAGTTAGCTACTTTTACCTAACCTTACCTAACCTAATCTATATTGGCTGCCGGGACCTGTTTAGTTCTTTCTTTCAGCTACCTCTTCATTTCCCCATTTGGTTCAGACCGACCAAACTCAGAATGAACCCTCCAGCAAGCTTGGGTATCACTTTTCTTTTGCTATCATAAACAAAATCTCAAAATCAGGCTATGGGTCACTCATATGCAGGGTGTTTATAAATAGCAAAATCGATAGCAGGATTCATCGTTCATATCAAATGGAGTCGGCGAGTGTGGAACTCAAGTTCTCTAACCTCTAGGGGGGTTTTTTTAACCCAGAAATAAGTAGATTGAGAAGTGTTACCTTCATAAACTTTGTATGCTCCAACAACACAAGAGACTACCTTCCGAAACACCATACGACCTTGTCTGATCCTAACATGCTCTCGAGCAGAAGGCTGCTGATGAGCACTTTAAGAGCTCCTTAGCAAACGATTGAAGCTCTTTTCATTTCATTTTGTCCTGCAGATTCGATATCTATCTTATAAAATATATATCTATCAATATAAAACCTTAAAATTCAAATATCGTGGGCGATAATTCATGCTACAGATTCAGATTTTCGACTAAATATGAACACCTTATAAATAACTTGTGATTTATCTAACCCATCCTTAATGAACTAGCAACTAGTTTATTAAGCGGTAGACAGACCAAATTACCAATAGGTAAGCAAAAGTTGTAAAACTATAAGTACGAGTATGTATGTATGTTTGTATAGAGATATTTACATTTCGGCCTGCTTTTTACAACACCAAACAAGTGGCAATTTTATTGGTATTTTCCTACAAACATACATACGAATCTACATATGTACATATGTATGTATGTATATCTGCATGTATACGTGTATTTTGCTTGGCAGTTAACTGCGAGGGTGGCGGTGGGGGCGGCGCTGCGGCTGTTCCAACATTTGGTGCGCTGATAAGGTTGTTTTCGATGGCGCTCACTTTGGTTGGTCGGTTGGCTGCCGGCCTGCTAGTGCCTACGTGATTAAATGAGGGAAAGCGATCAGCTGTATTGATCTAAATATTTTTCCTTTGTGCTTCTTCTTCTTCTTCTTCTTCTTGTTTCTCTTCTTCTTAGTCGCTGGGTAGTTAAGTGCCTTCCACTGTCCACAGCTGCTCTTGTAGTTGTTATTATTTGTTGTTATTGTATGTAAATTAAATTACATCGGCTGATTAGTTGGTGGCGGCCACTTGAGCTACCCAATGGTCTGCCCGCTGTCGTCCCGACCCATTTTGGCCATGTCACTCAATATTAGAAGCGTAAACAAATCTATGTATATGCATATGTACATATGTATGTCTATGTATATTGTATGTGTTTTTAATGTATAATATTTTTAAGTACTTTTCATGTAAGCTTGTATGTCAGTGTGTGCGGTTTGTTTATTTTTCATTCAGGGTTATTGTAAAAATACTTAAAAAAATCTGTAATTTTTTTTATAGAATAAAAATAGAAATTTGTTGCTATTTTAAAAACGTACAAATATTTCTTTATATGTATTTTTGTAGGTGTGTATATATTTAGTTTTGATCGATGACTAACCGCCCAACAGTCCAGCAAGTGGACGTGATTATTATTTGTTTATGAAATAGTTTAGAAAACTCGCAAGGACAAACACATAAAATATATTATTTGTTTGTATGTACGTATGTCTATATGCATATGTTAGTTATATGTTTATTAATGTGTCTGGAAGGGTTTGCAATATTTACCTAATCAAATTAAGTAGTTGATTTTTAAATCTTATTTGATTTTTCTTTCAGTATAATTTAAAATTTAAGAAAGAAATTAGGTAAATTTGAAAAAATATGCATGTAGACGAAGGTCAATCATTATCAATTTCTTGTCCCATTATACTCGTATATATATGTACATATGTATGTATATATTCCGTGAATAAAAAATTAATTATTGGCATTTCTCTCTTGATTCTTCCAATGGCTTTTCAAACACCAGAATAAGGTTTAAATTAAATTCATCTAGAAAAGTTGCCTACTTTCATATCAATGATAGTCCAAATCCATGCCTTATCACAAATACTTTTGGTACTAGAACGCTTACAAAAACACTACACTGATATATTCCTTCCTTACATAAGTCATTCTATCTCAAAAACCTATTTTTCTTTATTAAGTACAGGTAACAGTGTTGCCAAGATTTTTTTCTCAGCCTAGTCCCATCACAGCGCTGGTATAGTTAATATGGAAGATTTGGCAAATTTATATTAATATGCTTTAATCTATTTATTTATTGGGTTGCCCCAAAAGAAACCGGACGAAACGTTCCCATTATTTGTATGGTGATAAGACCTTAAAAGGAACACAGTGTCGAAATTGGTTTGTCAAATTCCATTCAGGAGATTTTTCATTCGGCCAAGTGAAGTTGATGACGACGATATCAATGCTTTAATCGAATCAGATCGTCATATTAGCCGGTATCTCAGTCATAACTTGACTGCTGTTGGTTTTCAAGTGCTCAAAAATTAAAGTTTTATGCGCATAAAAATGATCTCTTATCACTTAGCTCCACATAAAAGAGTCCAACGGTGTCAAATTTCACGATCTCGGTGACCAAATAACATCTATATACATATCTATAACTATATAATTCGTTCCATCCTCTCCAGTATTCGCTAGTGCCAATGCTCAAAGAATCAGAAGTCGTTCAAAAAACTTTCCTCACGAAGACTTCCAAGGCCGACCCTTATTACCTCTAAGTATCATATTCCATACCATATGAAAAGTTAACGGAAGGAGGAGTGCACAATATAAATGAGATTTCAGTTAGTCCAACTTAAGAGAGGTAAAAGTCGGGAAAAGTTCCTTTTTATTCCTCTTCATAGATATAAAATTCTTTGTTCTCGGATTTATTTTCTAGATTCCCGAAACTAGCCGACAAGTTATATTAAAAATTTGTCAGATTGTACCTTTAGTTTTCATGAAGCTTTGTAAGAAAAATCATGGACCAGCGACCGATCTATTAAAAAAAATCGTACTTTATAGTTTGATTTACTAGAAATTAGAAACGAAGGTAACTTTTTATTTCACTACTTTTCCTTCCGGGAAGTGAACTAAACTTCAGAGCTTAGTATACAATAGAAAACTACTTTAGATTGGAGTGTAAATGAACCTAAAAGTTGAGCATAAACCTAAAGACACCTAACAACTAACTCTTTAAACCAACGTTCTCATTTCAAGTCATCACATCGTTCTTCTTTTCAATAGGATGCTACTCAAATCAGCCATATATTAAGAAGTTAGCGGAGGAATCATTAAAGGAATATTTTTTCTGTAAATGCTTATGACGGTATCTCCAATAAGTGGTGTAATTTATTATTCAAAGAAGCTATTCCCTTAAAAGAACGATGCTTCCGTCTATAAAAAATCATAATTCATCTCTCGTTGGCGCAATCAATTCACCGAAACTATTGTTAATTTTCGAAAAAGTAAAGTCTAATGACCCCGCCGGACTATAAACCGCACCAAAAAGTTACTTTCAACAATAAAACTTTAGGTTTTCCGATCCTCAATTTTCATGCATTTCAAGGACCCAATCAGCAAGGACACAATGTTGTCGATGACCGGCTGGCTTTAGTTCTTGTGTTAACTGGACTTTATAAGCATTAAAACACAAGTATTTATGAAAAATACGGTGTAATAACGTTTGTGGAATGCCCAAATTCCAAAGAAGGTCGTGGAATGGACAACCCAGGGTTTTCTTCAACACTTTGGACTACAGCAGCAATATTTTCAGTTGTTCTTCACATCACTAAGTTGTCGCTGCAACTTTTACTTGTCAAAGGTCAAAAAAATTACAGTTCTAAAAATGATATCTACCGGAATAGTAGGTTATTGGAAAAAAGATATGATTGACACCATAACCTCAATTTTATGTTAATTTTCGTTATTAAATTTCTTTTCGTTGAATTTTTCGATGTTGCGCGCTGCTCTTACATCGGATATTAATAAAAAAAAATTAAAAAATATTAAAAAGATCTTATAGCTCAAAAAAAAAAAAATGTTGATAACTCTATTTGATTGATATCATAACGAGCATGATTCTTGAAGAGCAGTGATTTGCATTGAATTTTATTTAAAAATTGATTTCCCATTTAGAGACAGTTGGCAACTACATACACGTAGAGTGTTCCGCTCATAGGATAACCTCAAAATGATATATGTACATTTGAGGTCGAAAATTCTAAAAGCCTACTTACTCAAACGCTTCTTCTAGCTTTTATAAGTTATCTAAATTTTATATATGTATGTATGATATAGGCAAATGAAATACCCCGCCAAACACTACAATTACTACTCATTCCGACCTCGTGCCTAAAGTGGGTAGCTCTTTCATTCTTGTTTTTGTTTATTCTAGTATTGCTTATCAAATATTCTTGATGCGGATATTTTCAACTGACATTGGTAACCTTAAATTCATTATTTGAACGAGGCCGCTAATGAACGCCACGCCACGCCACAACTTCAATTCACTATGCGTTTTGCTGATAAGATATACGAGTACACATATGTATGTATGTACACAATAAAAAGGCCGACTCATACCGGCGCGACATACATACGAGTATGTATGCCATTTGTGTGCTAAGTGTTTATGTCTATATGTATGTGCATAGTTAGTTAGAAATTAGAAATAAAATTAATGAGCTCATAAATTTGATTTCGGTTATAGAAAATTTAAAAATAAACACAATAAAAAATGAAAAAAAAAAAATAAAAAAATAAAAATAATAAAAGAAAGAGAAATGGAAAAATATCAAAATAACTTTTTTAAATTTTTATTTAAAAAATATTAAAAATGATACCCAATTGATGTTTTGTTGAGACCAATACACTGTTGCATCGGTTGGTGCTATAACCTAAAATTTCAGATCATATCCAATTTCTTGGGATCGTCCCATTACCTTGAATCCGATTGCCCAACCAATGACAATGAGACAGATTTTTCGAATAGCAATTGCCAGCTTGAAAAACAACAAAGCGACGGGGACCGATGGATTGGAAGTCTGCGCCAATTACCGTTGGATAAACCTTCTCAATATCGCATATAAGGTTCTATCAAGAGCCCACCGCCAACAACTGAGTGAACCATTGACTAAATATTCACCATGCGTCAAACCTTGGAAAAATCCCTTGAAAAGAGGATCACCCAAAAAGGATCTGCCGCTAGGTCTGATCGTGAAGGACCTCTCCGAGAGTCGTTCGATACTAAACGAGGCTTCATCAGACTGGATAAGGAAGCAAAGCGTATGGTCTGGTAGTGAGTTGAGACAAGATGAAATATCTCTTATGGACAGTCATAACCTTAAAGTCGTAGATAATTTCGTGTCTCTTGGAACTAACAACAATGTCAACATCGAAATCTAACGCAGAATCCGTCTTGTGAAAACCTGCTTTTTTGGTATGTGGTGTGGTAGACGATGGACGATGACAACAGCTGATGAATCGGCCGTGGCAGTTTTCGAGAGAAAGGCTTTGGAATACAGTTAATGGAACGGTGAGCAGTACAAAATATATGGGAACATTGAAATAGTTCAGCGAATCATGAGACAGCGGTTACGCTGGCTAAGACTGTGATACGCATGGATGAAAAAAGTTTTGAGAGTTTTCGATGTAGTACCCGCCGGTGGAAACACAGGAAAGAACCGGCGGAAAAGAACTTGTATTTGTATTGTATTTCCAACTGCCGATAAACAGTAAAAGGAAGAAACGAATGGCGCGCTGTTGTTAACTCGTCTATAATTGCGTACGTGGTGTATTTCGCCAGCAAAGTAGAAGAATATAATAGTTCTTACCCACATCATCTATGTGGATAGTCAAGCAGCCACAAAGGACTTTATTTCATACAGCACGAAGTCGGCTGTGGTTGGATTATGTATGTAAGGAAGCGATTCAAGCACTGGCTGAATACAGAAGAGAGTGTACATTTACTGGGTGAAAGGGCACACGGGCATTGAAGGTAATAAGATAGCTGACAAGTTTGCTAAAGAGGGTGTCCATTGAGAACAGGATGCCACAACAAACATTTCAGTTCCATTCGAGGAAGTGAAGAAGAAGCAAGAAGTAATACTACCTCGTCAGACGAATAGACTCTGGAAACGAGCTAAGGGCTGCAGAATCGCGAAGGCTATGTGTAAAACATACAATACTAAACTCACAAAGTTTGTATTATCTGTTAAGAGACCGAATACCAGGCTGCTGATAGGACTATTAACGGGGCATTGAATTCTGGCGTCTCATGCGCTTAAGATAGGTCTGACTGCGTACAACGAGTGTAGGAAAATGCAAGGAATGTGAGGAGGCAGTGAGCACGTAATCTGCAAATGTCCGGCTTTCGGTAGACAAAGTTTAAGTATAGGCGCAGAAAGACTACAAGATCTTCAATCAGCAAGGGCCAAGAGGCCAGAACGACCTCTTAAGTGTGCTTGGCAACACTATAGATGTATTATCGTCAGCCAGCTTAACCTAACCTAACCTTATCCACATCAGAAGCACAATCAGTATTGTGAAGACAACTTTTGCATAAAGAGCCAGTGACTACTGAATTACAATCTTAACTTGTGGACAGTTCTTACTCGTATTTTGTCTTTTCTAAGTAACTCTTTATACAAATATCTCAGAAGCTTATAAGGGTGCTGAAAACATAATAAAAGCTTAAGATCTTTCGACCGACAATAAGGTTAGGTCTCATAACTTATTGACTGACAACATTTGCCAATTACGACTTGGGAAACTTCAGAGTTCACGAGGTATCCTAACAGCTCAGGGAGCCAAAAGGATTTGTTACACCGTAGGATCAAGCGTTCGCCAAAGCCTGTCTGACCTAGTCTGACTGCTTTTCAGCTGTTCAGGTGAAGAAAACTCCCGCAAGAAATCGTTTGCAATTTATCATCCATAATTGATCAATTTGTTCTTTCATTTGAAAACCACACAAGGCAATGCTTGTGAACATACATACATACATACATATGTACATACATACATATAATATGTGTAGCCGTTGGCTATTGCAGAATGGTCTAGTTGTAATCGAAATTATTTTTATTGTACATATGTATATATTTTATTGATGTTGATGTTGTTGAAATTTTCTATTGTTGGTGTTTTTGTTGTTCTGTTAGCTCTGCTGCTGTTTGCGAGGACAACAACAGAGATAAGGATGAGTGTTTTCGATTCGATTATGCACGCGCACGCCCAGAGACCGTTGTCGTTTGCCCTACGTGCACCTATTTAATACATAAACATACATACATACATATGTACGAGTACATACGAACTTGCATACATACCATATATATAGTAACAATGACTAGTAGCGATCACTGAGTGCAGAGTATGGTATATCGCCACAGCACGACAGTGGGTCCAACATAACGCCACATTGGCTATGGGTGATAGCGATCTTGTGCGTCAGCAAGAACTTTAGACAGTGAACTCGTCGCCCCTCAGTGATTACTGGCCAGTCGTCGCCCATAATAATGCTGTCAACGTTTACCGCCCATTGCTCGTTGCCTGTTGTCGGTTGATCGGTGCTTTTTTGATTGCTTAAATGCTGAATGCCTGCCGACTGTTGCTCGTCGACGAACGTCTGCTGCATACGAGTATACATATATGTAGGTATGTATGTACGAGTATACGTCGTCGTTGATGTGGTGCGCGTGGCTTTTGACACACTCCACCAAGGTTTGAGGCGTGTTTATTTGTTATTTTTCTACTTTTGATATTAACTAGTGTTTGTGTTCGGTATGTTTTCTGCTTTTTATCACATACAAGTGACATATACTTTTGATGATACGAGTATACTCGTATGTATGTATAGCCGATAAACACATAAATATATATGCACTTGAAATTCCGAGTTTCCGTGAAATAAATATTTTTGTGTGGGCAAATTTTTTGATGAAAAGATGAAGGGAAGTTCTAGATAAAAACATCACAGGACGGAGCTCCTAGAAACATATTTTCGGCTTTGTAAAAAAGCTCAAATTTGATGTTAGATTTGTGGCAGTAGAGATACTCCGTCACCGAGTATTGGCATTCAACACGATGGACGAATGTATCGCTACGATCCTCATCAGCGCGATTTATGTTCACGCTCCGGCTGAAGCGTAAGGCAATGTGATCAAAGATGCTGCTTTTTATGAGCGCTTGGCAATTAACCCTGCGGGTTAGGGCTTCAAGAATTTACCCGCGGTAAGGCATTCCTGTCGTAAGAGGCGACTAAAATCCAATAGTTCTCGCGACAGTCGGGTCTTTATACCAAAAATTACTTTGAGGAATATTTTTGCGGCTACAACAACAAAACAACAACAGCGCTTGGCGATTTTAACGCCAGGATGAGCAAAGAAGCAGTCGGGAAATTTAGTCTCCATGATAAAACATCCTCCCAAACGGACTGAGGTTGATCGGCTTCGCCGTGGCCCAAAATATTGTTGTCTGCAATAAGAGAGGCCACATTGATCGTGTTATGATTGACGAAAGATATGTCTCCAGTGTGGCGAGGACCTAAAATTGACTCCGATCACTATCTTGTCGCAGCGAAGATACGCAACCGCCTATGTGTAGCAAGCAGCAGGCGTCAATAAACAGTTTCAACGTCGAAAAAGCTGCAATCATAACAGACAACCGAACGGGTTTTTACTCGACTTGCCCTCCTGCGCTCAGAGAGCACTCGTCAGCAACTCTATATAAGAGAATTATGGAGCAGCTTTTCAATTCCCCTACGGATTCAATTGATTTTCATCAGTGTCAGATAAAGAATTGGTACGATGATGAATTTCGGACTTTAGTGGTGCGGAAACAGACTGCTTAATTCGCAACGTTGCGGTCGACCACTATACGTGCGGGGTGGGATAGAGATAAGCAAAAAAAAAAAGATGGGTTTGAAAGACTTGAGTATGAAGAGCTTGAGAGGTTGGCCGATAAGGGTTATGATCGAAAATTTTATGAAAAATGTAGCGATTTACAGAAAGTTTCAAGATTGGAGCATATCCATGTAGGAACCAATGCGGTAATCTGTTAACTCACGCCCAGATCATATTTATGGAACACTGCTGTAGCCTGCGAAGCTGATACGGCTGTGTAAATGGGCGCTGGATAATACCAAAAGCGCAGTCAAAAATAGGAAGGACCTCTCCGAGCCGCTCGGTACCAAACGGCTCTTTATAGTGTGATTTCTTAAATTTTATGTTCTCCTTCTTCTTGGTTGGCACCGCCTACGCGATTATAGCCGAATCAATTATAGCGCGCCAGTTGGAAATAGCAAGTGAAACCAGGTCGCTCTCCACCTGATCCTTCCAACGGAGTGGAGGTTTTCCACTTCCTCTGCTTCCACCAGCGGGTACTGCATCGAATACTTTCAAAGCTGGAGTGCTTTCATCCATTCGGACGACATGACCTAGCCATCGTAGCCGCTGTCTCTTCATTCGCTGAACTATGTCAATATCATCGTATAGCTCGTACATTCTCGACTCGGGGAACCAGCATTAACGCGTACAACAATGCCAGCCTAGAAATTCAACGGCTGTCAACAGTTGCTACTTTCAAATGAGTGGGCAATTGAAAAGTAAAGTCCTCCCTTGACGAACAAAAACTAAACTCTACAAGTCCCTAATCATTCCACTTCTGCTATATGGTGCGAAGGCTCGGACGATGACAACATCTGATGAGTCCGCACTTAGAGTTTTCAAGACAAAGGTTTTTCAGAAAATTTTCAGCGAGAAAACAAACCAATAGCGTAATTGGTGCCTACACCATTGAAAAAGAAAATAATGTCTTATTCTTGTCGAGCACATCCACCTGCTGGGCAGAGTCACCTTCTCAATTAAGGGACCAGATATTTCTGATGCTTGACGTCAAATTGTAATACGTAGTTTGCAGCTGAGATTTTATGCTCACCTAAAAAGATGGCGGAAGCAAGAAGTGTGCGTTATTTTCATCAAACCAAAAAGGGAGCGAAGGAGATTTTGATACTCGTATCTGAGGTTTTCGGAAAGGTGGGTGGAAATTTATGAACTACTTAATCTATCTAACAGGTACATGGTACAAATTATATCCAGCTTTGTTAGCGATGACAACGAGCACACTAGAATATAAAATTAGACTTTTTTCAAATGTTTTCCCATGGTCTTTGACATCACCACCCCATATCTTCACGCGAGTATTCTTATATCACAAATAAACCTTTCAAATTCTAAAAAAATTTACACTAAAAGCAATGTTACTGCCGGCAAAGACTCCGTGAAACTTGTTTTATTGTCCAAATTGTCAGGTTTTTCGTTACAGAAAATGTTCCTAAGGTTCTGGGTTAGATTATGGACAGGGACGAGTTGAACTGCCAGTAAATCTATAAGCGGAGGTATTTAAGAGAATTGTTAAAGACGCTTGAATTCATGATTGGCGACGATAAAGTCAACAATGTCCCCTGTATTCTCCCGTAGTTGTTTATTAAAGCTCTTCTTTAACTTAATTTGCAAAGAGAGAGGGATTTTAAGATTTTGGAATTATATCTTCGTTCGCTATGGACCCGTCGGTATATTGAGCTTGTATCCCACTCCATAAGTTTGATAGTGGAACCTGCTGTAACTTAGCGATGTCTATAGGCAGTGGGTGAAGGAGCAAATGGAGCGTATTTTTCGGACATGACGTTATGTTTTACATCAAATTCAGCCCCAGATGTTTTGCCGTGGAGGACGAAGGAGTTGTAGTATCGCGAATTGAAGGAAGTAGAAACTGTGTAACTTTTCATTAAATCACATCAGATCAGAGACAGAGAGCTAGCTTGCATGGGTGTAATGTTAGTCAGCCTTACACAATAATCTCACTGATTGTCGAGGGAAACAGCTCTGTTACCATCAACATGAGATCGTCTGCATATGCCACTACTTTCACTCGTCTTTCGTGACGTGACTTCGGGTAGTATTTCGTACAGCCACCCTAAGAAGTTCATCCGTTGACGTCAATTGTTCGGATTTGCTAGAGCATTTGAGAGTTTGGAAGGCAAGAGCCGAGAATTAGATTGAAGTTATGGTGTCATAGTGTGGCCTTAGTTTGTTAGACTTATTTTAAAGGCAACCACTTCTATCTATCTCTGAGCATACGAGCACTTAAGTAATGCCCATTCTAATGAACTTCTGACTACTAGCTATGTAATTTCCAGATTTTCTGTTTGGTTCCAAGCGCATTTAGCTCACATGTTTCCTCCAGATTTCTTTGCAAATTTTTCTCCACTTTCACATACCGTCTAATTTTTATAGTTTTTTTTTTAAATAAATTTTTCATTAAACTTTTGGCGATTTCTTTGCGCTTTCTTCTACGTTACCCACGCTACGTTTGTGGGGCGCGTTCAGCGACCGCAAATAATGAGCTTATCAACAATCAATCGAGGTACAAAGACATGCACGTGCACCGGAGGTGGAAGACCGCCGAGGGGGGCCACACTGGCACACACAATGGAAATGAAAAACAGTTGGACGCTTTATAGTGTCGAGCATATTTAAAAGTTGTTGTTGTTGTTGTTGTTTTTTTGCTATTGTATTGCGTTATAATTGGGTGTTGATGCTATTGTTGTCGGTTTGTCAATGTTGTTGTTAGTGTTGCTGCGATACTCATTAATGTTGCATTCGTGCAAAATAAATTTTTTTCGCTGTCAGCTTATTTAACGGTTATGTAAACGAAAATCGAAAATCGAGCAATTAAGCCATTAAGCACCACCAACAACACCACCAACAGCAGCAACACCTTACGTAAGCGTGCCTTTGACATTCCGCAGCACAACAAATTAGCAGTACGAAGTCGATGGCAGGCCGCCTTCTGCGCGGTTGCCGACTTTTTGTTTACTTTACAGTACATACACGAGCACTGGTTGCCGACTCATCATCAACCATCATCATCATCATCATTATCATCAGCAATGAGTATTATTGCCTGTCTGTCCGTGCATGTGCCGGTATGCATTGCAGCATGTAAGCACTTTTCATGATTTACTAACCATAAGTCAAGTAGTGAGTGTCAGGTTTTAAATTGCAAACGTTCGCTGAACGCATGACAGCTTTGAACGGTGGTCTTACTCACCGCACCGACCGCCGTCGCACATGTGCTTCAGCTCATTCACGCCACTGCCACTGTCACTGCCACTGCCGGTGTCGGTGTCGCTCCAGTTTTAGGAGTTATGTAACTTGTAATGATTTCCAGAACTTTTGCGCGAATTTGGCTTATTCGACGCGCTGTTGTAGGTAGAATTCATTGACCCTCTTTGTGTGGTGGCAAAAGAGAAAAGTAAAAGTGTTTCATATATAAAATTTTTGTCTGTCTTGTCTGTGGTTGGTAAGAGGCCTCAGCCAGAGGTATGCGTAAGCGTACAGTTCCACGTACGTGCGGGGCGACACATAGAATTCGCTACAAATGAATTTCGCAAAATATCCCCAATATTGCTGCTACGTATTATGTACTCATACATGTGTGCGAGCTAGTTTGTATGCCAAACAAAATCGAAATGACTAAAGAAGCCGTATCCGGCTTGACTTGGGTGACTCGTGATTTTTGACTGTGGAGATAAAAGAATATTCTATGGAAAACACTTGTTGCTTTGTTACTAGTATGAGTCGTCTTATCTACTTCCCAACATTTTATTAGCGTACTCGTATTTTTTTTCGATTAAGAGCTCGATTAAAGCATAATTAATACGTTCAGTCTACTTTTTGCAAGGCAATCGGTGAAGTTTCAGCGTGAATGTCTGATTTCGCTTGTCGGTTACGGACTGTGTGCGGAGAAAACATACACCCGTTCGACTATTTTTTTTTTAAAGAAGCAGATTCAGGTTGTTCCTTAGCTTTAAGTCACTAAATTTTTCTTCTCAACAGTTACTTTGTCCTATATGTACCCATTATGTCCGGCTTTGGTTATACGGAGAGGCACGAGGTACGCCTTACCGTAAGCAATGACTCCCAAACTAATGAGTAAATCGTTGTGATCTATCTCCAATGACAGAGCCTCTATAAATTTAGAGCTTCAGCTGAGGTACGTGAATAGGAATGATTGGTGAGTTTCATTCTCCAAAAAATACGCTCTTACTGATTCTCTTTAACCCAGCTTGTGAAGACTGCAACTTAAAATCAAAACTCTACCGGCTCGTTTTAGGTTAGGCCTAAGCTCTGTCTACAATCTTTATGGTCTCATGGCAATTATGTCGTACTTTCTAAGTTATATGTTTTCCAGTATCTGCAGGTTTTGTTGATTTAGGAAGCTATTGATGGCGTTGAAAGGTTTAGACTAGTTGTTGGTCTGGAACTCAGCTGGTCTTATACCTAGATGCTGCCTCAAATTCTCACATGATCTATCACTAAAAGTCATAACCCCCAGATTTGACACTTTCCTTTATAGGGAGCTGCTTTTTTTCTATTGGATCTTATAATTGGCTTCTGCGGTTATGGAACGCCGTTGCAGGTTTGCATGAGTAGGCAATGTAAGCTGTCTCGGTTCCATCAAATCAATTTTACACGGGCTGGGATCCGTTTTTCTTGCTATTTATATTATATCTGAGACCTTTCTGAGCCAAAAATATAAGAAAGGAGAGGAAAACGAACGATTGTGGCAGACCCTCATCCCGAAAACAGTCGATTACTCACAAGCTTTGACCATAAAAAAAGTTCAGTCGACTTCGATCTAATACTTAACTAGTTGAAAATCGCTTCAACGCTTACAAAGCCCCAATGATATATTATATATTATATACATATATATATATTCCGTTTGGAAAAAATCTTCGAAAGGACAGAAATCACCTTCTCGCATGCTGTTTTAAATATCATATCCTATAGACTCAACACCATTTGCGGTCACTAAGGTAACCATCTGCCTTCTATCTCTCTCTTTCGAGTGTCATACTGCTCTAATAATGGAGTATTATCATGCATATGGACCACATGACCTAATCATCGTAGTTGTTATGTCTTGATTCGTTGAACTATGTCAATGCCGTATACGAGCTCGTACGACTCATCGTGCCATCGGCTGCGGTATTCGCCGTTTCCAACTTGCAGATGACCATAAATCTTATGCAAAACCTTTCGCTCGAAAACTCTTTACGCCGACTCATCAGATTTCGTAATTGACCATGCCTCCGCACCATATAGCAGAACGGGAATGATGAGCAACTTGTAGAGGCCTTTATTCGACGAGAGAGGACCTTACTTTTCAATTGCCTACTAAGTCCAAAGTAGCATCTATTGGCAAGAGTGATTCCGCATTGGATTTCCAGGCTGACATTGTTATTGGTGTTAATACTGGCTCCAAGATAGACGAAAATATCTAAGAAAGAAAATTCTAACTTATGATTGTCAAGAAAGTCACACAGTCATCTTGTCTGAAACCTTGTTTCGCATCGAATTGTTCGGAGAGGTTCTTACCGATCCTGACGGATCAGGTGTAAAGTCACAATGTTAAGATTCAATCAGTTTGTTGACGGTGGACTTTAGTCTTTCGCACAATACGCTTGATAGGACCTTATATGGGAACCACCTTTTTGTGTACTTAGCAGAGCACACTTAGGTTCCAATCGTCGGGCATACTTTTATCCAACCATATTTTGGAAAGTAGCTAATGCCTGCACCTTACCAATTCTTCACCACCTTATTTGAATAGATCGGCCGGCAATCCATTGACCCAAGGCGGTTTGTTGTTTTTCCTATTGCTATTCAAGTATCGTCATCGATTGGAATATAGGGCTTGCAGGCTGGGGAAGTATTCCCTCCATAAATTCAGTATACTCTGGGTATCAGTCCTTAGATCACCTCTCTGTGACCTACAAAATTTTGCTCCGGTCTAGAAACCTTCTGTAATGAGAAGGATGGGTTAGAATGACGAGTTGAGTCGATTTAGCCATGCCCGTCTGTCTACCTGTCCGTCCGTCTGCTTGAACGAAGGCTAGTCTCTCAGTTTTCGAGATACTTTTTCGAAACTTAATATGCGGGTGTATTTTTGTGATGTATTGATTATTTGTCAGATCGAACCACTATATCATATATCTTTCGTAAAACCGATTTGTTTAAATATATGAGTTTGGGCCATAAATAGATTAAAAAAGCACCTACGGGATTTGGTATTCTACACAACTATAATTAATCACATATTAGTACTGGAAATGATCGGAATGGAAGTAATATATTTAACATATAGCCCCATACAACCGATTCGTTCAGATATGAGGTGTTTGATCAGGTCAGGTCAGATATGAGGTGTTTGATCAAAAATCCGTTAGAAGAGCATCTTAGAGCGTGAAATGTGGTATTCTACATATAAACATTGACACCAAAAATTATCAATATCCAATTCAGCATTTTGTAATTACATGAATGGTATAAAGACTGCCGCATGGCCGAAGTCAGCTCTTCGTTCTTGTTTTATTAATGAAAATACAGCAACAATGAGTTGAAAAGAAATCTGTCGTTTGCTAGAATTAATGTTTAACATTTTGAAAACGTCATATTCCCTTTTATTTCTGAGCCGCATACATGTGACTCAGGAACGAGTCTAAACTCATTAGATATTCCCAAGCGCCAGCTCAGTTTAAATTCGATTTATTAATTTTGAACTTTGAACACATTCACAGATGATATGCTGACGCGAGTTACAACGATATTTTTATTTTCAGAATAGTGTAAATGAAAAGTGATTAATTTTATTACGAGAGGTATGACTAAGTTGGTCAGCGCAAGATAGGTACGGAGAATGTTAACGCCTCCGCAATTAAACAGCGCCTGGAGTGTTCACGAGAATTTCTGGACCGCTGTATTGAAGTGATGCGTGGTGTATTGTGTTGAATTGTTGATGGAGATGAAAGTTGGGCTCATCATTATGAGCCTAAATTGAAACAAGACGCCATGCAGTGGCATAAAAAGGGCACAGCTCCTCCCAAGAAGTTTAAGGTGTCGCGGTCAGCTGGGAAACTTATTCTTTTGGGACTCGGAAGATATATTATTGATCGATTATAAAGATAAATATGTTTCTTTAACTGGAGAATTTTGCAACTCAATATTAGAGCGACTAAAAGAAGCCATTCAAGAGGAAAGACTGGGAAAATTTACGAAAGGCGCGCGGGTTTTGCACGACAACGCCGATTATTTAGCCACGAAAGCTACTTCGGCGTATTTTGAAGATAAAGAGGAAACATTTATTTATTAGAGCATAAATAAATTAAGTGGAAAATCTAAAAAAATTATTCGTCTGGCAAGTGAATAAATCGTAAAGGAAAAATAATTCCTTTTTTATTTCCATCCCGTATCCCCCATTCTTAAAAAATTAAGTTCCTCTGTAATTTTTTGACTACAATTATTATATTCGGCATTTTGCTGACGATCTTCGCTGACGATCGTCAATGTTCATCGTTATCGAATGCATCCTTTGCTACGTTAAGGGATCGTCAGTAAAATGACTGACGATAACAGACGATAAGAAACGACAGAAAACGATGGCGATAACGCTGATGGGCATACCGCAACAGAGTCGTCTGACGATACTGTTGACGATGGCGATAAACAGCATACCAATGCTACCGTATCGTCATTTTCACTGACGATGACCCTATTCAGCATAAGACCGATTATTATAGAGACGGATTCGCTTTCAATGTTAGACTGAATAGTGTGGTTGAGATCGTAGGCATCTTAGTTTGTAGCAGCGAGAACAGATCGCCCACTCAGCCACACATGAAGCTTATAATTTAATATAATTTGGATATTTGGGAATACTCAGTGAAACATTTCTTCCTTTGATGTTAATAAATTACAGATGTTATGGGATAATTTAATAATAATAATAATAATAATAATAATAATAATAATAATAATAATAATAATAATAATAATAATAATAATAAAAATAATAATAATAATAATAATAATAATAATAATAATAATAATAATAATAATAATAATAATAATAATAATAATAATAATAATAATAATAATAATAATAATAATAATAATAATAATAATAATAATAATAATAATAATAATAATAATAAAAATAATAATAATAATAATAATAATAATAATAATAATAATAATAATAATAATAATAATAATAATAATAATAATAAAAATAATAATAATAATAATAATAAAAATAATAATAATAATAATAATAATAATAATAATAATAATAATAATAATAATAATAATAATAATAATAATAATAATAATAATAATAATAATAATAATAATAATAATAATAATAATAATAAAAATAATAATAATAATAATAATAATAAGCCCAACGAATAGCCTCCACCCGCCCAACCGACACGATAGGTGACATCCGCATAACGTACGGAATATGCTGAGTCATGATTGGGAAGCGTCGAGACTTGAAACTGTTCAGCTATACAAAAAAATTAAGAACTAAAGTTGAAATTTAGTAATCATGGAGTTTTAAAATTTAATTGTTGGGAGAACCAAGAATAGTTCATAAAAAGTGAGCCTGAGATATGGAAGGTGCTGGAATGAAAATTAATATTGTGACACAATCGGCGAAAGGGTTCATTCAATTTATAACTTGTTTTACATGACTATAATAGTAAAGGTCTAAAGTGCCCAGACGCACGAGTTGGAACATTAAAGTTTACCTCAGTTAAAAGCCATGAACTACAAATGGATCCTTTAAGAAGTTTCACTATGAACAATGCGCATAACATTTCTCTCCGACTTGCGAGATAGAGGTAGATTTAGAAGCTTTAAACGGTTGGTATATATGGATGAATATTTATCGTAGAGTTCCATCGGAAATGTCTTAATGCAAAAAGAAAAAATTGTTTTTGAACAACAACTTATTGGAATTAACCTGATAATTGGGGTTTCATATCAGCGAACCGTATTCTAATATTGGCCTCACCAAAGGCGTTTCAAAAGGGTCTTTAAATTCTTTTGACCATCTTTTGACAACGGCAAAAGCATTTTTAGCTTTTAGGACAGTGGTATTGATATGAAGATGGAAGTTGGGCTTAGAGTCCATCATAACCCCCAAATCAGCAAAGTTGAAGACTTGCTCTAGACTACAGTTATTAATCATATAAGGACAAGGTTGAATAAGTCTTCGTGAATGGCTTTACACTACTTCTTAAAGTTCAAAGGCATGTCATGACTAAATTGTCTAGATCGTTTTGTAACAAACGCCTTTCGTCGAATGAGGTATATGACATAAAAAGTTTTACATCATCGGCATATAACAAGATATTCCGTAGTAAAGTGCGATAAATTGGCATTTCGCTGTTCACCATTTCCACGAAATAAAAATGCATCGGCCGGTTCCAGGTCTCTAGTATAATTCCAGGAAACAAAATTATCTATTTAGGCATTTCATACAAAAATTTAACTGAATCGAGCTTAACCGAGCGAAAAAAATTTCAATTCAAAATTCAAATTTTCGAATACCGAATTTCGAGCAAATGGAACCATGGATACGATATTTCCATATATGAAGGTCAAGTCTTTGGTCCACTTCCCGGAGAGAAGAGTAGTCTTTCTGTTATTCTAAGCTCAGAGGCACCTATGTATTTTTTTTTTTTTCAAATAAATCGAACCATAAATACGGTTTTTTTTGCATAGGTCAGTCCCTGATCCACTTCCCAGAAAAACGTTTTTCGTATAAACCTGCCCGGAAACCGTAGAAATAGTTTGGCAAACTTTCAAGTCAATTTTAAGGGGTTCGATTGAATAAGTTGTTAGTTCTGACGGTAAAAAAAAAACAAAGTATATACATGAATACATATACGAGTATTGTGTACTTACATACAGCCTTGACCGAAAGTATTAGGCACCCCACTAATTACTGAATATTTTGTTTTAACCAGTGAAGTAATGAAGTTTTATTAGTAAAACAGTGAAAATACAATTAATTATTGATAATAACATTAATATTTAGTAGGTCCACCCTTCCATTTATTAACGGCATCAATTCTCTTAGGCATGCTGCGTACAAGCTTTGCACATTCGTCCGCACTTATAGCGTACCACTCGTTAATTAAGGCGTTCTTTAAGACAGTTTTTGATGTTATACTGTGTTCCTTAATCTTGCGTTTTAAAATAACCCACATGTGCTCAATGGGAATGAGATCTGGAGACTGTGCAGGCCAATCTAACAAAACAATGTAGTCGCTGTTTTGTGATAAGGAGCATTGTCTTGCTGAAATTGAACCCCGTCTTAATTAGTATCGCCGAAAATGCGCGTTGACGAAGGCAGAAGAACAGCTTCTAATACATTTATGTACTTTTGACTGTCCATACGATCCTAGGAAGCGAACATTTTGCCAACACCATCAACAGCCACGCAGTCCCACATCATAATACTGCCTCCTCCATGCTTAACAGTGGGTAACACGCAATCTAAATGATATTCTTCCCCAACACGTCGCCTCACGAACGTCAAACCAGGTGTTCCAAATATCTGTGGAAAAGAAAAAATAATGTTTTCATAAGATTTGTATTATGTCTTCAGAATTGCTCTGGGGTAAGAAGCTATGGCTGTTAATACTTTAAGACGATCTTAACTAAGCTTACCTCGAAGTTTGATTCATCAGACCACAGAACATTCGACCAATCTTCTTCCGTGAAATTTTGGTATCGGCGAGCCCATTCCAAACGATTTTTCCTGTTATTTTCTGAGAGCCACGGCTTCTTTCGGGCTTTACATCCTTTAAAACCTGCTTCCAGAAGTATTCTTCTAGCTGTTCGAGCACTAACTGGTTTACTAAATTCATCCGAAAGGGCAGCTGCAACGACAGAAGAAGATTTTTTGCGATCCTTGAGAGACTCGCGTATAAGTATTCGGTCTTCTCGTTTACTGATTAGACGCTTTCTTCCACTTTTTGATTTATTATTGTGGGATTTCGTCTCTACAAATCGCCTTATAGCACATTTGCACCAAATTGGCAATCTGAACCTGAGACTTACCCTCTTCACTTAGAACTTGAATTCTAACTCTACCATCGTAACTAATTTCACTTTTTTAGGCATTTCGGTAAATATGAACTGTTTTTATAAGATTGGTAACTTTTCACTAAATATAATTTACACTTTCACTTTCAAATTTTAAATGTGAAAATATTTTATGAATTTCTTAAAAATGACAATTTTTAGGTTAAGCTTACCCAGAGTGCTATGACTTTTAATATTACACAATTTATTTATTTGAGAATACTTGTATTTTAGTGGGGTGCCTAATACTTATGGCCAAGGCTGTACATATGTACAAATGCATATATACTCGACGGAAATTATGATGTCGTTCGACGCAAAAAAAAGACATTAATATCACATATGAGTGACTCACTGCTTAGCAACAATCTACAATGCATATACATATGTACATAATGTATGCACATAAATACAATATATCGGTCTTGATTTGGGCCTATTTCTGGATGTCGCGTTCGACACGTTTTTTTTCCTTTCATTTTTGCTGGCGTTATTCGTCATACCATGCGTTATGAGTATATGTATATACATACATATGTACGAATGTTTTATTTATAAATTTTCCTTTGGCATGTTTCCATTGTCATTATCGTTTCTGATAGCTCAGGTCAAAGATCGATTTCAACATTTCGTAATTTCAATGCGCAATAATTAGCGATTCTTCAATCGATTATCAAATGTTGAGTATTTCGCAATTGTTGTAAATCATTAGTTATTATCTTGTGCATAGAGAACCCTATATGGTTATCCACTTTGCTGTTTCGAAAATAAACGTAAATAAAATGTTGTTCAACTAATTTCTTTTTTCATGAAATTCCTTTTTTATTATAAAGGCATTACATATACATATGTGAAACTTTATTTGTTCTTCTTCTTTATTGGCGTTGGCACAGCTTATGCGAGTATAGCCGAATCAATTACAGCGCGCCATGTCTATCTTTTTTTCGCTGTCTGGTGCCAGTTGGATATACCAAGTGAGGCCAGGTCACTCTCCACCTGATCCTTCTAACGGAGTGGAGGTCTTCCTCTTCCTCTGCTTCCACCAGCGGGTACTGCATCGAATACTTTCAAAGCTGGAGTACTCATCAGATGTTGATATCGTCCACGCTTCCGCACCATATAGCAGGACGGGAATGATGAGAGACTTGTAGAGTTTTACTTTACTTTTCAACTTAGTCAAAAGTAGCACCTTTCAGTAAGAGTGATTCTGCGTTGGATTTCCAGGCTGATATTGTTTTTGGTTTTAATCCTGGTCCCTAGATAGACGAAATTATCTACGACCTCGAAGTTGTGACGTGGTAGCCGAGTTGCGAGGGCGATGACTGTTTGTTTGATGACAGGAGACATTTCGTCTTGCCCTCGTTCACGACCAGACCCATTCGCTTCGCTTCTTTATGAAGTCTGAAGGCGGCCTTAAAATCGACGAAGAGATGGTGTGTGTCGATCTTCTTTTCACGGGTCTCTTCCAAGATTTGGCTCATGGTGAATATCTGGTCAATGGTTGACTTACCTTACTAAAGCCACACTGATAAGGTCCAATCAGTTTGTTGACGGTGGGCTTTAGTCTTTCACACAATACGCTTGATAGGACTTTATATGCGCAGACCGTGGGATCGTCTTTTTTGTGGATTGGGCAGAGCACACTTAGGTTCCAATCGTCGGGCATGCTTTCATCCGACCATATTTTGCAAAGAAGCTGATCCATGCACCTGATCAGTTCTTCACTGCCGTATTTGAATAGCTCGGCCGGTAATCCATCGGTCCTCGCCGCTTTGTTATTTTTAGGCGGGCGATTGCTATTCGGATTTCTTCATAGTCGGGTAACGGAATAAGTTTTCCACCCTCATCAATTGGAGTATCGGGTTCATCATCTCCGGGTGTTTCCTCTTTACTGCCATTCAGCGGGCTGGAGAAGTGCTCCCTCCATAGGCACTTTCACTTACAGTAGCGATATTTGAGGTGGAGCATTATAACCTTCCTCTTAAAGCACGGAATGTGGTCACGTTTAAATAATCACTTTTGTAGTGGGGCTAACAATTTTAACAAGTTGTGCGGTTGCTAAGGGATCCAGTTTAGAAACGCCTGACTTTTAACTAAAACAAAACATGTTTGGTTTGATAATTAATTTTGACTGATGTCAAAATACAACCCTGTACTTTTGAAACCACGAAACCCCATATATACGTAAAAACAAAGAACTCAAATAATTTATTTATGGACCGCATTTTAATTAAGCTATTTTGGTCATCAGAGTCCCTTGCTTATTTATTGTATGATAGGGTCGTGGGTACGGCAAGCGTGTTATGAGCGGAATTTCTATGAAACGATAATGCCTCTAAGGTATTAATGTACAGCTTCGGGAGAATTCGGGATTTCGTAACCATTTACTGGGACAATTACACATTCATTTTGTACTAGCCATTGCGAAAAATAAATATAAGCCACAATTGTGTGTGTGGTGTTTCTTGGTGAACAGCCTGACGCCTCTATTTTCTGCGCACTCTGTTAGGGAAGCATACGTGGGAATCAAAAAGCAGACTGAGGCCGAATCATCTCTGGTTGAAATCCGAAGTGGAGTTTACATAATGCCGATGGTGATACCACAAACCAAGTAGACCTTTAACTGTAAGTCCAGCAGCTAGGACAAGGCAAGGAAAGATTGCGTTCACGCCAAGTATTAGAGTTACAGTCTCAATAATGAGACGAAGCGTCTTTACGCAGCATGCATATCTTTTGGTACTCACCGAATAGTTTTAAACCGACTCATCAGATAAGCTCTGAAAATAGAATTTTGTAGTTTATCGAGTCCCAGGGAAAACACTACGGAACGTATTCGTAGCTCTTACGCAACTAACTAACACACCATAGAGTGCTGCACATGGAACTGTGACTCATAGTCCTTTCCTTGTGCAGAGAGAAGTGAGGCGGAGTAATAAAGTTTTCGCGCCTCAAGAGCTTTGAGTCTTATTCCTTAGTTTAGCAGCCCATCTACCCCACCCTATGCCAGCTAAGGACAGTGTACTGGTATTTGGCTGTTATTACCACTTCTGAGCTTAACGTTTATAATAGGTTACACTGGTTGTTTTCTGCGCCTTTGTAGTGTCAGACGACGGTTCAAGAGACTTCTTTTTGTCCTTAGTTGCCGAAGAAATGTGCTTCATAAGGCCGCTGTCTCGTCATCGTATTTGGTTCTGCTCCGGTTCAATTGCTAGACATATAACAATCTTATCAAGTATTTTATTTCCCTTAATGCCATTGTGGTCGGGATCCTAATAGACTCAGCGTCTTTCCCTGCCGAGTGTAGTCTAAAAGCGGTTGATGAAATTTTTAGTTTCATTACTGAATGATCGTTTCAAGTTAATAAGATCAGTTGATTTCTTGGCCCTCTACATATGTAGTAGGCATTTGTAGGTGAAAAAGCAGGATGAAATTAGCGACTATAGCAGTTGTTAGAACTGTTAGAAAGCAGGTCCATCATGTTCTCGGACTGGCACAAAGATCGTGAATGTTGAGATCCAGTCATCATCATGTTACACATTCGATTAGAGGTCTAAGGGAGTTGTCTATATTAACAGACAGTCTTTTAAATAAACGGTCGTTGTTTTGGATCTCCTCATAGTAGGCAGTTTGAGCAATCATTACGGTGTGCCAATATAAGGTTCCATCCGAAAATGGATCCAAAATCGAATGACTAAGCCACATATCGATAAAATTCAATAAGTTTCTGAACTGATTCAATAAGTTGAAAACTGTTGTTCTTAGCGCGAATGGATTATGCAAATTTTAATTTGCGAAATACTGTGACTTATACTCGTAAATGAATCATTTTGCACACTCTAATCTTTATAAACAAGTCATGTCATGTAATAATTTTAAATGAGTTTATAAAAGAACAAAGTTCATTTATTTTTAAGTATGAGCTTTGATATTTTTATTAGCTTAAACTTATTATTAATTTATTCAGAACTTTGTTCAGATTGCGTCAGAACTATCTGCGGTTTCCGAAGATGATTGTTGAAAAAACTTTGAAAACGTCATATTCCATGTTATTTTGAATTAACCTCACTTTAGACCTTATACACGTGACTCAGGAGCTTTTAAGAGAACCACGTCTAATGTCATTGGATATACCCAAGCGCCAGTTCTGTTTAAATTCGATTTATTAATTTTGAACTTTGGACACATTCACATATGCAAACGGAAGTCAAAGCGACAAGTACAGAACAGTCATTCCGAAAGCTTTAATACATTGTAAGAAACACGTGCTAAGGCGCTAACCACAACTTCGACCGAAAAAAGAATTTAGTGATTGAAAAGACCGACTTATAATCATAGGAGTAAATATAATGAGCTGAAATAATTAATTTTCAATTTAAGCGCCTGTTCATGCATGAGTAATTTAGGTGGCATAATTTTGTTTGAAATTTTTGAAATAAACTTTAATTTTTTTTATAAATATTTCTGAAAATCTTTTCGTCAGCATTTTTTTAATCATTTTAAATATTATCTCTGCTTAATTTCAGTCAAATCCGTTTCTGTTAATACAATTATTTATTGTTATTATTATTCGGAAAGGCCGAGTTCGAGTCCTGGCCTGACCAAAATCCAATATTTGAGGAAATTAATTGTGGTTAACTTTTCCTAATTGTGGTCGGCCCTTCGAGTGTATTTCATAAAAAAAAATGCAAATAAAAAAACTCATTCATTATTATTATTATTATTATTAAAATCAGCTCATTCATAAAAATGCATCAGCAGTTCGGAGGTGGCTTGGAATAAACTTTAAGCCACTCAAAGGAATTTACCCATGTACAGATCACGTTAAGTTGGAAGCACATGAAGACGAAAGGTCGTGCGAAATGCACTTCTAGAAAGGATAGGACTTTTTTAAACTTACAGAAGCGCTTACAGGATACCCACCTCCCAATTTGGGAGATCTTGATGTTTAAATATTTATGTATGACAAGGAAAAAACGCTCACTAATGTGTGTGTGGCAAACGATGCTGGAAATGATCCATTGGTTAATGTATTATCACGCCAGTTACTGGAAACTTTAGGACGGATTACATTACCCTATAACTTCTGTAATTTAATGGCGTCAAAAGAAGAATTAATGCACGGAATATTCCCAAATATCTAAACCAATTTTAGGCATGATGGGTGGCTGAGTGCGTGAGCTATCCTCGCTGCAACAAACTAAGATGTCTACGATCTCGGCCACACTATTTAGTCTAACTTTGAAAGCAAATCCGTCACAAATAAAACCAATATTCGCCTTTGGTGGAAGCAGATGAGGTAGTCAATGCTCCAATAGAATTTTCATTAACAAAAGTTCGATCAGTTGGTGACTTTCAATTTGTTTTTGTTAAATCTAAAAGCACTAAATCCTTTGTAATTTTAGAACGACGGGCTAAAATGGAGACGAGAAAACGTAAGATAGCTGAGGATAGGTCAGACGAAATTCCACCACCAACCTAAATAGGAATTCGCCATGTGATTCTCTTCGGGTTTCGGCGTAATTTAGAGACAATAGAAATATTTAGTGACTGCTAAATTGTATATGGAACGATTGCACTGTCTTTAAAGACTATTTCTAAGTGGTTCCGAAGATTCCAGACCTGACATTTTCCCGTACAATTTTAAATGAGCCCCAAAAAGAGGCTCAAGTGCATTTTGCTCAATTTTTCCTAAAGAAATTCGAAATTGGTAATGTAGTTGTATTTGTATTTTATTATCTGAAAGCGTCAAATGGAGGCGATGTTCACCGCGACCGTTGGTTTAAATAACCCTTTAATTGATTCACAATTAAGCCTAAAAGAAATTTGTGTTCGAACACCACTTAGAAGCATAGAAAAGCTATTTTCTGAATTACCACCAAACAAAATTGTAAATACAGGGTTTCGTTGTTTGTGTGGCGAAAAAGTAAGGTTCAATGACCCTGCCGGACGATAAACCGCACCAAATATTTTTCAGCAAAATCTTAGGTTTACCGAGCCCCAAAAGCGATAGTTTTGTTTATTGACGAAGCCATCTAGGTGGATATTTCAGATCATCAGTCAAGATATTTTTGGATGAAATTTTTTGAATAATTTTTTTTAACTTCAATATTTCAATTCGTTGTCGAAGCGTGTATCCTTCCATTTCTATTACTGGTGTAGGTTTTACTTGTCAAATGTCAAGAAATTACAGCATCAAAAGTGAAATCTGCTGGAAGACTATTCAAAATATCAACTCTAATTGGAAAACCCTTTACCAACAATAGATTTGTAATAATGTTTAAAATATTATTTAACAAAATTTATGCAAATTCTTGTGTATTTAATTTGTTAGTAAATAAAAAGGTATAAACGTTTTTCTATGTTTACTTGAATTAGCATACAAAGTAGATGCAAATAATTTCGATGAGCCGTAAAAATTTTCCACACTTACATAGTTTAGCATGAAATTTCTGCAAGTGAAGTATAGTTAATATTTATGCTAAATATATATACAGATTTTTAAATTATTTTTACAATAAAATAACTTTACTAATGAGCAGCAAAAATGTCTTTCGATGAATATTACCGTGATAAGTTCATACGTTCCACTAAAACTCTTTTTAAGATAAATAATTTTATTATAAGTAAATTGAAGAAAAATAAAGGAAAGGACGATTACTAATAATAAATATTTTTTTTAGAAAGTAAAACTTACAAAGAAATTCAAAATAAATGATCGGCTTATCAGCTAAAATGATTTCAAATGCGTTGAAATTTAAGAACGAAACGGAAACTCACCCAAGGACTGTGATCGCTGTGACTTCACGGAGTGTGTCTTGATTGATACGGCATAGCCAAATAATCATTAATTAACAATACTCAGTATAAAATTAAGAGTAGAAGGAAGTGTAAATAATATTAGAAAAAGGTTAAAAGAATCCACGGAAATTGTCGTTAAAGAAAAAATATCACATTATATACAAATTGAGCTTCGCGAAAGAATATTTCGAATGATTGAATTTCTTTGCTCTGATGATAGTAAAATTATACTTTTTGGCGGAAAGGATACAAGATAATACCTTAGGCAAAATCCCAATTTTGAATACGACTTCCGAAACACTTTAAATACCGTTAAGATTGACGGCTTAAGTATAATGTTTTGGGGTTGCCATTCATATGACGGTGTAGGTCCTATATATGGTATACCGCGCAACCAGCAAAATGGATAGTCAAAAATATGTCGAAATATTGGATATAGAGATTGCCTTATGCCAGAGAAGTGATCACAATGAGGTAGATCTATTAGTAAGACAACGACCCGAAACGTGCTAGCAAATTGGCGAAACAGTGGTTTCCGGCAAATAAGGTAGAGATCATCGATTGGCTAGCACAATCTGTGGACTTCAACCATATTGAGAAATTGTAGCAAGACATTACACAACAAAAATGATCTTTTCCGCGTGGTGGAAGGAGCATGGTTACTATATTTTAATTAAGTTTTTCTGTTTTATTGAAGCAAATGCTATTTAAACTTGTACCGCATAACCTCTACTGCTGGTATTTCGACTGCTTACTATTCAAATAATTTTATAAGATTTGTAAATAATATTTTAATATTGATAACAATTAAGTCTAACAGCCCTATTCTGTGCACTTGAAAAATTACCAAAATATTGATAATTTATCAAGATCTTTATCAAGCAAGAATTTATTTGGAATTCTGTCTCAATCTTGATAAAACACAAAGCTTCAGATTGTTGTGCTTTTGCCCACACGTGTGGTGAACAATGAAATGTAGACAGAAATCAGCTGTTTTTGCTAACATTAGTTCTTTTAGAATAAAGGAAAAAAAAAAAAAATAAACAAATATGTATAGTTGGATTACACAATTGTGGTATATTTGGAAAGTCAAATATGAAAATGTTTACATTTTTATTATTTAATAATTATAGGGATGAAATAAAGGGTGGATAAATTGTAAGGGCCGATGTTGAATGTGAACCACACCTAAACGCCAAGTTTTTTTCCGAATTTAATTTGACATTTCTCTATTTCAAACTTACTCAATTTGAACCATGGAGAGATACACAATCCAACAACGTGTTAAAGTTATCCAGACTTATTATAAAAATTTTCGAAGAAAATCATCTTCAGTGATGAGGCACATTTTCACCTCAGTGGATTCGTCAATAAACAGAATTGCCGCATTTGGGCGAATGAGAATCCAAGAGTGATTGTCGAAAAACCAATGCACCCACAAAGAGTGACTGTTTGGTGCGGTTTATGGGCTGGCGGCATCATCGGGCCGTATTTTTTCCAAAATGAGGCCGGTCAGGCAGTTACTGTGAATGGTGTTCGCTATCGTGAGATGATAACGAATTTTTTATGGCCACAATTGGAAGATATGGATGTGGACGATATGTGGTTTCAGCAGGACGGTGCCACTTGCCACACAGCTAACGAAACAATGGCTCTTTTGCGCAACAAATTCAATGGCCGTGTTATCTCATGTAATGGCGATGTCAATTGGCCCCCAAGATCATGTGATTTGACACCGTTGGACTTTTTTCTCTGGGGTTATTTGAAAGAAAAGGTGTACGTAGATAAGCCAGCAACAATTCAAGAGCTAAAGGATGAGATAATTCGGCACATTAACGGCATAGAAACTCCATTATGCCTCAGCGTCATCGAAAATTTGGACCATCGTATGGAGGTGTGCCGCCGAGGTCGCGGCGCTCATTTGGCCGATATTTTGTTACATACATAATTGAGTAATACCAATATATCATAATAAAATAAAATTTCAATAATTTACTAAATAGTTTGTGTTTTATTCAAAATCAACATCGGCCCTTGAAAATTTAACCACCCTTTAGCAGCCTACCTATAAGTAAAATATGTTTCTTCCTTTCTTAAAATTTTTTATTCACAACTATGTTTTATTTGTAAAAAAAAAACACTGTCAAGAGCATTTGACATCTTGACAGTATAGAAAAATCTTGATAAATTGTCAGTCTTGATAAATAAGCAAGATGGTGAATTTATCAAGTGCACAGAATAGGCCTGTAAGTATTGATTTCTGCAATAAAAGAAGTTAATTTTGAAATTAAATAATCGTAAAAATTTGTTTGAGAAACATTTCTATTTTTTACTTGTAATTTTTAGTACTTATTTTGCTTTGATGTGCGTCTTGATGTCTTTCCAACAAATGGCGGAACGAGAACAGTTTATACTAAGCAGCCTACGAACGGCCGATGGATTCTTATGAAGAGCTTTCAGTTCATGTCAGAAGTACACTCGGAGGGGTTGACATCCTCTCACCTGGGATGACCGCAATTATAAAAATGAACTAATTGTTTTATTTGAATTAATTTTTTTTTATTAATTTGGATGTTGGTCAGACTCGAATCCCGGCCTTTCGAAAGGTAGTACGCTCCACTAACGTCTCAACGGCTATACATTTATACATACATTTGTAAGGAATTCCAAAGTCAACATCGAAAGGGTTTATCACACGTTTCAACAACAACAGCAAATACCAGTGTTGGCAGTTGCCAACAATAAACCATCTTAAATAACAGTAAATACAGAAAATAACATTTGAAATGCTAATTAGACGACATTTTTGAGTTGCAAAAACAACCAACAACCAGCTTAAACAAAAAAAAAAAAATAAAAAGTGAGTGAATTAGTTAAAAGCGTTAAGATATTTTCGGTCGCTTGACTCCTGCTTGTTGTTGTTGTTGTGATTGAATTTCAATTTCGACTTCTATTCAATATACGCCATTTTTTATGTATGTACTTATATACGTGTATGTAGTTTGATGATGTTTGCTGCTGGCGCCATAGAGTTACGAATAGCGCTTGTTTTGGGGCAATAACAGCAATAAAAACAACAACAAGAACAATGCTCTGACTCTCTTTCAGCAAAGCTTAATCCGCCAAATAAATTCATGAAAAAATATTTTTTATTTTTTTTTGTTTTAGCGACGCGCGTTTCCGATTGACGCCACAACGGCGGGCGGCTGTATCTCCAGCTTCCAGTTGAGCCACCGATTGGCAAAAAAAGAATGATTATAATATAACAATAACAAAAAAAAAACTACGATAAAATGTTAAAGTCAATGCCGTGAATTGTCAGTGAAATACACACACACACACACACACACATGAAATATGCAAATTGTGAACGCGTCGACAAAATCAACAACAATTGTTGCCGTCCGTCCATCCTCGATAGCCGGCGACTTCGTATAATTTCACTTATTTACTGTTTTTTTTTGTTTGTTTTTTTGCTTTGTTCTATGTGTGAGCAATTTCCAGTTCAGCTGCAAATTAACATATTCACATATATACATATGTATGTATGTACGTGTATGTAGATATGTATTTGCATCCATTTGACATGTTGACTGTTAAAAGGCGAGAAGGGCGAATGCTAATGATAATTGGGTTTGCTTCTGACTTGGAGCTGGGGAGGGGCGAGGGAGGGAACACTGTGAGCGCTGCTCAGGTGCTAAGGGAGCAACATACACACACACACACACACACACACGTATACACGTGTGTTGTTTGACAGCAAACGGCGATCTAGCAGCGCTTCGGTACAATGTTGAGGAAAACAAGTCAACGTCTATATGGATAAATAAGCCATAGCAAACAACTGATTTTGACACAGTCAAATGGCGGGCAGAATGAACTCGCATAGCTACGTTCATAATAGCTCCATCATACGTACATATGTACCTGTGTATATACCATACATATACACGTTGCGCCAGCACATTCGGAATTCCCCAAAGTCGGCGCGCGTGAACGGAGTGAGCCAGAAAATAAACAAAACAAAACAAAACTGAAATTAGCAAAAAAAAAAGAAAATAAGAACAAATTAAAAAAGTCATCAGGCAAACTCACGTAAACACAGTGGTGTGCGGGTGATATATCGTTGAAATACCTTTCTTATCTACATATATACCTACATGCAGCTCTGAACGGAGGTCTAAACTTGCTTCTGGGTATGCACTTACAGTTGCAGTAGCTTACCAAGTTCACATTCTTGGGTCCTCTTCACGTACATTGGAAACATGTACAACCCGTGTCTTGATGCTTTTTCCAACAAATGAAGGGACCTATAGTTTATCCTAAGCCGCCCCCCGTTGGGGCGTTGGATTACAGATATAAGAAGCTCTTATGTCAGAGATACACTTGAGATGGCTTGACATTTCCTGCCAATGGGTGACCGCAAGTAGAAAAATTAAGTTTCTATAATTTTGAAAGTTGGTCGAACCAGGTCTAGAATCCTGGCCTCAAGAATGGCCATTTCAACATATTCGATATATGGTGCAGCTGCGTGCGTGTGTCCGTCTCAAGGGAAGCCGTTCGCTATGTAATTATGTTTACATCTACTCTCTCAGCCCAGCGTATAAAGCTTGGTATCTGCCTATTTACAAAAGAAATGAAGTATCCGATATTTCAAGTGGGAGGTTGCCTAGCTAATTGAAAACCTCCTGAGACAAAATTCCGCCATCACCAGCGTCCAAGAATTGCAATGGACGGTACAAAGTCGGAAGGAGTAGTTCTTTGCGACATGTATACTACAGCGTCCAGGTTTGGTGTCGGATTCGTAGTTGGTGATTTTTTTTATTTACCCCGTCGGATGAGCGTATAATCATATCCGCAGCAAAGCGAAGTTCTTCAAAATATCATTGATTTGTGCCACCGATCCAACGGAAAAGAAGAACGATGCCAAAAATGTTTCTTCGGCGCAACAGTTGGAAACTTCAGTCAGCTCGACTCAGTAGATTGGCATGCCGTAGACAGACTGCCTAACTTGCAAAGTTGGGATCGACCATCACACCTGTGGGGTGAGCTCCGAGCTCCTCCTCCTCCAATTTGTAGTTTTGCGTCTTAATGTTTTCCAACAAATGGAGGGACCTACAGCTTATACTAACCTGCCTCCGAATGGCCGATGGTTTTTTATGAAGAGCCTTTATTTTATGCCATAAATACAGTCGGAGGGGTGGACATTCCCTGCGGGGTGGGATAGACATCGTAAATTGAAGAGAAGAGCAAGACGCATGTTGTGACAAAAAAAAGAAAGCTTCCGAGGTGCGTGAATATGAAGAGTTTGAGAATCTGTGCGAGATAGGTAATGCTTGAAAATTCGAAAGACGACTTTGCAGAAGGTTTTAAGACCGAAGCTAACTCTTGTAGGATCCAGAAAGGCAATCTAGCTACTGATGCACAGAGTACGAGTATACTGAATTTAAGGAAGGAACTTTTCTCCGCTGAATAGCAAGGAAAATTGAACACTAGTTTTGATGATGGAACAGATATTTCATTGCCCGGACATGAAGAAGTTTGAATAGTAATCGCTCGCCTGAAAATGAACAAAGGGGCGGGGCAATGGGTTGCTGACTGAGCCGCTCAAATACGTCGGCGAAGAACTGACAAGGTACCGGCACTACATTATTTGCAGAATATGGCCAGACGAAAGCATGTCCAACAATTGGAACCTAAGTGTGTTCTGCACAATCCACAAAACGGGGGCTCCGCGAGTTTGCGCCAAATACAATGGTATGAGCCTCTTCAATATCGCATGTAAGATTCTACTGAGTGAAAGACTAAAGCCCACCGCCAACAAACTAATTGGACCTTGTCAGATCCACCATTTAGCAGATATCATGCGCCAAATCGTGGAAAAGACCCGTGAAATCGCCCCACAGCACCACGACAGCATGGAAAGGAGCTGAATTTATGCCGCCAAGTCTAAATTTGCTGTCCCTACAAAACGTATACGGCGGTGTAAACTAACATTAAGCATCACGAAAAGTTCTGTAAGGATCGGGAAGCATTTCGTTGGATACCAAACGGAATTTTAGGTTAGTTACATCAATGACCTAAACAACTGCGCCGTGAGTTCTGCTTTCTCTACACTGATTAAGCGAAGCGAAGCATCTGGGCCTCGGCTCCCACGTCACTATTAACAGTCTTAAGTTTACAGTCGTCTATCTAGGGACCAGCATTAACACCAATAATAATAATGGTGGTACTTTGTACTAAGTAGGAAATTGAAAAGTAAAGTCCTCTCTCGACGAACAAAGACCAAACTCTACTATTCGCCCATAGTTCCCGGTATGAACGATAACAACATCTGATGATTTGGCATTGGAAAGTTTAGAGAGAAAAGCTTTGCGTAAGATTTATGACCCTTTGAACGTTGGGAATGGCGAATACCGCAGCTGATGGAACGATGAGCTATACGAGCTATGGAAAACCAAGCGGAGAACAGAAATTATTTCACCAGTTACTATGAAATATAAGGTTGGGAAGTGTTCAATAGAACCTTAAACTCGAGCATAAAACCGAGTGTTAAAAATCAGTATCACATTTAGACCCTTTCAGTTCCACTGTGCACAATAAAAACGAACTAAAACCGACTGCAATTACTTCACAACAGTGGGAGAATAATAGAAATGTATAATAGCGATAATAGTGCGCTGCGCAGCACGGCAATACTAATTAACCCCAGCACCTACCACTTCCACTACCACTTGCGGTTAATATAGTTGCCAACAACAAACCAACCGGCACACAAACTAATGCTCGTTCTCATGTCAGCCGCGTTGTGTGCGCTCGCTTCAGCTGGAATTTGTCGGAATGTTGGCGCGGCGTGCTCGGTAAGGGGAGTGAACGTGCTCGCTGGCAAGGCAACAAGTGGCACGATTGTGTGCGCGTGCCTATTACGGGTGTCACTATGGCAGGCGAACGTCCGTTGCTTTTCGCATAATAAGTGGGCGAGCATTTTCGCATCAATCAAAGGCTTAATGCAGTGCACATGCATGCATTTGAGCTATCAAGTGAGGGTAAATATGTATGTAAATACATATGTATGTATGTACGAAGTAGTAGTGAATGATTTTCCGCATAGACCGTTAAAAAAAAAAATTGGAACACGAAATATTTAAATTTAGTGGTTTTAGTGACAAAAACTGCCAACAAAAAAAAAAAAAACAAAAAAAAAAACAAAAAAAAAATCACTTGTTTCTATTGTCTTCACCAACTTTCGTCGCCATTTGTTGCTAACGAACTCGTGCGCTTGGATTTCCCCATTTCTTTATGAATTTTGCTCTTCACATTTTTTTTGACTTTCTTTGGTTTTTTCTCGTCTTTTTTCTCTCGACGAATTACTTACTGCTCGTAAACATATCTGTCAACTCATCGAGTGCCATCGCCAATGCTCGCTTGGTACCTGTTGTCGGGCTGCTCGATTTGGTGTTGCGGTTGTTATCATTAACGTAAAGTATGCCTGTGTACGTGTGTGTGTGTGTATATTTCTATCTGCCTTCTTTGAATCAATGCGAACGATTGTCTGGCACCGCTTTGACAGGCCATGTCTGCAGGTGTACACAAGAGACCCCGTTCGATTATTGCTCTAACAGGGAGCGGTTGGGGGTGTTAGTTGAGGAACGGGGCCGCTAAGTGTGTACATACCATATATGTATACACATGTTGTAGGTGTGGTTTTTGAGGGAACAGAATGTCAATAAAGGCCACGCGTTATGCTTTGTTTGCGGAATTTTTTGCCAAACTAACGTAATTTCCAATACAAAAACAAAACGTGGGGGTTAAGTATTTATTTAGTTTTATTTTTCATTAAATATTTGAACAACCTAGCAATTTTAACACATATTTAAATGTTTTATACACGTACGCTTAACGGCTGAGAACTTTCTTTACTTTTCTAATCGCTTAAGCGGGTTTTTCGAAATTTTAAAGCTCAACGGGCCGGCGAGTTCTTTCACGACTTGATTTTATATATACAAGTATATAATTGGCGCTTTGTAACCACGAAAGCGTTTTTCGTCCGGGCTCCTACTTCAATTTGTGGTCAGCGTCTTGTTGTTCTTTTCAACGGCCTCCGAAGCTCTTATGAGGAAATTCACTTGTAGGGTTTGCCATGTAAAAGTACTTCCAGAAGCCTAGTTCTTGTCGTGTTTAATTTTTCTAAACTTTAAAAAAACCCTCCTTCTACTCAAAAGTAAACAAAAGTGAGTTTAACCAAAGTTCCGGATCCAGACTCGCAGGCAGATCGCTTCAAACAAGGCCTATTAGACCTTTCTCTAATTTATAGCTCTAAACTTAACTGGTGGCCCTGTCCAGTGATTGTATTAAGAATTCCATCCCTAAAAGCCTGCAAGTGCAGTACAATTCTTGTCATTTTCGCTATTCTACAGCCCATAGTTCACTTCCATATTTCTATTCAGTCCATAAAACTACGAGGTGTGACAATTAAGTAAAGAGACTGATTATATTGCCGCGTTTGTGGTAACCCTGCGACCTTGAAATTCCCTTTCCCTTCTCCCGGCATCCTCTCCTCTCCATTGATATATTTGTCATCGCTCTAGCTTGTTTAGTTCGCCTACTGTGTCGTGCTGAATAAACGTGTGTTCGTGGTGCTCGTCACGAAAATGGAAAAACGAAATCAAGAGCAACGCGTCCCGATAAAATTTTGCGTCAAATTGGGCGAAACAGATTCGGAAACGTACGCTAAAATTGTAAAAGCGCATGTTGATAGTGCTCTTCGTCGTGCGAAGGTGTTTCGAAGGCATAAAGAGTTTAAGTTTAAGTAAAGCTCGCATGAGCAAGTCGAAGGTGAAAACGATGAACAAAGAATTTCTTCCACCGGGGCAAACCGTAAATCAAGTCTACTATCGCCAAGTACTCGAAAGATTGCGAAAACGAGTCAACAGGGTGCGCCCAGACATCGCTCGTAACTGGATCCTTCATTACGGCAACGCGCCGTGCCACACCGCCCTCAGCGTGTTCCAGTATTTGGCCTGTAAAGGGATCGCCGTGTTGCTACAACCGCCTTATTCGCCTGATATGTCACCCTGTGACTTTTTTTGTTCCCTAGAGCAAAATCGGTGATCAAAGGAACCCATTTTGAGTCGATTGAGGACATCCCGCCTGGATGATGAGAGTACTCGCGGACACCCCAGTTGAAGCGTTCCAGAAATGTTACGAAGCATGGAAAACGCGCTGGAATCGTTAATATCTGCCCAAGGGGACTACTTTGAAGAAGATGGCAGAGTTGTAGAATAATTTTGAAATATACGGTTTTTATGGAACCAGTCTTATTACTTAATTGTCACACCTCGTAGTATTGGTGACGTTCTAATATCCAAGCAAATAATGGAGTAATTTTTCATTTCAAACGTGGCTAGAACAGTGAGCGACGTATCCATTTGTAGGACGCACATCAAGACTGCCACTACATACGAGGGGCGCCTGACTGTTTCGCGACCTAAGGAAGTTGTGAACGACACATCATCTCGTTACTGATAATACTAATTGCGGGACTCATTACTAGTATAAATAGCACAACATTTTCTTATTAGGTTCAATAATATTTGGGCAACACTATGTCCTTTGAAGATGACTCCCGCCCGGTGTGCTCAGTGACAGTCCGGACTGAAGAAAATGTTCAGAAAATCGAAAAATTAGTACTGGCTGATCATAGAATTAAATTGTAGCAGATAGCAGAAGGATTACAGATCATAAAGAACGAGCTGGAGAGATTTTGCATGAATATTTGAATATGAAAGATTAGTGCGCGATGGGTACCGCTCGACAAGAAGCGACGATTAGATAGTTTGTATTTTTTTGATTTTTTTGTAGTTGTGTCGAGATGGTTTGGATGAAACTTGGAAGTGGAAAAGTCGACCTCCAAGATTATGGTTACCATTTTCTAGGACAGCGGGAGGATTTTATGAATCCACTACTTGCCAAAGGGAACCACAATGAACGGCCAGTATTACGCTGATTTCTTGAGTCAGCCGCGTTAAGAAACGTGGGGAGTTAGAGCGTGGAGTGCTGTTTCTTCAAGACAACGCAGCCGTTCACACCGCTCGGGTTGTGAGAGATGCCTTAAAAGCTACTGGATTAACCATCCACTCTAGGACCTAACTCCCAGTGATTTTTCCTCTTTTCAAATTTAAGAAAGGAGTTACGAGGACGAAGATTTTCAGACGGCAGTAAGATGAAAGCTACATTCTGGAGAGAAATGTAAAGAATATTTTTCAGAGGTGGTATAAAGGTATTGTATTCACGATGTGAAGAGTATTTTGTACTTGAGGGAGACTATTTTGGAAAATAAAAAACATTCATTAAGTACTTTAGGTCGCCAAAAAGTCAGCCGCCCATCGTATTAAAGAAGAAGCTCGGTAAGATGGGCGACATTTGGCTAACTTAGAGGTAAATGCCGATAAGGCGGATACTGTACTCTTTACAAGGAGCTACAAAATTCCGGCATGGAAACCGCCGAAACCCAACGGGGCTCATCTAACAATTGAAGATCTTACCAAGTACCTGGGAGTAATTTTTGACAGCAAACTAATGTAGAAGCTCTATATGGAAGGGAAGGTGAAAAGGCCTATGATGTCCTCTACATATTTAAAAAGCTTCCAGATCCTTATGGGGCATGATCTTACGCGTTGGTGTTGCACAGCGGTAGTCCATCCAATCTTGCTATACGTTGCTATGGTATGGTGGACCCCTGCCAGCAAAATCTCATACTGGAAACCATGGCTCACTGCACTTTGCTCGAACCGCTCCAACGGAAAGGTTACTCAGTCTAACGCCAATTGTCATTGCAGTGGAAAGCTTTGCTGCGAAGTCAGCTGTAAGATTGGCGGATTTATGTGAATTTTCTATAAGAACCTTTGGGCACAGCTCGATAAGCAGGGAATTGGTGGACAAAGCAGATGGAATGCCTTAGCGATATGCAAGACCGCCAAGATCATGTGCAAGTGCGTCGTAGGAAAACACGCTAGCCGAATGAGTGCCAGTAACGGTAACACATACAAGAAGCGTGTGGAAGAATATATGAATGAGACGCTGGAACACCTGCCCTTGACCTTATCTCGTCTAAGAGCTCTCTAAGAGCTCCGTAATTCAAAGGAAAAGATGAAGAGCAGACGTCCTGCATGTCGACTACTTCAGCTTGAACCCAACTGGCATTGCAAAGGATCAGCAGACCTATGTATGATGTGGCAGCCAGCCAATATAAATTAACTTAACTGTGATTCGTTTTGAGAAATATGTATGGTATATTAAGTGATACGGCATAAGCTTCTTTCAATAGATTGATTGTCTCCTCTGTAAGACCGTCTTTATTGAACCAAAGCTTGTCCACATCAATATCCTCCAATTTAGGCACGAAAAAGTCATTAAAAACGGCTCAATAGCGTTCTCCATTGACTGTAACATTATAAACGAGCTCATTTTCTGCTTAGAAATATGAACTCATGATTTTCTCTGCCCATGGAGTACATCAAACAGTGACCTTTTGAGAATGAAACGTCGTCACAACTATGTCTTGTGAATTATCATCACTCCAAATGAAACAATTTTGTTTATTAACGTACCCCATCAATCAAAATTGAGCTTCATCGTTGAACAAAAATTTCTTGTGAAAATCGGCATCGGTAGTCATCTCGTTTTGGGTCCATTCTCCGAACGAGCGACGGACTTGATGGTTGATTGGTTGAAGTGGTTGCTGGTCCCTTTAGGCCTAAAGAGGGTCCATTGTGATACCACTGAGGATCCTAATAACCCCTACCCGCTAATCAAACCAGTGAGTGGAGTTTGCAAAGCTGAGCAGTCGCCGCATCTTGGCCTCCGCGATTTCTGCAGAAATCGTTGGATGCTACGCCAAGTCTCTCTGCGTGCTTGTCGAATAAAATATGTCCTGAAAGAAGAACTATTACTGTAGATATCTCCTTTCTCGCTTTCAGCTCTATGAGGTCACGTGACCTTCTTCCGTTCCGTTCTGCCCACAATGTCTTAGCCACATTACAAGTAATTAGACTTTTCCATCTTAAATTAGCATCATTAGCGAATAACTCTCTTATATTGAGCTTACAAGTGGAGAGCGGCATGCCCAGACTCTTCCATGATGGCGAAAGTGGAAGGAAAGTGCTCTTCCTTGTAAGCTCGCCCGCCTTCTTATTACAAGGTATGTTACTATGTCCAGGTAAATATACTAGGCTCAGAGAGAACTGCTTGGCCATGGGTTTAAGGGATCTGCGGCAGTCTTCTACGGTTTTAGATTTTATTGTTACATACTCCAGGGCTCGTAATGCAGCCTGGCTATCCGAAAAGATATGGATACGATTGTACGAGACTACCCTTGTACTGAGACAGTTGACAGCCTCATGTATAGCAACCAATTCCGCTTGAAAAACACTACAGTGATCCGGTAAGCGAAAGGAGTTATAGATACCAAAGGTCCTTTGAGTAGACTCCTCCACCAACTCTGTTATCAAGTTTGACCAATCCGTATAAAAATGAATCGAGCCGGCGTTTGCTGGTAGATGATATGCAAAAATCCGTTTTTTTTTGGAAGACGGAGTCTGCTTAAGATGTTAATGTGCCCGTGGGTTATCGACTTCAATTCTTGGTTAGAAGTGCACACTGGATGTCGTACGCCTGAAGAAGAGGGTGTTAATTGAAATTTGCCGGTTTTTGAGGAATCATAAAAATTTTTGATTCAAAGTATTGACCATTGGTTTCTACACATTTCGCCCATCTCTCAGGCAAATTATGGATACCATTCCAAAAAAAACTCTTTCTCTTTCGAGGCAAACCATTCGACGAGCCATTTTTCGACATCTTTAAATTTAGCGAAGCACTGCTCTGCAAGGGAGTGTCCCATCGATGCGAAAAGGTGATAGTCAGACGGGGCGAGGTCTGGAGAGTACGGCGGGTGCGATAATATTTCCCAATTAAGTGTTTTTAATGTGTCTTGCACCAGTTTAGCGGTATGAGGCGGCGTGTTCTCATGTTGCAAGATAACTTTGCCATGTCTTCGGGCCCATTCCGACCGTTTTTTGATCAACGCATGATTCAAATTGATCATTTGTTGTCGGTAGCGATCCGTGTTCACCGTTTCACCGGGTTTTAACAACTCGTAGTACACCACACCACACTGGTCCCACCAAACACAGAGCATTATCTTACGGCCAAAGCGATTTGGCTTTGCAGTCGATGGGCTAGCTTCACCAGGGGAAAGACATGATTTTTTTCGCTTCGGGTTCTCAAAATAAATCCATTTTTCGTTCCCCGTGACAATTCGATGCAGAAAAAATTTCTTTTCGAATCGTTGAAGCAGCATTTCACAAACGGTTTTTCGATTTTCCATTTGTCTATCGTTCAGCTGGTGTGGCACCCATTTTCCATACTTCTGGATCTTTCCAATGGCTTTTAAACGTTGGCAAATTGCTCCTCGAGTCACATGTAGTGTTTCTGCTAATTTTTGTTGCGATTGGGTTGGATCAACATGCAATTCCTCGTCTTCGAACTTTTTCCCTGCACCAGGATGTTCATTGTCTGTTAAATCGAATTCTCCACTTTTAAATTGACGAAACCATGTCTCACATGTTCTAATCACTGGAGCATGCTCACCATAAGTTTCTACCAGCAAACGGTGAGCTTCAGCTTCTTTTTTTCTTTTGATGAGATAAGAAAAGCAACGAATGCCGCAAATACGATTTACTTGGAACGAAACTCGACATATTCACTGAGGTAAACAAATATGACGCTATTATTTTGGCGGAATGTGACTTGTGTATTTTTGTAGGTTAATGTCAATAGAAAATAATTACATACATGCCAAATCAGAGAAATTTATACATATTGCTAGCGACATCTACTAGTAAAACCTGCACACTTCAACTAACACCCCGGTATATAGGTATATAATTGGCGCTTTGTAACCGCTGAAGCGATTTTCGGCCGAGCTCCTCCTCCAATTTGTGGTTTTGCAACAAATGAAGGGACCTACAGTTTATACTAACCCGCCTCCGAACGGCTGATAGTTTTTTATGAGGAGCTTCCTATTTCATGTTTGAAATACACTCGGAGTGGTTGACATTCCTTGCCGACGTGCGAAAGCAATTAGAAAATTTAACTTAATTTTTGTTTTTATATTAATTCTCTATAACTTTTGAATGGTGGTCGTAGCAGTATTTGAATCCTGGCCTTGCGAATGGCAGTACTCAATTCTCACCACTCGGCTACCGCTGCCGACACTTATACATGGTTGCTCGAATAACCGACTCTGTTGCCAGAGTACTGAGGCCAGCACGAGCCGAATTATTATAGCAGCTTTCTTCTGACCCACAGCGATTTCATGAAAAAATATCGACACATCAGTAGACATGTTTTTGGAAAATTTAAATAAATGCACCTTTTCTCCTTACCAATGCGTTTTTTCAATGCACGCAAATAACTTGTTGACCTGAGTTCATTATTTCGGATTTTCGCTTTGCATTATGATTTTTCGAACACTTTGTTCCATTGTTTCAATTTGATTTTTTCGAAAGTACAAAGTGTGCCTTTCGTCAAGTTGATGCTAATTTATGCTGAGCAAAAAACAAAAAGAAACACAAATATTTGGACATATGTACATACATATGTACATATGTGTTTGTAGCTTATTTGGCGCTTTTGTTGTACTTGTTCTTGTGATTGTTGATCTCATGTTTAATGTCATGCCAACAAATGTGGTGATTGTTTCTTATTTTCGCTCTCCGGTTTGAATGCTCATATATGTACAGGTATGTTGCTGTTGTTGATGTTGTTGCCATAGTTATTGACATTTCACCGATATGAAAAAATACCAGACGCGAAGTGCGTCAAGCATAATTTGCATTTCAGATTTTGTACTCGCCATTGCTGGAAAACAATAACAAAAATATTTAAATTTGCCGAAAAAAAAGAATTTGTTTTTGCATAAAAAAGTCACCTTGCTTGGAATTTCGTTAGCATAAATACACAAAAAAAAAAAAACAAATGAAAGAAAACAAAAATAAAAATCAAAACAAAATCAAAAACAAAATGTGAAATTGTGATAAATAAATAAAATAAAAGTAAGACAATTTGCATATTAGCAGATACTAATACGAAGAAGAAGCAGAATAAATAACGACAAAAATAATGAAGGTTGCAGTGTATAAAAACCCGCTAGCAAATTTGGTAAGGAAAATGATCTTTTGAATTTCTGCTTCATCGTCTACCGGCAGACCTAGACGGGAAAGTTCATGCGAGCTACAGCAGCAAAAGACCAAATGTAACTTAACCATGCTAGAACCGTTAGGTCAGACAGAAAAGTGCCGAAAGATTACACCACTTCCATCATCTGCTTCGACAACACTTTCTCTAGAAAAATAACAGTGCGAAACGAATGGGAAAATGTAACAGATCTAGTTTAAGTATACGTATACATACCTAGCCATCCAATTCATCTGATGCCTACAAACTCGTTAGCAAAGTAGGTGTTGAAGTTTACTCTAAACTGCTTGCTCTCCACTTAAGTAAGACACTTCCCGACGATTCCAGCGACTTTCAAGCGAAACTAACAGCGATAACGGTAGCCGCTGCATAGTTCTCAATACTAATATTCGTACTTAAACTCAATCTATTCTGACAGTCAGGCTGTTATATCACCTCAAAGGTGGAGAAAAATATCTTAAATAAACTCTCAACTGTATGCGGAACGTCCGTGGTTTGGGTCTCTCTCTGGTCGGGGAATTGCTTGTCAGTCATAAACATGGTAAGCTCTACCTCTTTTCCAGGCAAAGTATCTGTTAAGACTAGCTATCACCAGCAGGACCAACAGCAGATGGCAGAGTGAAACCATGTGCAATGCGACCAGACAAATCTGGCCATCAATCGAAGTGAATAGAACTAAATCTTTGCTCCTACTAAGCCGCACCTCTAGAATAATAATAAGACATTATCTTATGGGGACTGGGCTGCTTCTCAATTGATTTTTACCGCAGCTATAAGCGGCCGCGGTAGCCTAGTGGTTAGCGGCTTAGTAGGGACTGTAGATCCCTTCATTTGTTGGAAAAACATCAAGACGCAAAACCACAAATTGAAGGAGGAGCTCGGCCGAAAATCACTTCAGCGGTTACAAAGCGCCAATTATATATTGATATAAATATATAGGGACAAAGATGAGGTGTTTTCACCGATTGCACTTTATCTCTGTTACCTCCAAGTCCTCAGTGCGTTCCGTTATCGTTTTCTCGAAGGCGACTTAAGGGGGGACATCTGAGTAACTCAAAAAAAATAAGCGGATTTTCTGGAATTTTTTTTGACCAAATGAAAGAGCCAATCGAAATTTTGTAAAGTAGGTTTTATAATATGCGATCCGATGTACAAAATATGATTTTTTGAAAGAAATCGAAAACAAAATGGCGGCTGTGCAGCATTTCTTCGTAGGCCCTATTTTTGGGAAGGGGGTCCATGGCCGGAAAGCTAACGTCCTTAATTTTTGATCTGGAACAAAAAATAAAGTTTTGTTAGTTTCTATACATCAACAGCTATCGACACACGTAGGATTTTTTCGATATATTGATTTTTCGCAAAATGGTGCGTGATCGAAAAAAAAGTTCAAATTTTCACGAGGAAAAAAAGTCCAAAAATTGTTTATAAAAAAAAAGTAAGCAATATAAAAAAAAATTATACGTGTGTCGATAGAGGAAGGAATTTTGAATATACTGTCAAAATTTCAGATCGATCGGTTAAGATTTGCTCGAGTTATGTTTCCGGCCGTCTAAAAAAAAGTGGTTTCGAGAAAAACGCGTTTAAAGTTATTATATATATATAGAATATGCCTATGAGGCATTGCCGCAGAATGGAAAATTTGGACATTTAGACACTTTTGCCGGATTCTATCTTGTGGTATATTATTTTTAAGATCCTAAAGCATCTTTTAAACGAAAAAAAAATTTTTTGATTTTTTCAAAATTTTACTCAGATATCCCCCCTTAAAGTGAGAAGGCAAATCCCACTGCGGTTGTGCGTAGAGCTTGGGAACCACCACATGCTTTCAGCCTCGGAAGATGCGGCTGCTCTCGAAAGGTTTCAAGACCAGAGCGTACTCCTGTAGAAACCAAGGTGGTAATCTAATGAGTAATGTCCGGAGCATATCTTCTCTAAGGCGGTAATACTTCTTCAGCCTGCTGAATAGCAACGAAAGTGCAACAGCTGAAAGGCGTGAGCCCTCCTCAATATCAAATATGAGCTTCTATCAAGCGTATTGTGTGAAAGACTACAGCCCAGTGGCAATAAACTGATTGGACCTAATCTGTGCGACTTTAGATCTGGTAGATCCGCCATTGAAAAGATATTAATTTCTCCTAGCCGTTTGATACGAAACGGAGTTTCAGACAAGGAAACTTCTTTACATTTGACTTCATTAATCTTTAATTGAAAAGTAAAGTCGTCTTTTGAGTCTTTAATCTTTTAATGAAAGGTTAAGTCGTCTTTTGAGTAACCAAAACAAAAATCTACAAGTCGCCCTTCATATCCGTCCTGCCATATGGTGTGGAGGCTTAGATAATGCTAACATCTGAGGAGTTGTCATAGCGAGTTTTTAAGAGAAAGATGGAACGATGAGCTGAACGAGCTTGTATACGGCGGGACATAGTCTAGCGAATCAAGAGACAGTAGCTACGCTGGCAAGCTCATGTAGCATTAAAGTACACTAGCTTTGAAAGATTTCGATACAGTACGTGCCGGTGGAGAGAAAGAGGAAGACCGATAAAAAATTAGTTACCTGAAATAACTTTTACATGGTTGTAAATTGGCAATAAGAGAAAGACGAGAAGTTCCCTTACTCGAACTGGTATTTGGAAAGGAAGTTAGGTGGTCTTACCTTTGCTAAGATGCGATGAATTCAAATGTCAAAGTTTCCACTTTAGTTTTTCACATCTAAGGCCTTACTTGTTGCTGCTGGGTGTGTTGATACATATATACCATATATGCATTAGTGCGTGATGAAACTTCACTTTACTTAAGTGCTCTCCCAGGCAGTAGAACAAACACCGGTCTTACGAGTGAGGAGGGCGTGGCGGATATCGCTTAGCACTATGAATATATGCAGGTATACATACATATGTATGTATGTATTTAAAAAACCTGTGACGCACATTGAATTCCCCAGAATTTGAAATGAAACACAATGTTATGTTGTTGGACAACTTTTTATAATTTACAAATTTTTTTTTCGATTTTTATAAGATTTTTATTTTTTGTTTTAATTTTTTTTTAATTTTTTTTGTTTTTTTTTTTTTGGAATACAAACAAGCTGAGGACAAAGCGTGCCTCTGAGCTTTTATTTTTACTACTTGTTAGGAATAGTTTTTGTTGTTGAACTATTTTTTATTCTTTTATTGCAAGATCTTTGACGTTGGTGTTTTTGGTGGCAGCGTTGTTTAAGCTGGCGCTTGGAGCGCTGTTTAAATACAGTAGCATTAGAAAATCAACTATAAGCTGTTGAGTTATTAATTAAGTCAGACATGGCTACAGCTACAGCCATACATATATCAAAGATTTAGAACTGAACAAAAACAAAAATTAAATTTCTCAGGTTTGTAGGTATCTATGCATATATGTATACCATAATTGTTGTGTGTGTCTCTTACTGACAGCTACTTCATTTGAATATTATAAGTTATTTAGAATTCGCGAAAACAAAAAACAACGAAAAATTCCAGAATGAGAAATTAATCAAGAATTTTTTTGTTTGCTAAAAATTCTTGAATTTTATATTACCTCACTTTTTGTCTTCTTTTTATCTCTTTGATTTAAATATTTTTAATTTTTTTTTTGGCACCAGCAATCATCACTGCAAAAAATAATTGATCGATAACATAAAAATAAAATAAAAAATAATCGAACTCGTTCTCTACTGCAATGTGTCCATAGCGGCGAGTAGCACTCGTCGTAGTACGAGTGGATATACCTATATACATATGTACGAGCAAAAGATAAAATATAACACACGAATAATAATACTAATAAAAAGCGATAAAAAGTCATAAAAATCAAATAAAAATTCGCAAAAAACTCAATTTGATGGCAACGTAAGAATTCAAGGTCTAGCAAGGTCGATATTTTGGCCAATTTGTTGTGGGTCCATTGACCCATTTGCACGCCGCCTGTACGAGTATGCATGTGCTCGCATGCTGCGCGCGTTACACACGCTTCAGCGCAAATGTTGACTACAGAAACGAAGGCAGAGTGGGAGGAGAACATTTGAATACCAATGGAAATAAAGCTAAGCGCTGATATGTATATGCATTTGAAACGAAATGCAAGCAGTGGAAATGGCGTTAACGTTTAACGCTGACGTCGACGTTAGCGCCAATGCAATGAGTTGCCGAGCGATTTTAATCGTTTTTTCACGTTATCCACGTACAATAATGGCAACAACTGGACAAATATGTATGTATGCACATACATACATACACGTATTTATATGTAATTACGACTTAAAAGCAATAACAAAAAACTAGTCAGTCGGGGTGTAAAAGCAACAAAAAAGAAATCAAATAAAAATGAAATAAAAACCAAAATAAATGTGAGAAAAAAAAATCAAATAAATATAAAAAGGCGCAACAGCTCGAACAAAATCACCGTAAAAACCGCAATCATTGTTTTGGTTATTTTTATTTTTATTTTTTTTTAATTTTTTTTACTTTCGTGGGCCGAGCATCGTGACAACAAAAAAGATACAATAAATCATTTGCACGAAAAAAGTGAAATGGAAACAAAAAATGAAAATAATAATAATAAAATAGAAAAAAAAAAACATCAGCAAACATTGTAGCAGCCCCGCCGCGCATGGTTTGTGGATCAGCATTATGGGCCAAGAGTTGATCTCGCGCGTGTAGGGTGGACTGGCCTACAACAAATGCCATAAGAATAAAAAAGAATTAATGCATGAAATAAATTATCAATTGACGCTCGAACTTCTGAGCTCTACATTTTTAATTATTGAAAAAAACATTTATTTTGATTAAATTTATAAATAACATATTGCTAAATTATACGTATGTACATAAATGCTTATACCTAAGTTGAAATATATGTATGTACTTAGTGCATCAAAACATGTTTACAGTTAAACAAAATAATTTGAACGACACGCCCGGCAGACCTTCAACCGGCACTGGACAAAATTTACCCACGCTTGAGTGCGTTTACGACTGCTCTTGAACCTAGTAGCTTTAAGCGCTCAGCTTGCGTGATATGGTTGTTGTCCGTTAGTGTGTCGCAAGTCGCATGAGTTTTTGTAAGCTTTACGAGGCTATTCCATTGAAAATTACAAAGAAATGCTCTTTCTAAATGCGAGAACGTTTGTTTATGGCTTCGGAGCGCAGATTTGTAGACTAAAGGAGAATCTGGTGCGAGGGTAGTTAAGCCGGACCATTTCGGTCAGCGACTTTTGCGTTTTCGACAAACTAAATTAGCTTAGCCATCGTCTTAAGGCAGGCATACCGAGAAACCTTCCTACGAGGGATAGAGTTGGCACAAAAACTTTACCTCAAGTCTAATTCCACCTCGGTATGGAAACCTCAAATTAAATTGGATCTGACGACATGATCCGAAATATTTTTGTTTATATTAACAGATGCCAGCATAAGAAGATTAATCAAGTATCGTATCAAGGATCGGAATGATCGTAAAAAATTGAGTTTCTGCACATTGACTCGGAACATTATTTAGTCCCAGCTAGGATACATCGAAGAAAGCGTTTCAAGAAATGGAAAGCAAAGTCGACACCGGAAAGCTGCTGTCACTTGACAGCAACTCGATATCGGCTACTTACAGAAGACTTAAAGATCGGACATTCATTTAGGAATCAAAGAATCTGGTGATTTTCACGACAAAAGATGTCCAAATCATGAGTGCAGATTTCAACGACAGAGTGAGCAAAGAAACCTACTGAACAACAGTGTGAAAAATTCAGTCTCCATGACGAAACCTCTCCAAATAAGATCAGACCAAACGACTTCAGCGGGGCCCGAGGTATGTCTTTTTTTTAATATTGTCTCTTGTACGCACTGTTCATAACCAAACTGAGACACTTACATCGACCCTACCACTATTTTATGCTACCTAAGGTACGTGATTGCTAATGTGATCGAATGTCTCCCGACAGTACATATTTAGAAGAAAAGTTCGACGACGAAAATTACAAGAGAAGCGATTGGGTTTCGACAAGATCGAAAGAAAAGTGGGTATTATGCAGACTGCAGTTGAGGAGAACATGCTGCGATTAGTCATAACGAGTATTGAAAAGTAAAAAAAGGCATGAGGTATGTAATAAGCCTGCGCCTCGCACAAAAGCTTACCGGAAATCTCGGCAAAACTGGTCGAAATGGAGGTGGAAAAGAACACGTGAAAAGTATTCTTCGAAAAAGTGTGAATCTGCCAGATAATGGGAATTCTTATAGATCACTCCATAATGTGACGACATAAAGAAAGACTGTGGGCTCCTTGCAGAAGATGCTGTGGGAGCTGTGATGAAGAGAAGGACGCGAATACTCATATCCTATGAAAAAAGACAGAGCTGTGCGGTGTTCTTCTTCTGATAGCAGCCATCTATTTATTTTTTCTTTTTGCTGTTAGACCAATTTGAAATACCACGTATAGCCAAGTCCTTCTCCACCTGGGTTTTTCAACCGAGTGGTGACCTTTCACCTTCGCTGCTTCCACCGGCGGGTACTATGTACATCGAAAAATACCAAAGCTGGATTACTTGTATCTATCCATCGACTGCGGTACCCGCCGTTCCTAATGAGTAGGGGACCATAAATCTTACGCAAAAACTTTCTTTCAAAAACCCCCAATACCTATTCATCAGATGTTGTCTTCGTCCATGCCTCCGTACCATATAGCAGGACGGGAATGACGTGGGACCAGAATCGTGAATATGATGACTGTTTGTTTGATGACATGAGATATTTTGTCTTGCCTTCGTTCATTACCAGACCCATACCCTTCGCTTCCGTATCCAGTCCGGAGAAAGCAGAACTCGCATCGCGTATGTCAATATCATCGGCGTACGCCAGCTGTGCAGTGTGCAGGTTTTGAAATCTCATATTAAAATCAGTCCATCTCTAGTTAGTTTAGAGTTTTGCAATAGCCATGACTTCCACATTGCGCATTATGTACTCAACACACAATCTGGACTGACCGCAAGCGCACAGTCCACTCACTTGACCTTTCATACATATTTCGCTATACACAGAGTTATGCGGATTTGCAAAGATTCTGACAATTATGTATGTTGCGTCAAATGTCTTGACCAAACATAATAGCGCTTAGAGCTGACTCTCAACTCAATCTCGGCCTGTTTTTTTGTATAGCAAACATTTTTGAAGAATAATCTTTCATAGTTAAAACAGAAAAGAAAAATTGTTTATCCCCAAACTCGTCAAACCGGCGGAGATCCGTAAAACATTTCAGCTTCAAGCCAACTACATATTACGAATACGAATGATCAATCAAAGTTGATGGGTCGCTCGATCGATTGTTGTGTGCTGACGAAGGTGGCGACAAGTGCCGCTCAAGTGCGGATAATCTCGTCTGGCGGTAGCGGCAGTGACATCAACTCATCTTTCGGGCACACACTCAGCCAAACAGCTACGTTGGTGGCTTATGCTGAGTATCGGACAATGACTTTGCACTCGTTTGAAGATCATCCTTCTAATGAACGCGCCAAAAGTACAATTGTTGAATGCAACTTCAGTTTGTAATGAGAAGCAAAAGAAAACGTAGTGAATTTTTGTGGATTATGGCAGAGTGGAAGATTAGCTTAAGCCGCACCGCTGTATGGTGGTGTATGGCGCATGAAATCAGCGTATGAGCGCAGTGCTCAGCCTCAAAGGTGAGTTATGTTCTGTGGCTGAATGTAGAAACTAATGATTTGTTAGCAAATTGTCTCTTGAAGTGTGTCGCCAACTTCGACCGACTACTGACTCAAGTAGGTACTTGATCTCGCTTGTCTATTTACCCAAATACAAATCTACTTATACTCTATTTGTTTGTTTCGCATCGTTTATGATGAGTTACTTCTACGAATAGCTTGTTTTGATAGCAAAATTCCTGGAAAATTGCTTTAATTTATTTACTTTACAGATTTTTGCATGCTCGTACCACTTAGAGCTCGGCCTTTTCAGTACGTGTGGTCGCTCAACTAATCATTGTTTGCCGTCATCGTACTCAACACACCACACACCACACACCACACCCGCCAACATCCCCGGTTAGCCGACCCTAGACAGACAATTATTATTTGACGATTAATTGCCAATTACCTGTCTGCGCGCGAGACTTTTGCACGTCGCCGCAATCACGCGCGCGCACATTCGCGCCCTGTCATTCCATCACATAGTCAAACAATCACACAGCGTTATTCACGTTCCAGTCACAGTAATTTACACTATTTTTTGCATTAGATCGTACGGCGGCAAATGGCTGCTCGATTTCAGCTGCTTCAAGCTGAGCCGGCGTTACGTCGTCAAGTAGCCAATGATTGGAATTGGTAATGACGCTAACAATTCACAGCGAAGTGTACTCGTATGTGCTAAACGATTCATTTAATTTATTATCACTATGATGCGAGCGATCAATCGATCAATCGAACGATCGAACGATCAAACAATCTCACGTTCCATCTAAGTTGAAGTTGGCGTCTAAAATTTGAGGAAAATTTTCCATACAGCTAACCTCCTTTGATTATTGCACTGTGCGGCTGGTGTCAGCGGGTGGCTGCTGGATTTTTGTTGTTGGATGATAGTTGGTTATATGAGGCAGTTTCCTATGCAGTTCCGCGTGTTCGTGTCGGTTCGTGTTTGGCGCGTGTTGCGCGTAATTTACGATCTAATATTTATTTGTTGTTTTCATTAACACACTCCTACTTTTGCTATGCCATAAGATCAATATACGAGTAAATAATGTATGTATGTACATATTTATTAAGACGATCGTGTTGCTCTGTTAAACGAAGTTAATTTATGATGCCAATAAAACGTGCCCACAAATAATTGCAGCAATTATACATATGACTTTGTCTATAGATATGTGCGCATATAAGTACATATGTACTATGTATGTATGTATATAAATAATTATTGTATACATACCATATATGTATGTAGGAATAATATTTGGAATTTTTTTTCAAATATCTGCGTTTTAAAGGAAGAAGCTTTTCAGCATTTGCATATCCACAAATGTCTATAGAGTGAATGGGAGACTGGCTTGGGCAGGAGACTCCTCTTTACATAGGAGGTATAACGATCAATGGTTAGGTAGTTGGATGGGAAGGTTCACGGACAGCCAGTTAAATATCATTACGTTCAGTATATTGAAAACCTCTGTTCGAGCGTAAACGGTTACCTCTCTGAGCTTTCTCACTTCTTCACTGCCCGACACCTGAAACACTCACTCATTGGGTGCTAAAAGACTTTTTTCAGCAGCTCGATTAAGGAGTATCAGCTGGAACTGAATGTCCATAAGCCAATATAATATTCCCTGCACTCCTTTACCTCACAAACGAGTGCGTGTCTGAAAAAAAGCCTCCAGCCAGTTAATAATGATGCCACATCGACCTGAGTGCCGGCCGAGGACTAGCGAAATGTAGTTGAAGTAGCTACAATACTGTCAACAAATAGCCTTGAGAACCTTAACGGCAAACCTCGTGATGATGTCGTCTGTACACCATCTTTATTGCGAGACATTGTGCCCCTGCACAAGTCAAACAATACTTGTTGGAATGTTACCATGTGGGAATCATTCGTGCACGTACCTGCCCCAAAAAGAACAGTCCCAAAGCGCTGCAGGGAGAAAGTATTAAACTATAATGACTATTTTCAGTAATTACAGAACCTCCGGCGAGGTGACGTGCTAATAACCCAATCAACAGCGAGCCAGTCAACACCTTCCTCAAATAACTTCTGGTGAATCGCGTAATCGAAATCAGATCACCGTCTAAAGCAGCAGAGGAGCTCGAGTTAACCTTTGAGATGCAAATAATTCTAGCTTAACTGAAGTCTCTATGATATAGTGTTGCCTTTATCTCCAGAAAGGGGAAGAGGGAATGTTTATAAGCTTTATCTTTAAGCCTAAGAAGGACCTTGGTCAGTATGAATTTCTGTAATTTCGTGCAGATATTTCTTGCATTTCCGCTCAACTGAAGTTCGAGTATTCTTTTGACAGTTTGTTTGTAAGTTACCTCATTTCCATCTTTACCAACAGACGTTGGCATACGTCTCTCGTTGCTTGGATCTCGGTTAAATCCTACTTGTGTGCAACAAAGCTTCTCGTCTCTAAAGAAGTTTAGGTTGAATTATGTTGACTAGTTCCTTTACTATACGTAGAAGCTTTTGATATTTAGCTTTAAGACTTTTTCTAGCTCTCTGAACTGCAAAACCCCTAGATATCTTAGATGTGTTCTTGATAAAATCTTATAGAAACTGTCTGTCATCAGATCCCCTACTACTCAGCAGAGTATTCATACAACTTAAAGCGGACAAAAATTGGGTCAATATTAAGGTATTTAAACCATTTCATCTCGAAGCTTTGCTGTCTTCATTGTCTTAGGGATTCTAGGGCTCAATTAAAAGACAAATAGCAGAAGCAAAATATAATTTTGTCCTTGTTCTTAAAATGAGCTACAAAATTGCAACTTAAGCTTATTGCTATCGGACTATTTTCTAGTAGCCAAGCCAATCGACATACAAAATAGTTATTCCAGCTTATGTCTGATGTAGCGGGCGAGCTCTCTGCAAAAGCACCACATTTTTGATCAATTATCCTCACACAATCGACGAACAAAGCCCATATTCGACATGCCGCTCATGAATCACATCCTGTAAATGGTCCAGACACGTGACCGATGACAAATTTTGCAATGCTATACCGACTAGAGCAGCTCAAGAGGAAGGCTTGAACAATAAAAAAAAAATGATCAAGTGGAGAGCTCAATTGGCAAAAGACAAACCACTCCGAAACCTGAGCAATACAACTTGAAAGGTCGCTTAGACAAGCTCTAGTGCTACTTTTTTTCGAAGCGGTCTGAGCCCCCTATGTATTTGACAAATTATTCCCCCTTCAATCGACTTCTGTTACGGAGGTCGGCCATCTTTTTCCACAGCCATAACTTGACGAATCTTGGTTTTAAAGTGCTCAAGAGTTAAAGGTGTAGCAGCATAAACAGTCTTTTGCGTAGTCCTACAAAAAAAAATCCACCGGTGTCAATTCCCACGATCTCGGTGGCCAACTGACATCGGCAAAACGAAAGATTACGCTGCTGGGAAATTTCTCTCGAAACAAAGGCTTATTCGTTCGTGTTGTGTGTCGTTATGGATAGTCAACTTGCTGCCGCACGCATTACTGAATTGGAAATGGCCCTTGTAAACACTGAAGCCATTTTCGGCCGAGCTCCTCCCCCAACTTGTGGTCTTTTCCAACAAATGGAGAGACCTACAGTTTATACTAAGCCGCATCCGATCGGTTGATGGTTTTGACATGGTATGAGGACAGACCTTACAATATCTGTAATCGATCTAGTCCTTTCAAATTTCTTTAAAATTTAAAAAATACTCTCGAAAATTAGACACTTCCTACCGAGGGGCAGTTCTTCTTCTTCTTTATTGGCGTTGGCATCGCTTACGCGATTATAGCCGAATCAATTACGGCGAGCTATTCCTCTCTCCTTCTCGCTGTCTGGCGCCATTTGGAAATACCAAGTGGGGTCAGGTCACTCTCCACCTGATCCTTCCAACGGAGTGGAGGTGTTCCTCTAGCGCGTACTGCATCGAATACTTTCAAAACTGCAGTGCTTTCATCCATTCGGACGACATGGTCTAGCCAGCGTAGCCGCTGTCTCTTCATTCGTTGAACTATGTCAATGTCATCGTATAGCTCGTACAGCTCATCGTTCCATCGGCTGCGATATTCGCCGTTGTCAATGCGCAAAGGACCATAAATCGTTCGCAAAACTTTTCTCTCGAAGACTCCTAGAGCTGACTCATCAGATGTTAACATTGGCCAGGCTTCCGCACCATATATTTACTAGGACGGGAATGATGAGAGACTTGTGGAGTTTTACTTTACTTTTCAATTGTCTACTCAGTCCAAAGTAGCACCTGTTGGCAAGAGTGATTCTGCGTTGGATTTCCAGGCAGACATTGTTGTTGGTGTTAATACTAGTTCCAAGATAGACGAAGTTATGACTATCAACAGTGACGTGGGAGCCGAGTCGCGAATGCGATGGCTGTTTGTTTGATGTCAGGAGATATTTCGTCTTGCGCTCATTCACTACTAGACCCATTCGCTTCGCTTATCCAGTCCGGAGAAACCAGAACTCACGGTGCGCTTGTCGAGGCCAATAATGTCGACATCATCGGCGTACGCCAGCAGTTGTACACTCTTATAGAAGATTGTATCTTCTCTATTCAGCTCTGCTGCTCGTATTATTTTCTCCAGGAATAAGTTAAAAAAGTCACACGATAAAGAGTCACCTTGTCTGAAACCTCGTTTGGTATCGAACGGCTCGGAGAGGTCCTCCCCGTTACTGACGGAGCTTTTAGTGCTGCTTAAGGTCAGTTTACAGAGCCGTATAAGTTTTGCGGGGATACCAAATTTAGACATAGCGGCATAGAGGCAGCTCCTTTTCGTGCTGCCGAAGGCTGCTTTAAAATCGACGAAAAGGTGGTGTGTGTTAATTCTCTTTTCAAGGGACTTCTAAGTACCATATGTCTCTGTCATTACTACCAATCCACATTGGTTGCATTTAACACCCAATTACCTATGTACGAGTATGTTAGAAGAATTGTAGAACGTTGACAAAACAGAAAAATTAATTTATAGTTTTTTATTACCGTTATCTATTGAATTAATTTTTTGTTGTTGCAGTTATCTACAATACTTTCTATATAAAAATTCCCAACGCCCCCTTTTTTGACGTCTGCATCTAAACGTACTTATGTATTCGCATACATACATACATACATATATACATATGTACATACAAGAGTATGCAGTTAATTGGTAACCTCATGCTGATAGAGGCCAAGTGGAAAATTTTCCATTTAGCAGTATTGAAATTGAAGCTGAAAATAAGCAAGCAAATATGAAAATATTTGATTAACACCTCAGTAAGCAGTTAAAAGCGTTGATTTTGTATTATGTATTAATTTTTCTTGAAAATACTCAACAAAAAAAAAAAAAAAAATAAATAAAAAATGAGAGAAAAAAACCTAAACAAATAGCAAAATCCAAAAGTTCGTCTGTCCGGATGCTTGTTATTTCGGCAACAACGTCCGCTAGCCATTGACCAGATATGGTGGGAAAATTCCATTGGATTTTGTTGCGCGAAAACATTACAAATAAAATCGCTATTTACCTTCGGCTGTCCGTCTGCGACTCAAAAGGCTATAAGCCGATTTGCCCCACATTACTCATTTAACCCAATGGACGTTTAGGCGATTGGAGTTCGAATGAGGAAGAACTAAAGCTGAGAGTTTCTTTTTCTTATTCTAAATCATTTACCCGACAACATAATAAAACTATATTGATTCCTTCCCCTTCTAATTTGACGACCATTGGAGAAACCGAACTTAGACAAGTTCTTCACAAGTTTCTTTCCAACATAATGTTCCCTCTTCCTTTTGCTACTAATATTGGATACCGCCTGGAAAACCTTCAAAGCTGGATTATTCCTTCAAGGAGCTAGAGAGTTCCCGGCAATGTCTAGTATGTTCGGTCTAGATTAAGATGAAATAAGTTTTTGTGCTACTTTGAACTGAGTAGGCAATTGAAAGGTAAAGTCCTCTCTCGACAAACGAAAACCAAACTCTACAAGTCGCTCATCATACCGGGCCTACTATATGGCGCAGAAGCGTGGACGATGTCAACATCTGATGAGTCGGCGTTAAGAGTCTTCGAGAGAAAAGTTCTGCGAACGATTTATGGTCCTTTGTGCATTGGCAACGGCGAATACCGCAGACGATGGAACGATAAGCTGTACGAGCTGTACGCTGATATTGACATAGTTCAGCGAATGAAGAGATAGCGGCTACGCTGGCTAGGTCATGTCGTCCGAATGGATGAAAGCACTGCAGCTTTGAAAGTATTCGATGCAGTACCCGCTGGAGGAAGCAGAGGAAGAGGAAGACCTCCACTCCGTTGGAAGGATCAAGTGGAGATTGACCTGGGTTCTCTTGGCATTTCCAACTGGCGCCAGGCAGCGAAAAGAAGAGAAGAATGTCGCTCTTATATTGATTCGGCTATAATCGTGTAAGCGGTGCCAACGCCTATATAGAAGAAGTAAAGAAGTTTGTGTTCAATATATTCAACGAAAGGATCAGGGACAATGTTTATACAGTTCGCTGGGAGACTGTATGCAGACATTCAACGGCGTAGAGACAGCCCTTTTCCGTGCTCTCTCATGCAGCTGTGTTTAACTCCAATTCTCTTAGGTTTTGTGACTAAATTTGGTTCATGGTATCCATCAAGATCAAGAGTGCTTACATCAATTGGCCAAATTGTCCATAAGAGCCACTCCAAAGCAATTGCTTGGCTTTGGTTCCATTCTAAGTTTATGTCGTTGGAAATACGGTTGAGCTCAATCTACATTCCCATCATTTTATTTCTAATTTAGATGAAGCGAGATCAATCTCGGTTGCTTGAAAGGTGAGGTAGAGGACCTTATCGCGAGCGAGCGATCGCACCTGATCCATTAAGTATTCTCATTATGCCTATTGGTTTGATTTTATAAATTTGCTTTAGTTTCTTCCCTTCATGCATGTTAATCTTCATAAAGCTGGCGTTCGGAGCACCTCGTTCTTCTTTACGCAGGTTCTAAACTCTACCGATTCTACCTTATCTAGCTTATGGATATGAGAGGTTGATGCACCGTCATTCCCGTCTGCTTCACTAGATTGTTTGAATTACTTCAGGACCTTAAGTGTTCTTCCAGGTTCCATTGCTTCATAAACCATTGAAATGTCTGAGACAGTAGGTGGTGATAGTCCCATTAATCACCAACGCGGACCGGCTCATTCGCGTTTTCATTACCTTCTACATACATTTGTGTGACCTGTTATTCAAGTGAGATCCACCGAGTTTGCCCGTGATAGTCTGTCTGAGATTGTCGATTGCATACCTTTATGCACATTTTTTTTCTATTGGATATTTGACTATCTGGCAGGCATTTAATAGACTCCCATGTTAAAGCGGTTGTTCTCTTCATTTGACACCGTCAGAAATGTCCACAAAATCTGCTTCAAAGACAAAGTTGTAGTCATTGAGTTTGGAGCTGCTATCAATATTGGGACTGTCATAGAGGAACTCTGTCTCACATTTAGACCCATCCGTATGGATAAATTCATATTCTCACTATTTCCGATAGCTTCTTAACCTTTGCCCAATCTTACCTACTCGAGAAATAGTATGTGAATTATATCGGTTTACTCTTTCCGATCGCATTGTACGCTTAGTCCGAGTATTCTTATATCGTTATGTATGCTGCCATGTCGTGCACAGTTTGGTGAATGGAACGTAGGTGACTAACTGTTAGTGCTGCTTCAGACGAGTCAGTTGTATTATATTTCGCCTGCTCTCAAGGATGGCCTCCAGAACCTCTGTCGAGGTACTTCGCAACACGATAAACAGGTTTGTTGTATAATTTCTAGAGGTTCTTCTATAATACCGTCCAACACATTAGTGTTGTATATGTTAGTATGGACCTTAAGGGACCAATATGCTATTTGGAGTCGCTAGTGCCATTTTGATGCAATAGCTCTTCGACTGAAATAACTCGTAGGTTAGTAGGAACTGGTGTTCACGTATTTACCAATGGATTGGAGGGATGTCTCAATGCAACTTACCTAAATAGAATCTCAATGATAACAATAAAAAGGGAATATTGCTCTTAAATATACGTCGGAAGGGAGTTCTTTATAGTCATGAAAGCGGAGGATTTCTTTAATCTTCTCGCTAGATTGGTTACTATAATACAAGAACTGCGAAATGGTCTATGTAAACTTTAGCTCCTCTCTGGGTTTAGGTTGCATGGAATGCAAGTGAGTTCAATAAAACTTTCCAGCCACTTTAATTCTTTGCTTGAACATTGAGGCTGGGAGGTTGAAAAGAAACGAGACTCCTCTTTTGCATAGCTTTAGTCGCTTATTGGGTATTATTGCTGTCCAATGCTTGTGTATATTTTATCGATTATCACTTATTCGTGTGCTCTGAAGTTCGCCTGGAAGTGCAGACATATGTATGTATGTATGTATGTATGTATGTATGTAACAACAAAATTGATCCGGTGATCGTGTTTTGCATTTAAATTATTGTGTAAATCTAATTAAATGTTTGAAGATAGCCGATACATATAGGTATGTAAGTTTGTATGGAATTAAATTGCAATACATATTTACATACAAACACACATACACACATACATAAATATAACTACTCTGAAGTGTCGCAAAATATTGTGTGAAAAAATGTTGGTGATAAAATTGCAAATAAACAAAAAAATAAAAAATAAAAATAAAAAAAAACTTTAAGCAGCATACACATGTGACTATATATTCTTCTATGTGTGTGTATGAGTATGTATGTAAAAAATTGCATTAATATTTATTTGCAATTGACTAAATTGCAGAATCACTATTTGCCCGGGTAAATTGAGCGGAACAACTGGCGTTAGTTGTTGTTATTGTTGTTGTTCTAATTGCATATTGTCGAATTTCACAAACCTTTGAAATTTTATTATTATTTATTATTAACTACTCACCTGCGTTGTTGTTCTATTTGCATTTTTTATGCTCTGCAGTTAAACAAAAGTGCTCGCTAATATACCTACACACATACATATATATATGTATATACATATATATAGATCCGTTTGCATATCGAATTTACCAATTAAGGTATTAAGTTACAAAGAATCGTATTCAAATCGACGCATGCTTCTGAAAAAAAATTATAAAATTAAATTAATATTAAATATAAATAAAATAAAAATGATTAAAAAATCAAATCGCACACTTAATGGCTTTGGTTTCAAATAAATTAAATACATATGCATATGCACACAAACATACTTATAAAAAATGACACATGAAATATTTTGAGATGCGTTTTCATTTTTTGTTTTTTTTTTCGGTTGGATTTTCGACGATTTCGTCAGTCGCACACTACCTTCGGAACTCACGTGTCAATTAGTTTTAGAAAATCCTTAATAACTTTAAATTAATTTCTTAAACAAACACAAAAAAAGGGAATAATTTTTAAGAAAATATAAACCTTTCCTGATGATCGTCTTCCGTCCATAATTATCGTGAAAACTTAACTGCCAGGTCCAGTAGGCATAATTTACCATAGTTAACATTATCCGATTTAAGTCAAATATTCACCGCTTTACTCGGTAACTTTTTGCCATTTGGAAGGTAATACCATTATGGCTCTCTCGTAAAAACTCTTCTACCTATTGGTAAAATATTGGAAGAATCGGTTTTCACAGGTTTCTCTTGAGACCGATTATTCACCAGCCAAATCATTCGCCATAGAGGGGAGCAGATGGTAATCACTTGGTGCGTGGTTCAGATTGTAAGGTGGGGACGCATAATAACCTCCCAACCAAGTTCTCGGCAATCTGGCAAATCACTATCGTTGTGTGTGGTCTGCCGTTGCACTGATGAAACACAATTATTCTCCTGTTGACCAAAGTTGGCGCTTCTGGGCGATTGCTTCCTTCAGACGGTCCAATTGCTTACAGCACAGGTATGAATTACTTACTTGCCAATTCCATTAAATACTCAACAAAACCTTCCTGGCCGTCAATCCTTCTTCTTGTGTCAGCCAAACGTAAGGAAATATTTCGTAGGTGGACGATATAGCCTTAAGAGCGACAGGGAAACACCACACAAATTTTAATTTAATTTAATTGATCTAATCCAAAATGTACTTTCCATTGCGGTGTTAACCCACGAAATTCCTTTCTACAAGATGATATAAAGAAAGAGAGTGAATTTAAACCTCCTCTACTAAGAGGCATGGAAATCACTATTTTGACCGATGTCAAATATCTTGCTCTAATCTCGAATAGTCGAGGAAAGCTTTAACTGCATTGCTTGAGATGGGATTTTAAGCCGAATATAGCTCGTTAGAGGAGGGGTAGTTAGACCATTTGGCAGCCGCGTTAGCCGAGTGGTTAGCATAGCGTAATGCCATTCGGAAGGCTAGGCTTCGAAACCTTTCTAATTGCGGTGGCCCTTCGGCAGAAAATGGATCTCTATAGAATAGAGAACCATACACATCTTTTTGGTCGGCTCAACAACTGATGAGGAGGTTTTAAAATTTATTCACTGAATTAATATACTCGTACATATAAGTATGTTTATCATAGGCCACTGTAGCGTCTTCCAAGTGGAACTTATTGCAATCCCTGAAGCCACCGAATGGTTTTTTGCTTCACATCGTTCTTACAACTTCCGTAGCATCACTCGTAGTGGGCAAAGTTGCTTAGGTTTACTGCTAGTCTTGGTCCGATGTTTGAGTGACATACCAATTTGGAAAGAATATGCTTGACTGGCATGTTCTACTACCTTACAGTTTCTCTATAAGTTCCTGTGGTTAGAAACCGAAGTAAGTCTTAATCGGTGCTGTCAACCATATCCTGAAAACATTGGCAACAATTTAGCATAATTTTTCGAGTTTATTGTAAGCAAGCCCGGCGCCTTAAGTCCTGTCTCCCAATCGCGTAAAATAAAGATATCGTTTCCTATTCAGCCTTAACAAATCTGTAGATTAAATTATCGGAGAAGGAATTTAAAGGTTCTTATTGACCAAATGTCTGCCGATCTCGCTAATGTTGACCCCTAGCTCTGAGTTTTGATAGAATATGGTTAAATATAAATTTTATGTTTTAATCTCATTGTAGTAATACAATCGTTGGGGTTACATTACCTCGAAGGTGAAGGGGCTTAGAAAAAATCATCGGCTACGCTTTTCACCAGCTGGACCAAGGAAAACAGGCTCGAACTAGAAGTGAAGGTCGATGGCGTGAAAATTCCGTTCATAATAATCTGTCATTTACTCCGCATACGACCGCAATTGCCGCTAAACTCCAGAGCCGCAACAAAATACTCAAAGAGCTAGCGAAAGCAAATGGAATAAATATAAAGAAACTTTGCTGGCAACTAACAAAACAATTGGTCGGCCGGTTGTTAATCGATCTGGGCGCGGGGGACGAACGAGACGCAGTTGAAGAAGTTACAGGCTTGCCAGAACATGTGCAACAAGTGCTAGACAGGACGGCGTACGGACAAGCACTGAACGCTATTCACCAGGAGACTCTCTTCCTGTGAATGGCGTACTCGGAGTAAAAGCACCACCTATAGCAGACGAAGAACACGAGCTGCCTCGAAAGACTCGCGTGGTGCAACTTACGTCTGGATACTGTAGCAGGTTAAACTCTGACTTAGCCAGACTCAACCCCAACAAACCCAACGTATGTTCACATCTAACCCCCCTCACCATCTGGTCCGATCTCGTCGAAACAGCACTTTTCCTGGACCTTTCGTTATCTTACCTCTGTGACTTGAATTAATAAACCTGTCCCAAAGCTGGGTTAACGAACCACTACAACAACAACAACAACAACAACAACAACAACAGAAAATATTCTTAACTCACTCTAATTTTTTTCAGCTTGAACTCAAATTAAGAATACTTAATCTCTTGCAAATATATTTTTCTGAGAAGTTATAATTTCAAAATTTTTTAACGCAATAAAATAAAGTTTACAACCCCACCCCACGCTTCAACGCTTGTGATATGCATCTTAAACGCAATGAATATGATCCGTTTTTGAAGCAAATGATAACTGGACATGAGAAATGGATTTATGGATATTCACCAAAAGAAGATAATGTTGTCAGTTTGGTTGAGATTGGAAAGGTGTGTTATATTTTGAACTGCTTCCAAGGAACCAAACGATTAATTCGGATGTCTGCCGGGAACAACTGGACAAATTGAATACATTCATCGACGAGAAGCGGCCAGAATTGGTCAATCGTAAAGGTGTTATATTCCTCCAAGACAATGCTGGACTGTACACATTTTTGGTCACTGGCTAAAAACTCTGAGAGAGCTTGGCTGGGAACTGTTGATGCAACCACAAAACAAACAAATGATAGCCTTGAGCTTGCACCGTCAGACTACCATTTGTTTCGGCCTTTGCAGTACTCATTAAATGGTAACACTTTTGGAAATGACGAGACTATAAAATCGCACTGGGTTCAGGTTTAGTTTTCTGTTCTATGAACATGGAATAATGATGTTGCCGGAGAGGTGGCGCAAGGTCATCCAACAAAATGGAAATTACATAATTGATTAAAGTTTATTATAAAATTTAAAAAATTGTTGGTTTCTTTTGGTACAACCCAATACATACATATATGTATATTTTTCAATTCTTTCAGTGCCACTAAAAATATTTTATTGTACTTCACTAAAAAGTTAATAATACCAACCGATTATTTATAGCACCAAACTCGCATACACTCAACCAACTATCCTTTGTTTTTGCTCGCTAAAAAACAAACGAGTTACATGCGGCGAATAAATGGTATAGATCCCGTTGCTTGAAAACGTGATCGCTCGGCAACTTTAGTGCTGCAAAACACGTGCTAAAGTTGTGCTCATTTTTATTGGTGTTTTTAATAAATTTGTACTACTAATGCATAATAACAGTAGCAATAATAAAAAAGACCATAAATATGTACCTTCTGTGTGTATGTAGATATGTATTTAGAGAAATAGGGCCATTAACTTGTGAATGTAAGAATTGAGTAAGGCCGGATTGGGTTGGTTGGTTGAATATATGCATGTACGAGTATGTATATATGTGTGTGTAAGCGATATGAGAATCTTCTAATAAACGGTAAGCACAATAAATTTTAAATATCTACAATTAGCTCATTTATTTATATATGTATGTACATATGTATATATATATGCACAACTACTTATTTTTTTTTTACTTTATTTCCGTTGCGGAGTCGTCAAAGTTAACAAACAAACAACTCTTGGTCAACTGTTGTCAAGCATTTTAGCTTGCTTTAATACATATATATATATATATATATATATATATATATATATATGTATATCTGTACTTTGATTTTGTTTTTTTTGTTTTAATATTTATTTTTATTTTAGTGAGTAAATCGAGTGTTGGTTGGAGTGAGTATTTTTATGTACATACATACAGTGGCGGACTAAAGTCTACATACGATCCATTTTTTGGGAATTCAACCCGTCCTATAGCTTTCACAGAAAAAATAATGATGCAGTTTTGTTTTAAATTCAAGTATATAACAAAAACTAAAATTTCTCATTTATTCAACATTAACTTTCAAAGTTATTAACAAGAAATGGAAAAAAGGCACTGACAAAAGTGAACATACGATTTTTTGCTTAGCTATTCTAGGTAAGGATATTAATTTTAATAACTAAGTTAATATTTTGTTGGGCCACCATGCGCATCTATCACCGCTTGCAAGCGTCTAACATTGAAAAAAACCAAATTTTCCAGCTCTTCTCCTGTAATGTTTTGCCTCTCTTCTTGAAGTTTCTCTCTGAGCTTTGATGCATTACTTATAGGGTGTTTTCGAATTTTCCGCTCCAATATTTTCCATACGTGCTATGTAATATTCAATTCCGGGCTTTGTGGTGATGAGTGCAACTGCCGCGGAGCATAATACAGCAGCCAATCCTTTACAATTTGCGATGTGTGCTTAGGATCATTATCCTGTAGAAAGATCCAGCTCGAGCCAAGGCACAGTTTGTCCACAGATAACTTCAAATTATTTTCCAATATGGTCTTATACTCGAAGCGATCCATATTTCCTTCAATAAAGACCAATTTACCCACCCCAGACGCTGCAACTGCTCTCCAATCCATGACACTCCCACCACCATGCTTCAAGGTCGAAATAAGGTGCCTGGGATCCATGGCAGTAATGGGTTTTCTCCAAACTTTTGCTCTGCCATCGCATCCAAATATGTTATATTTTGACTCATCCGTAAATAGTACGCTTTTCCAGAACTCATGATCCTTCTTTAGATGCTTTTAAGCGAACTCCAACCGATGTGCGCGGTTTTTCTCGCTTATGAGAGGCTTCTTGCGAGGAGTTCTGCTGTAGAATCCTTCGTTGTTAAGAGTTCTTGTTATTGTGCGTAAGTGCACAACAATTTGGGATCATTTCGCTAGCTTCTGGGCCAAATTGGTAGCATGTACCTTGGAATTTTGGCTTACTTTATTACGGATGAAAGAGATGTCCCTATGGGTAAGCTTCTTTGGACGGCCACTTCACGGCTTACTCTCGAACGAGCCCGATTCTGCAAGTTTTTATAAATTGTTTTCACCGTCGCTTTTCTTAAATTTAACAATTTAGCTATTTTGCCGAACGTTTTCTTATCATTTCTGTGTTTTATAATCAATTTTTGCACAGCCACCGGGATTTCCGTTCCTGACGACATTTTCGCGATTGTATTTCTTTTTTCAAATGATGGAAAACAATAAAGATAAAGCCAAATACCAAGAAAAGTATAGAAAGAAAAAAAAAAACGGTACTTGACCGCTGAAAACAATAGCTGAAGTAATAAACGAAACAAATTAATGAAACGTATGTTCACTTTTGTCAACGGCTTTTTTGAGTTTTTTGTTAATAACATTGAAAGTTAATGTTGAACAAATATGAAATTTTCGGTTTTGTCTTACAATTAAATTCAAAGCAAGACTACATCAATACTTTTCCTGTAAAAACTATGGGACGGTAGGGATTCCAAAAAAAGGGGTCGTATGTAGACTTTAGTCCGCCACTGTATATCACAGGCGCGATAACTGCCTCATATGATTGTCGTTAACTTTCTGTTCGTGTCCCCCTGCCGCAGCCAACAATCAACCCCGCCTCACGACCAATCAATTAACTTATCACATTTCGCTGCACGTGAGCAACGCGTCGCAGCTTTGTTTGTTTATGTTTGTTTTTGCTTAGTTTCGCTGGTCGCGCTGGGACTTGGGCTCCGTTAGCCTGCGTTGACTTGTTGTCGAGCCTTTGTAAATTCGGCGCAATTTGAGTTGAAATTCTTGGGAAATTTTTGCTAACGCGACAAGCTAATTTTATTTATTGTTGTTGTTATTGTAGTTTTTTGTTTGTATTGTTTTTTTTTAACAGGTGAATATTAAAAGTACCAGCTAGGGTGGAGGGGGGAGGGGGGTTTTATAGACACAAGTGCAATACCAAAATATTTATTTGTAAAAATGTGTATAGATATGCATGAATGTGCTTACTGCTGTACTGTAAGTTCATATGTACATATACACTTATGCATGTATATATGTATAAGCGAATTCTTTTGTAAATTGAAATTGCAAATATTTGTATTTCGGAATAAGCGCTGAAAAAATACAACAATAAGAATAAAAAAAAATCACCAAAATTATAAAAACAACAACAACAAACAACAATAAAAAGCGTATATAAAATTAAAACACAAATGTTGTTCTGACTTGTTTTTCAGTATTTATTAATAAATTTTAGTTTATTTTTACATGCCCTCATGCGCATGTATATGTATGTATGTTTGTTATTGCCCGACAATTCGACTTGTTTTGTTGTTGGCTTGGCGTACGTTTTGCGTCGTCCGCCGCGTAGTAGGCGATAATTTAATTTTGGAACTACATATGTACATACATATATGCATACATACACATGTACAATACATTTCAAGGTCACTGTGTCGCGCTCATCGTGCTCAAAATACACATTCCATTGTGGCACAAATCAAATTGTTGCATGCCGCTATTGAAATACTTGTGTGTTATTAATTTTAGAATAGAGCATGTAAACAATGTACATACATACATACATAGATATATACATACTCACTTATATAATTTTGGACATTGCAATTTGTCCAAAGAAAATGTAATAAAATTACCTTAGACAACTGAATTCTTCTTCTTACCATTATAGTCGGCTCAAAAGTGGCCGCTTTGCTAGGCGCTAAATGTTGGGTCCCAGTAAGTCCATCCCAGTCTCTTCACTTGATCTTACCACTCCAATGTAAGCTCTCCGATTTATCGTGTGTTGCTATCGACCAAGCACCATATCTTCACCATATAGTGTTCCGCTCTTGATGATCTCTTGGAAATCTTCTTTTCAATTCCACAAATTCTCGCCCAAAGTGGTACCAGTTGGAAAGAGTGTTTCTATGTGAATTTCTGTCTGGAACGAGCCAGTGTTTGCTGACAAAATATATTTCATTTTGTCCTTGTACCCTTCCATAACCACTCGTTTCTAATGGTGCGTATATTGATTAGTTCAGCCGGTAAACCAAAGATTTCCACTTCTTTGGCGTTCTGGGTTTGAGAATGTCCATGAACTTAGTATACTATAGAATGTCAGAAACATATAACAGTCTTATTCTTATGGCTCAGTTGTATGGAGTTCTACCAATTGCATAGTAATAAATTGGAATCTGTACAAAAGAAAAGCCTACTATTCGCTTTAAGAAAGTTACACCGGGTCACTTACGGTTCATTACTCTGCCTACACAAAACTGATAAGAGGTGTTATCAACAGCTCATTCCTACCTTGCGAGACTAACTTTAACATTCCTTTAAGATCATCCAGACACTTTAGGCCCCTTTCATTGTGTGCATGCCAACTTTGAATGGCACGGCCGTACTATATGTTTGAGCAACGATTTTAATACTCATTCCATCTGCCTACTAAGAGCTTTAAATAATTATTCAGGCCATTTCCTTCTTCATTTTCCATGTAATTTATAGTATAACAGCGACCAACCGCGTTCGGTCTCGGGTTCAGGATAGTTCAGACTGTTACTGGTTTTCGGTCACCGGTACTTCAGGTGTGTTCCTCCTTCGGTCGGTCGGTCGGCCGTGAGTTGGGGAATGGTTAATCTATTTACGAGCAATAGCCTTCCCACATCGAGTTCCTTTCTAATATCGAGTTGTCACTGAGTATTTCCGGACAGCAGAAGAACAGTTCGAGAACCTTCCTAATATCTGTTGACGCGAATTTATTCGTCTATTTGAGTATTTTGACTCCGAGAAGATAGTGCTTCGAGCCGATGTTGAGTACACAGAGAAGGCACATATACCATATATTCCATCCATCCCTCAATGGCAGTTTTACTGTATGTTTTCGAGCAGTGAGCAATGAACGAGTTTGTGAGCACTCGTAGCTTAAAGGCTCGAGCAGCTCGGAAATGTTCGAACAAATTCTTAAGCTCTACTTTCGACCAGGTGACAACTAAGTAGCTTAGGGGTTATATTATTTCTCTTCGACTTTGATTCAGAAGGTAACCATATTTATTGGCCCAAGCGTAGTCGATCAGTCTCAGTTTATTCAGGGCGATCTGGTTTGGAATATAGAATTTTCTGTTTGTTGTACCAAAGATATCTCTTGGACGTTAAAATTGTAAAGAAAGAATTCGAAAAGGAATACTTGGCTACGTTCTACTTCAGCCCTTCCTTCGATCGGGACGCGAGCATATGCGGGCAAAAGTTAAGAAACAAACTGTGGCCAAGCGTTGACTTATTGAGGCGAACGAAAGTACACCGAGCCGGAAACCCCCATCTATGACCACTATAATATATAGACAACACTACTTCTTTCGTCCTAATGACCGGCCATCGTATTTCGTGAATTTCGTAAATGAGGATAATTAATTTCCAGTTGATTTTGGAGAAGAGAATTACATATAGTGGAAAACGGCCTGACAAAATTGTAAGTACTCATAGATGAGGAGTAAATATATATCCACTTACAATAAAGCACAGAAGCTGGGAATATGAATCTTTCACAGAGGGAGGGAGGGAGGGAGGTAGAAAGAGACAGGGAGAAAGAGGCAGAGAGAACTCTTCTTGTATTGGAAAATTGCAGCTAAACACAGTCTCTTATCTCTGTGTTACCAACTGGTCAAGGAAGTAGTAACGGTCGCGCCTGTAATCTTTCTTCCACATAGCAATAGAACTCTAGATTCTAAACTAAAAATACTTTCAAACTTTTATATCAACACAATAAAAGTATTTTATAGACAGATCGCAATCTATAGATACCCAAACGCGTGTTATTATCAAAGGTCTAACCAAGAGCCATAAAAAAAGCACCGCATTGCACAAACAAAAAAGTGAAAATAAGACTGTAGAGTCACTTATTGATGGTAAGCAATAGCAAGCGACCGGTTGAGGTAGTCAACGGCAATGCAAAAGATATCAATGCCCGCTTTGGTGCACTCTTAGCAACAGGTAGCAATGACGACTGAGGGACGGCCGAGCAGAGGCGGCTGTAGAAGAGGTCTTTCGTGGTCATGGTCAATGTGAGCTGTGAGCTGTGAGTTGTGAGTTGTGAACGTGTTATTTTTATTGTATTTGTTGTGTTTGTTATGTACTCGCATTTGATTTGAATGTTTTACCCTCGACTTTGTGCAGTAACAACAAATTCTGCTGTTTGCTCTTTTTTTTCTTGTCTTGCGATATTTATTCATCGGGCGTTTTGCTATTGTTTTTTTAATTTTATTTTTTATTTTCTATGAAATGAAAAAGAAATGTTGCACTGAGACGCATTCTTTGCGCTTCAAGAACTCGCGAGCTAAGCTCATACCAAAAACCTCAACACGGCGAAGAAGAAGAGCAATAACATAAGCCCTACATGCAAACGTGCTTTTAACCGTGTGAACTTGCAAAAACAACAGTAATAATTATATTTTTTTTTTATTATTTTGTTGCTGCCACAGCACTTTTTCTGGGACAAAGTGTTCTGTTGTTGTAGTGAAAGTAAAAAACATCAATTTACTTCGAAGTAAACGTTCGAGAGACATGTGATGAGGTGGATGAGCTCAGTGAAACGTTGGCTACTGTGTTCTGACAGATCGTGAACTTCTTCTTCTTGTTGTGGTCATGGCAATGGAAGACTCAATAACAAACAGAGATATTCGGGTTATTTGTCTGAGGTCCTAAATCTCTAAAAAACTTCTACTGCTCACGCGATTATAGCCTATTTCGCACTATTCTTTACTACTTTTCGCTCTTTGGCGCCAATTAGTAGTACAAAGTGCAGCCAGGTCCTTCTCCGTTCTCAGTTCGTTCCAACGGAGTGTGAGTCTTTTCCTTCTTCTTCTACTTCCATTGGCGGGTACCGCAACTCTTATACTTTTTTTATTAAGAAAACACACGATAATGAACCACATAGTCTGAATCCTCGGTTGATATCGAACGGTTTGGAGATATTTTCCCAATTCTGACTGCTCATGAATGTGCTTAGTCGTAAAATTTTTGCGGGGATACCAAATTCAGACTGCATAGAACCTTTTGAACGAGATTGAGGAGGCCTATCCTATGGTAGTTGGCGCAGAATATGAATTGAGCAGAGCACACCTATGGTTCTAGTTGTCGGACACGCCCCCGTCCGACAATATTATGAAAAGAAGCTGATTCATGTGCCTTGGCAGTTCTTCGCCGCCATATTTTAATAGTTCTGTCGAGAATTTATCGTTTGCCGACACTTTGATATCCATTAAACGGGCATTCGCTAGTTGAACTTCATCATAGTCGGGCGATTAAACATCTATCGCATCGGCATCGATTGGGGTTTCGGGTTCGCCATCTCCTGGTGTTCCATTTTCACTGCCATTCAGTAGGCTGGAGAAGTGTTTGCTCCATAAATCCAGTATTCTCTGGGCATAAGGTCGGTATACTAAAGTAGGCTTAACTCCTAGTTATCCATACTCAATCCAGAAGGGTTGGTGATCGCTATAGAAGTCATTCTAACTAAGAAGCTGGAAATATATTTTTGAATGTACTTTGGCTAGCAGGCTTTTTGGTCGGTTTGAGCTCTATGGAATTGGGGTACATGCCGGGTAGTCAAGTCATATTGCTAAGCATATACTCGTATATAGATCTATGTGCCACCCGAATCGGTAGTCTTCGCTGAAATCATTTGTCTAAGGAAAACCAATGTGGAAGCTATCTTCGCATACTCTTCTTCTTCTTCTTTATTGGCGAAATTATCTACGACCTCGAAGTTATGACTGTCAATAGTGACGAGGGAGCCGAGTCGCAAATGCGAGGACTGTTTGTGTAATGACAGGAGATATTTCGTCTTGCCCTCGTTCACGACCAGACCCATTCGCTTCGCTTCTTTATGAATTCTGAAGGCGGCTTTAAAATCGACGAAGAGATGGTGTGTGTCGATTCTCTTTTCACGGGTCTTTTCCAAGATTTGGCGCATGGTGAATATCTGGTCAATGGTTGACTTACCAAGTCTAAAGCCACACTGATAAGGTCCAATCAGTTTGTTGACGGTGAGCTTTAGTCTTTCACACAATACGCTTGATAGAACCTTATATGCGATGTTAAGAAGGCTTATTCCACTGTAATTGGCGCAGACTGTGGAATCGCCTTTTTTGTGGATTGGGCAGAGCACATTTAGGTTCCAATCGTCGGGCATGCTTTCATCCGACCATATTTGGCAAAGAAGCTGATGCATGCACCTGATCAGTTCTTCACCGCCGTATTTGAATAGCTCGGCCGGTAGGCCGTCAGCTCCAGCTGTTTTGTTTTTTTTTTTTCGAGCCCCAGCGAAGTCGATCAGCTTCAGCACATTTTACATTCATGCCTTATGATTAAAATCGTGCTTAATCTCTACGAAAGCAGTGGAAGGGCAAGGATGCAAAGCCGTCATGACGCCTTCTTTCTCTCAACTGCGCTTCTTTTATGAAGCAGTGTTGAGTTCTCAAGTATCAGACTTCAACTCATACCATCTACAATTGTCTAACGTTGCCAAGGCTGGGACTTATTTTTCATAAATATCCTAGAGTTAACTATATGAGTCGAATCTAATCTAAACTTAGTCAACATTTAGTTGTTGTTTATGTCAACTTTGAAGGTGACAACCAAAAATTTTAATTCATAAATTTAAACAAACAAATAATAAACAAATATATGTATATATATATATAAGTACATAAAAGCATTTGAACAAAATAGATTTTGACAGGCAGTAAACAAATGGACGCGCGCCGACTTTATTATTACTAATTTTAAATTTTTTTTTTTAATTTTATTTTATTTTTTTTTAATCAACCGAATTCGGGGAAACCTAAAAATTAGCAGCGCGTAAATATATAACCGGAAAACAAACACTTTTGTACAGTGGTATGTATGTATGTATGTATGTGCCTGTGTATATGTGCACACCTACAATATATAATACAATATATATTATAAAATTCAATTCCGGGCTGGGTGGGAGTGCAATACACAGCAGGCAATAATAAAAAACACTATAAGCCAAAATAACAATAGAAAAAGAAACAACAACAACAACAACAAAAATCACAGTCGCGACTAGCGGCTGTCAGTGAAAAAAAAGTACCAAAAATCATGTACACTTATGCGACTATTTGTAAACAAGAAGAAGACGTAGAAGACGAAGCAACAACAGCTGTAAAATAGTATTAACCAATTGAACTGCTGAACCGAGCCGAATTGAATGAGTAAAACGAATAAACTGGGCGCCGCCACAAAGGTATTTGGCCCGGCGGCCCTGAGTGGTTCATAGTAAAAATAAATGAAATATGCGAGTGAAAAAATTAAAAAAAAAAAATAAAAATACAAAAAATTGAACATTTGGACTAACGAACGTAGAGCTTAGTAGAGACTTATTTTTGTACAGACATACAAACATACATATTTTTTTATATAGCAAAACAAACAACAAATTAAGCTCAAATAACAACAATAGAATAGCAAAAAAAAAAAATAAAATAAAATCAAATAAAAAATAAATAAATAAAATAAAAGAAAAAAATTTTTTTAACGTCTCTTTAATAAAATCATAAGCGCAAAAACCGCCGTTTGATTTGCAAGCAAGGTGCAGCGACTCATAAATATGCGCATATATAATTGATACATATCGTATAGTATATGGTATGTACATACATATGTACGTAAATATTTATATGTAGAAAATTTGTACCCATAACCAATTGGATGTTTGTAATTTTTGCTATTTTCTAACACGAAATACCTACATAAATAGCGGCAAAAACGCACACGTCTATACATGGAAACATATGTACATACATACCTATGTAGCTGTTATTGGGTTCAATGGCTCAAATCGCGCTAATGCAATGTGTCGTATTGTTATTTTCGCTATTCGTCGTTGTTATGCTTCAATTGGAGTCAAGTATTGTCTCAACTTGACCGCCAAACACCTTCGATGCGTTCACTTACATTTGAAATGAGAAATTAATTAAGAAACGCCAGTAACGCAAGCCAAAAAAAAAAACAAAAACAATTTTTTCCAACTAACTGAATTTATAAGTCAATAAACTCGGAAGTGAAGAAGCGGATCTCGGTGAGCTTTTTTTTTTGTTTTTTTTTTGTTTTGAGAGCAGTAGGTTGATAGGTTTACCGTTTTAAGAGTTATATATGGGGATGTAGGTATATAAAGGGTTGTCCAATAGAGATGATCATCTGATCTTAATGATCTTAATGTTTACAATTTCATCATGGTAAGATATATGTTACAATAACAACAACAAAAACTTAAAAACAATAACAGACCGATGATAATCAACTTTTTATGTGATCTTAACTACATTTGGTTCTAACAATATGGGGCTACGTGTCACACAGCGCGTGCAACAAACGAATTATTGCGTGAAAGGTTTGGAGATTCAAAGTTATTGGTCTTTGGCAACAAATCAGACACTCTTCAAGCTTTAAAAGTCAATATTGAACGTGCTATTCATGACATATGGCGTGATTTAGTGGAAAAACTGCACAAAAATTGGGTTCATCGAATTCGTTCCTGCAAAAGAAGTCGTGGAGGCCATTTGAAAGATGTTATATTCAGAATTTAATTGTCAAATTAAATAAAAAACATTTGAATTTCCTTAACAATGAGTGAGTTTTTTTTTTTAAAGAAATCATATCACTCTTATTGGAAAACCCTATGCAAACGTATAGTCGGTGAGAGGAAGCTTTTTCTTATAGTTTTACACTGAAGAAGTAAAAAAACTTAATCATTCCCTTAACATACGAAAGGACGTAATTAAAGTAAATTGTAAGAAATATCCCAATTGAAAATTAAAACCGGATATAAGTAAGGTAAGGTCTTAAACAGATATTTTGAAGAAAATTTTGAATGAATTCCGGTACACGGAATTGGTTCTCGTAAAAGTCCTTAAATACACCTTTACTTTCTATTCCCAGTTTTTTGACTACCCAGGGTTTTATCATGGTATCTACCAAGTTTTTCATCTTAAGGAAGACTGCCTTACACAGAACTTCAAGTTAATTTAATTTAAGGGGTTAGGGGTAGTCAGAGGCACGTAAAAATGTGAATTTTCAGTATTTTTTTTGCTATTAAATAATTTTATTTTAAAAAAGTAGTGAATTGGTATTATTAAACAATGTTTTGACTTGAAGTCACGAAAATTTAAAAAAAAAAAAATTATTTCCGAAGTTACAGCTGTCTGTGTTAACCCAGTTCCAAAAAAAGGTCTTTGCGGTGACAATCATAAGTCCTTGGAGATTCATCTGAAATCAATCGGATAAAAAAAATTAGTTTTATAAATAAATAATCCTGGGCCTGATCGAAGGATTTTTTTTTCAAAAATTAACAAAATGGCGGCCTCAGGAAATTTTTTTCTAGATTTTTGGGAAAAAATCAACAGTTAATTGGTCTTAAAAAATCGAAATTTTTCAAAAAAAAAAAATCCTTCGATTTTTACCCGAGTTTATTATGTATTCTAAAAGCTGTATACATTTCATTAAAATCAACTGAGCGGTTTTCGAGTTACAGTTGTCACCAGTTCAAAAAACATAGTTTTGAGAAAAACGCGTTTAAAGTTTCACACTAGCGCTTTGAAAGGCCCGAGCTCTCTTTGTTATTTGTCGAATAACTTAAAAACGAATTAACGGATTAACTTGAAATTTTCAGAGTTTATTTTTAAGATTTTATACTTAACGAAAATGCAAAAAAAAAATTTGATTTTTTGAAAATTCTGACTACCCCTAACCCCTTAATGTTATTTCACTTTATTTTGTTTTATTTTCATACCTTTTGTGTACATAAAATGATATATTAACTTTGGTTCGATGTATGTTCGTACCAGAAGGAGAAGAAGTAAAAATTTATACCGATATGATCAGAATAACGAGTCGGCGACCGCAGCAACAGCGAGTGTTTAGCATTGCGTACTAATATTCGGATAGACAGAGCTCGAATTTCGGTGCGACCAACATCCAAAATTACAGAAAATTAATTTTTCTAAATGCGCATTCCCTTTGAGTCCATTTATAACATGAAATAAAAGCTGACTTCGAATAAACTGTAGGTCCTTTCATTTGTTGGAAAAATATCAAAACGACGTCCGCCAACTGGTGTAGGAGCTTGGCCGAAAATCGCTTCAGGAGATACAAAGCGCCGATTATATATCACAAAGCTGCCATACAGCCGATTTGTTTTAATATGAGACCTTAGGTCATATATACTTCGATAAAGTATAAAGTATATATTTTAATAATATATAATATGATATATGATAAATAGACATGGGAAGAGTATATTATTATTACAACCGATTCGTGAAAATATGATAGTTTGATATGTTTATGAAAGGCATAAAAACTTGAAATGGTCGAAGGCATTACTTCTTTGCTTGTTTTTTTTGCTATTTTAATTTATTTTTATTATTATTTTCCTTTATTTTTATTACTTCTGTTTATCATATTTTGCTTAATTTTATATTATTATTCTTTTGTTTTATTGTATTTCGTTTTATTTGATTTATTTTGTATTATTTTATTAGACCTAATTCTATATAATATAGGTATATATTTCTTTAAATTTATTTTTTTTGATTTTGTAGTGAATTATTTTATTTTATTTAATATAGTTTTACATTTTTTATTTTATATTAATTTATATTATATTAATTTATTTTTTTTTACATTGTTTTTTTTTATTTTAAAATATTATGTTAATTTAATTTGTTAATAACTGAATTTTTTTACTTAATTTTGTATTTTATTTCATTTTATTTTATTTTATTTTATTTTAATTTGTTTTATTTTATATTCTTTCGTTTTGTTTCATTTTAATTATTTTATTTTATTTTTTATTTTGTATTCTTATTTGATTTTATTTTATTTCTGGTATATTTTATTTAATATCTTTCAATTTTTTGTATTATATTATTATATTTCACTTCATTTAGTTTTATTTATTTTTTGGTATTTTATTGTAATTCATTTTCTTTTATTTTGTATTATTTTTATTTTATTTATTTTTTAATAAATTTATTTTCTTTGATTTTGCTTTATTTTATTTTGTATTATTTTATTTCAGTTCATTTTATTTCATTCTTTTGTATTTTATTTCATTCAATTTTATTTTATTCTAATTTATTTGATTTTTTTTTAATTTTCCTTATAATATTTTATTTTTTTTAATTCAATTTTATTTATTTTATTTTTTTCGATTTTATTTTATTTTACTTTATATTTTCATGCTATTTTATTTTCTCTCATTTAATTTAAAAGTTCAATTCAATTTATTTTGTTTTATGTTTTCTTTATAGATAATTTTAATTTATTTTATTTTTTATTATTTTATTTCATTTAATTTAATATAATTTATTTTTTATTTTATTTCAATGTTGTACGTTTTATTTTTTATTTTCTTGAATTTAATTTTTTTTTTGGTATTTAATTTTAATATTTTTATATTATTTTCTTTTATTTTATTTTATTTCATTTTATTTTACTTACTTTTTGTTATTTTATTTTAATTCACTCTCATTTATTTTATTTCATATTATTTTTGTTTTATTTTTATTTCTTTTAATAATTTATTTTGTTTTATTTAGCTTTGTTTTATTCTATATTTTTTTGTTTCAGTTAATTCTATTTTATTCTTTTTTTGTTTCATTTCATTTTATTTTATTCTAGTTTATTTATTTTTTTTTAATTTTTCTTTAATATTTTATTTTGTTTATTATTATTATTATTAATTTTATTTTATTTTAATTTATTTTATTTTTATTCCATTTTATTTTATTTCACTTAATTTCTTTATGTTATTTTATTTTCTCTTATTTTATTTTTAAGTTTAATTCAATATATTTTATATTTAATTTTATTTTAGGTTATTTCATTTCATTTTATTATTTTTGATTTTATTTTATTTTATTTGCTTTTTTATTTTCTTTATTTTATTATATATATATTTATACAATATCATATATATATTTTATTATTTAGTTATTATATATATATATATATATATATATATATATATATATATATATGTTTTATTATTTTGTATTATTTTATTTTAATTATTAATATTTGTTTAATTTAACTTAACTTATTTTATTTTATTCTATTTTATTTCTTATGTTATTTTATTTTGTTTTATTTTTTATGTTGTTTTATTTTATTTCTAATTTTGTTTTATTTTCTTTGGTTTTATTTTTAAGTTTAATTTAACATAATATATTTTATTTTGGTTTTTATTTTATCTGATATTTCATATATTAATTTTTTTAAATTTTATTTAACCCTTTTTAATAGAATTTAATTTATTTTTATTTTATTGCCTTTCATTTTATTTTTAATTTACTCGTACATATTATTTTTATTTTTTATTTAATTTATTTTTATTAAATTTAAATTAAATAAATTAATTTTGAATGAATTGTATTTTATTTTGTTTTATATTTTTTATTTTATATTTTTCTAATTAATAAATTTTAGCTTAATTCATTTTATTTTTATTCTGTTTTGTTATATTTAATTTTTCTTATTATTATTAGTTATTTAAATGAATTTGAAATGAATGGAAAGCCCAAATGCAACTGATCAATTAGTTTTCAATATATATGTACATGTTTTTAACATACATAAATATGAAATTTGAATATAAAGTGCAACTGATCAACTTGAATATTTTCGGAATTTCCGCTAATGGATTTGCCAGCTGTAGAAGTTTTCTCGCCTCAACGCTTTCAAACGTCGATTGCCGCTCGATTACTCGATAGGCATAAAAAGTCAATAGCAACACGTGACTCAGTGAAGCAGAGCTTTATTTCGCGGTGTCATGAGTGTTAAGGTCACGCGTACACATTTTTTACGAGTATTTTCTACGCGTTCGATATTTATTTAAATAATTTCATATGACTATTTGAGTGTTAATATTTATAAATGTATACATGCATATGTATGTACATACCGATGTAGAAAATGAACAAGTTTTATTTAAATTGCTTTATTAGCAGTTTGTGCGCAATAATTTTTCGTAAAAACATTTTTTATGTTTTAGTGATTATACATACTCGTATAAATGTTGTTAGGAACGATCGTGTCTATACATATATACCATACATTTATTATTAATTTGCTGCTATTTTTTAGTAGAACAAATATAAAACAACAAAAGCAACAACAAAAGAAAAGCAAACATTATTATTTGATTTATTTAAAAATAGACATTTGTTTATTTAGTTTTGTAAATTTAGAATTTGTTTTTAATAAAATACATATAAATAATTATAGAATTATTACATACATTTTTAGTTTGGTATCTAATGTAGGTTACCGCGAACTTGACAAAATTAACAACAAATGGTATATAATATAGTAGTAATTCTTATACGAAGTTTGTAAGTACCAGAGGAAGAAGAGATAAATCCATTAAAATTTATATCGAACGGGTCTGAATGACGAGTCGACGTCTGTTTTGAGTTCTTCCAACCAAACTTGATAGGTAAATATATTTTTGATCATTTTAGGGACCCGGCCAGATCGGTTCACTATAACATATAGCCACTAAATAACCAAATCCGTCGAAAAAGCTATTAGATCTTCCATGCGGGAGAACTCTCTTGTGCAAAAACCCAAAAATATTCCTCAAAGTAATTTTTGGAGAATTTTGCGGGAGTGACAGTCCTTGGCCGGATAAAAAAAAGGGTCGTTCCTTACCGCGGGTAAATTTTTGAACCCCTAATCAGCAGGGGGGGACCTGGATTGGTATATGTAGGCGGTCAAATAGGTAAATTTATATTTATATATATTTTTTCCGGCAAACCCAATGCCTTTCTGATCGTCGACTACTATTTTTATTTCTCTTTCAAGCAAAGTATTTCACCACGAACCTCTCTCGAACTCTATAAGTCTCTCATCATTCTCGTCTTGTTATATTATATGTACGATGTCGACGTCCGATCAGTCGGCCTTGGACGTCTTCGAGAGAAAAGTTTTGTGAAATATTTATGCTCCTTTGCGTATTGACAAAGGCGATGAAACGTTGAGCCGTACGAGTTATACGATGACATTGATATAGTTCAGCGAATGAGGAGACAGCGGCTACTCTAGCTAGGTCAGGTCGTACTCTCTCAGGAAAGCACTTCCACTTTGAAAGTATTCAATGCAGTACCCGCTATCGGAAGCAGCACTCCGTTGGATGGATCAGTTGGAGAGCGACCTGGCTTCACTTGGTATTTTCCAACTAGCGCCAACACGAATGGTGCGCTCTTGCTGATGATGAAGACGGAGAACAGGATTGCATGGCGCGCAAAAATTTCTTTCTTCACCAATGATGAAAGGCCCACAGATGGTTCCATAATGAGTTAATAAACTAAGTGCTAAGATGAAATTTTGAATGGATTCATTAATCTTTATAAGCACCACCATGGCTTGCTCTGGGTTCGGCGCTTTGTTCGTTATTTTGCTATAAAGTCTCACTATTAATTTTCCAAGCAAAGCGCCGAAGACACACATACACACACGCACACAGGCACACACAAACGTGATTTGAATTAATTTTTATAATTTCATATTGAAATTTGAATTTTAAATGCTCATATTCACACCAATGCGACTGGAGCGGTACCATATGAAGTGCAGCTACTGAAGCGGCAGCAATGAAAGCAACAATAGTCAATGTCTTGGCCGCGACACGCTGTGGAGACGCGCGACGCTCAAAACATTTAATTATCTTGTTAAATGTTTTTTGTTTGTTTTGCTTTTATTTTCATGATTTGCTCATCGGCGCTGGCAGCACACGCGCGTGTAGAAAAACTGCGCTTTTGCGCTTGGAATGCCAGTTAATGAACTTGGCTTAAACTAGGCGTTGCGACGCGACGCAACGCGACGCGACCGACAAACCGTGACCGCCCGCGACGACCAATGACCAACCAACCGCCAAAGCAACAAAATTTGCCCTAAACGTAATTCGAAAGAACGCTTCAATGCGGTCACATAGACGACTCGTGTATGAGAGTATGTAGACCTCGAGTTTTCGTTTCCATTAATTTTTCGTATTTTGTAGAGCGTTTTTGACATTTGTTATAATAACTATGCATACCGTACATAAGTAGTAATGCTTTTTTGTTATTTTTTTTTTGTTTTGTTTTGCTTTTAAGCTCAAGAACATAGCGTTTTTTTCGGTTTCGTGGTCAGTTATGGCGACGTCAAAGGTTAACGGCGTTTAATACGAATTTATGTACCCAGAGTGCTTACTACCTACGGTGCTCTGACTAAGACTAGGAAAAAAATGCATGAGTTTGATTTACTAGATTCGAAAGAAATCTTTTATTTAGGGAAGACATCTTTGTTCATTAAGGCTGCTTGGCTGGTGATCTACGGAGTCTGCATTGACCGATGAGCGGGGGTTTTACGAACCACGCCTTGGTTTGGCATTGTCAGGTTCAATTATCTAGGGATATCTGCATTGTGAACCAGTGTGGAAAACCGAGTACTCGCTATGGTTTTGGACTTGATATTCATCTTTATGTGACTGAAGGAACTTGGACGGCTCTAATATGTAGCTTTTTTCTATAAGATTTATGAATGGCTGACATCTGAAGAGGGAGTTGAAGAACTTCTGCACTTATGACCAAGCCAATATGAGTATTCGGAGAAAGAGCGTTGTTATCACGGTCGTTAAATCTGAGCTACTAATCATTAAAGTACACGTAGATATGCCACGAATCGTCAAGAGGGAATTAAGCTCTAATTTGATTAACCCTAACAGAAAAAAACTACTCTAGGTGGTGCTGCTTAAGTGCCCCCAATCTCGGATGCAGTTATTTTTACATACACTTTCTTCGCGTTATCGCTTGGGTATTCACAAAAACGAAGAGAGTTCGTGAATAGAACTCCCGCCTGACCGAGCTCTCGAGGATGGGCTTAGTAACCGAATGACAGAGTTATTGCTTCGAGTTATAGGCTAAAGTTGGCCTTCATTAAAAATACGAACTAACTCCGTAAGCCAGATGCCGTTTCACCATCAGTATTAAATCACGGTAAAATATTGGGCAACTTCTCAAATGATTTTTGATGCTGCTGTAGGAACGTGAACGAGGAATAATCTGTCGAACACTACCGCTACTCCTGGTTGTTTTTGTTGTTGTTGTAGTCAAAGCCACCGAGGTCATCTGAGGGGAGGTATTAACCCTGCGGGTTAGGGGTTCAAGAATTTACCCGCGGTAAGGCATGCCTGTCGTAAGAGGCGACTAAAATCCAATAGTTCCCGCGACAGTCGGGTCTTTATACCGGAACGACCCGGATTTTTTATCCGGCCAAGGACTGTCATTCCCGCAACATTCCCCAAAAATTACTTTGAGGAATATTTTTACGGCTACAACAACAACAACACGGGAGGTCGAGGAAACGTGCTCTTTCGACGGGTTCGGACCAAAGGGAGAAGGGGGTTAAGTGTGTCGGTCGGTGTGGGGACTCGCTACACGCTGGACATACTTTGAGTATGTCAGGGTCGAGTCTGGATAGGTAGGAAGTTTAACTTGCTACAATATCCAGACCTAAGTTGGTCGACAGTATTACGCGGGTCTCTCGAGGCAACTCGAGCCACGCCGATTCTACGCTCAGGAGTTGACCCGGATTTTATCCGGCCAAGGGCTGTCACCCTTTCGGTGATCTAACCCCGTTTAGGTCAAGAGATCACAATAGTCTAAGGTCACCACTATTCTTTCGGTTGCCTTGCTGAGATAACCTGTATATCTAAGGCGTTTTAAGTGAAACTGGAAGCATACAATGTGTATTGGTCGTCCGACTTTGGGTTTGAAACTTACAACTCCTGGTATACCCGTAAATATTTAGTTTAGAATAATTTCTAGACTACTTGTTAAGTTATGTTAGGAGGAACTGGTTGACTCCTTGGGTGGGCTCACATAGACGACACCACGTCTATCGTGTTACTGGATACAATATATTTGGCAAAAACTTTTAACTGCTACATTTCCAGCCGGTCGGTTAAGTTAAACCCAAGATAGAGCACCCAAAGATGTTATCTGATGACATATGTCCGGAGTATACTGGATAGGTAGGAGTTAAGTCTATTACAATATTCAGATCTTAACTGTGCTCGTATTACTCCGGTTTTTCGAGTCTGTTGGAGCCTTTCATTTGCTATGGGTGGTGCTTGTATACAGATAATGCCATTCACTTGAAGAGAGTTTATAAAGGTGTTGACGGACTGTCTTGGAATATAGTTTAAAGCCTATTGTTACGCGGCTATTGTCCGGCAGATATTGTTTAACAACAGCATATAGCCCTTGCGGGGTAGAGATTCATGAATTTGACCGCGATAAGGCATGCTTGTCGTAACAGGCGAGTAAAATCCAATAGTTTCCGCGACAGTCGGACTTTTAAAACCGGATCGACCCACAATACTTTGGGGAATGTTTTTAGGCTGCAAAAACAACAACAACCACAACAACAACAACAACAAGAACAACAACAAGAACAGGAACAACAACAACACCATCAACAACAACAATGACAACAACAACAACCACAACAATGACAACAACAAGAACAACATCATACCATAGTGCTAATCAACTCGTAGCATGTTCCGGTGATATTAAGAGTTTTCCTGTAACGGATCTAAGGAAGGTGTTTTGACATGCTTATCTCTCGCTATACTCCGGCATCCAAATCGGACCAGCGTACTAATCTCACGGCAGTCGGTTCTACATACCGAGGTTGAGTCAGACCTAGACGATCTGATGATCTAAACGGGCTCGGTCATCAGATAATTCTAGTCTCAAATTTTTACTGCAATACCTGCGGTGGAAGGTATAAAGAGCTTACTCTTTCTTTTGCCTTTTTCCACTCCTTTGGAGATTTGGTTAAGAAGAAACGAAAAAACGACTGGCGTGCTCTTGTTAACATAAAAGAAAAATATTGTTAACATAGAAAAAAATATATAAATAGTTGTGCTTTGGAGGAAAGAGGGGCAGGAAACTGGACTTGTTCGTTGCAAAATTATTTAAATTTTATTAAACTCCCCTGAAAAAAAAAGCATTTTGTGCTCAGAGCAAAGACCATTTCGTCAACCGTATATAAATATAAATAAAAGATATTTGTTTTATATTATTAGTTAATAAAATTTTGTTTTATTGTGCTTTTATGTACTCGTAGTATATCTTTTTCTTTCAGGTATTTTTCTTTTCTATTTTTTGTTTTAGAAAATTTTATATTCCTTAAATAATACATAAATAATTTACAGCTAATTTTATGACTAAAGTAAAAATTATTTTCTTTATAAATATAAATATATGTATGTATGTTTGTATGTATTGTACATAATGTAAATTCATCAAGTACAAATTACTACACTAAAAGTTGGGAAGACCGATACGATTTATTGTTGTTTTCTTGTCATTGCTATTTATTATCAGTTGTGTTAAATAAAAATGCATAAAATAAAAAATATTAATATAATGCAAATTAATTGTTGTAATTAATTTAAAAAAAAAATTATATAAACTATTTATAAATTATTAATGACTAAAAAAAAGCCTTGACGATTCGCCAATTCCTGTTATACTATTTATTATTTGTATGTATGTATGTATGCATGTATGTGTGTATACTTGTAATACTCCAATGAGATAACTATGAAATTCAAATGAAGCGCCCCTGAGTCGCGACCAATCGCGATACGCCCCTGTATTTGCTGAGGTAGTAGTAAATTAAATATTTTTGTTTTGTTTTCTTTTCGTCACTCAACAAGCTGCCTTGCTGGTGTTATGGTGTTATTTTTGGTTGGCTAACAGTTTGATCAGCTGGTGGGAGCGCTGCTGCCGCCGCTGCTGAGCACACCGCAGCTACTATTGACGTGGCTTGTATGCGCTGTACCACAAACAAAGATATTTAACGGAAAAATTTGAACATCAACTTCAACGTCATTTACACAAAGGCAAGTGCGCGAAATACGATTTACGACGATGAGGTGGCCATAGCATGCCGCCAGCGTCGCTGAAACAATGCCAATATCTGTCTGGCATGACCTTCCTCCCGGTGAGTTGCCGCTGCCAATGGCTTTCAAAAGCCTCTCTTCAACGCCAGCAACCCTTTACTAGTATACCCCCCCGGCACCTTTGGTGTACATCACATCTGCCTCATTTCTCCCAACGGAAAAAAAGAGACATTTTCCAGTTTCACCATACATTTGTGCTATCGCTCACCATGGACGCCAAGGTTGTTCGTCCTCTACTTTAATGTCCTTTTTGATCACCAATGAAAGTGGTTGTTGATTTTGTTGTTGTTGTTGCTGCTGCTGTTGTGATAGTGTAGGCGCATGTTGTATAACCGATGGTTTGCAGTCCATAGCCTCATACGAATTGGCGGGGCTTGGTGGTGCGTAATGCGTAACACTGTTGGCCGGGGAGCAGAGTGTGCGCTCATATACCGAGGAGCTGTGCGACGATGCCGAGCTCGTCGAGGCGGTGCGGCTGGGCATAGATAACAGTGCAGCGGCTTGTGCGGCGCTCAGTTGTTGTTGTTGGTGTTGTTGCTGCTGCATGTGCATGACTTGTTGTTGCGCCTGCGCTACATGTTGTTGCTGCTGCTGCTGTTGATGATGTTGTTGCTGCTGTTGTTGTTGTTGCAGTTGCTGCTGCTGCTGTGGCAAAACAAGCGCTATACTGCCATTTGGTAGCTTAGTGGGTATCACCTGAAGACCGTTGGGCAAAAAATACCCATTCATTGTGTGTTGTAATTGTGCACCCATAAGGAAGGGATGTGCACCAGCACCACCTGCAGCAGCAACAGCGGCGGCGGCGGCAGCGGCAGCGACATGTTGCTGTTGTTGCAAATGATGTGGATCTTGCTCGGGTGAGCTGGGTGGTGAGGGCAACATTTGTGCGGACGACGCGGCGCTTGCCATTTGACGTTGATGTTGATGCAGTTCCGATTTGACGCCGTTAATACAATTGCTGAGATGCTGGAGGAGGCGACGTTTAACGGCTGGATCGAGACCGGGAAAACGACTGACCTCGTTGGCGCAATCGGCAAAACCAGCTTTGAATTTATTAATAATTTTTGGGTCGGCAGCTTGTTGCATGGCGGCCTGTTGACGTTGCAGCTCTTGCAAATGCTTAACAGTCTTCTCCAAAATATCAGCCTTTTCGAGCTTAGAGTGACGCGCCGGCTGTGGAAGAGAAAGAAGAAGAAGAAAATAAAGAGATTAGTAAAATTTGCTTACGCTCGGTGTTAGAAGGTGGCGAGAGGGAATGTTAAAAATATACGAAAATGGTGCGGGTGAAGAGTGAGGTTAGGTGTCGGATTTTGCATAATTTTTTGGTATGGATACTTACGTCTTTCTTTGTGGCGTCGAGTATGAGTGTTTTCAGCTCGTTTAGGCAATTGTTAATGCGAGCGCGTCGGCGTTTTTCCATAATCGGTTTGTTAGACTGTAACGAAAAAGGCAAAAACAAAAAAAAAAAAATCGAATTAGCTGTTTTGTCTCGAAAGTGGGCAGTTGCATTTTATGGTAACGCAAATGCAATGCAAAAACAAGTTGGTGCAATAAATATGAATGTATGATTGTATATTTGTATTTATAAAGGTATGTATGTAAATATGCACTTGCCACACGCATAGCGCCCAACCACATTGCAACACATCGCCAATTGGCCCTCACTTAACGCGGCGCGTCGTACCAAAGCAGCCACCTCCACAAGTGCACCGCCGACGCTATCACATTTATATTTGGATCGGTCGGTAATGTAACTGCGCGGCGTCCATTAAAGCCATTGGCACTTACGCGACGCGCTGGCCATGCACGGTACGCGCATGATGCTTTAATTGGACACTACAAATAGCGGCGGCACAGCGCAATTATGGCACTCGGCCAACAAGACGAGGTGGCAGCGGCTATAGTGGCGATGCCAACAATCGCATGCGTTATTTTTAAGTGTAGCGCAAATGTGTTGGCGTCTAAAAATAAAACGCCTGCACGTCCGTACGAAATGAAATGCCTCGCGTATTTGCGACGGACGCGTCACCACCGCACGCCAACACCATCCGCCAAAAGCTATGTGCGACGGCTGTTGGCCAAGTTTGTGGCGATAAGTGTCATTAAGTGCCGTCGCCAAAATAAAATTTACAAAAATGAAAAGAAAAAACAATAAGCGCAAACAATAATAATAAGTAAAGAAATTTGTAGTCGCTTCATGAAAGCGGCGCGCGCGTACATGCGGCTATATACGAGTAAGGCTGACCAATTCGAGAAATGGCCAAAAATAGCGGCGCGCTGTTTGAAAATATCTGCGCGCACACATACCTACGAATATACGACGAGCACACAAGGCGATTATTATGGTAAGCGCACTTATGTCTCATTAGCGCTGAGGTGAAATAAGTAGATCTGTGGATGTACGAGTATTTGCAATAGAACGAAAGCGTAAAAGTAACGTGTGGCAAGGTCGTTGGTGAAAATGTTCACAATTTATCACTACATTCATATATGTCACTAATTTTGTAATGACGAATACGCTTATTCTTCCCTACAAATTTTTCCTCTATAAACTGCGTGTGCCGCTGCCACCATAAAAATCATGTGTCTGTGGGACGCAGACGTCCAAAACAAACAATACCCAAAAACAGATATTATGATTAATACGTTAGAAAATAGACAAACAGTGTGAAGGCGTCACTCCATACACAACAAACGATAGTGAAGTCATCAAAACTGTTCCAATTACGGTTGCAAGCAATATTGGATATTGCATGAATGAATAGTCAACCAGCCAGCCAGCTTTTTGTTTGCATATTCGTTGTGCTGAGTAGACTTATAAACGTTTAGCGCGTAGGAAAATAACAGTTTATAGTTGGCGTCCGCCACCGCCAACATGCGAACGAGTGAACAACCAACATTTAGACACGTTTTTTTCGCTTTGAATATGCCTTAACCGGCGTTTGTAAAAAAAACGCCGTTGCGCCGCGCATAAGTTGTCATTTCCAAAATTAGGAATAACTTACACCAACATACGCGTCGACGACGTGCTACACTTGATACACTACAGAAAAACTCTAGGCGTTGTTATGAATGAAAACGTAAAAGCAGCAACACAAATGTTAAAAAAATAGTAATAAACACAGCGCAGCGCCTTCTCGATTGTAGGCCGCCGCGCGCCGGATTTGAATACGTACTCGTATTTAGGGCAAACCAGCGCACAACTTAGACGACTTTTGTTTGGCTTGCTAATTCTATCTTTGGCTGCAGCGTGTCAATGCGTGAGTGGCCGCTAATGTTGTGTTGTTTGGTATCGTATGTGGTAGCATCGTTAGCGCCCGAAATGGCTAGCAAACCCACAACCAATTGACCAAAAATTTGCACCAAAATGCCACTAAAGTTCACAGCGGCGACAGGTGGGTGTCAGTCAGCGCAGTTACGGCTTGTGTTGACGCGTTTACTTTAATTTGCGTACTTCTATTTTTTATTTTGATATTTATTTAAATTTTTATTTTATAAATATTTTTTTAATTTATATTTTTTAAATTATTAACTGAATTTTAATTTTTTTATCATTTTAATTTAATCAAATAATTTTTTGAATGTTTTTTTTTTTTTTTAATTTTTGATTTTGGTTTACTACTTTTTTATTAATTTCATATTTATTGCTTGCTTATATTTAAGTGCATCGAAGAAACTTACCCGTCGATCGCTTTTAACTGTTGGCGCATGTTCCTTTAGCGCTGCAACCGGCGCTCCAATAACGTTGGCTGTCATATTTGGACCCGCAACTCCTGTTACCATTTTATATTCCAGTTTATTTGTTTTCTTAACTTTTTTTTGTAGCGAATAAATCACAAATTTAATTATCACAATTTGCTTTTAAAATTATTAATTCTTATTTTTGCAGACTGCAATTTTTTTTTTTTGCTTTCAATTCAGTCTGCTCAGTTTGTTTTTTTTTTTTTCATATAAAAATTTCACTTTCAGTTCAGTTTCTATTATTTATAGCTGTCACCACTTTTTATTACATTTGTAATTTCACAATTTTCTTCTTTTTGTTGTGTTTACAAAATTTCATCAATAAGTGTTAAAAATAGTCAGCCAATTAGTTTCCAATTCACTTTCGTTGACAGACACGAATGCTTTATTATGATTTTTGCTCTTTAACGTAATATTTCTTCTGCGCTTCGACTTTTTCTTTACCAGACGTTCAACGAAGCAAGCAAACCGTTTGTATTCCGCTAGTGACCGAGTTTATTGTGTTCACCTCGACGTTCGTTTAGCGAATGAATTCAATGTTCTAGTCGCAGTGCGATTAAAAGACTCGTCAACACAGCTCGGCCCAGACTCGATTGCCGCACACTGACTGCCAACAGTTGTTATTATTGTTATTGTTGTTTGTTCACTCACTTTATTTGCCTACTGGATGACTGACGGGCAGCTTGGTTCGTCTGCGCCCTGCGCTCTGCGCGCCGCTTGGATTTTACGCTGCGCGGTTGGGTTCTATCTTATATGAAATGTTGTTGTTTGTTTCTTTTTGTAGTATTTGTGTTACGGAATTTTTTAGGAGCTGATTACAGTGCGACTGTGATGGCAAATTGTGATGCGGTGCGGCGGTGATGGTCGTGGCCGTAGTGGTTGATGATTGTTTTTATAGCTGGTGTTGTTGTTGTATGTGCGATGGTAGTAAATGTCAGTAGTCGTTGTTGTTTATCGTTGTTGTTTGGCATACAATGCCACATACATACATAACTGACGAGGACGACTACGACGAAGGCGACGACGGCGACGACGCTGACGACGACGCTTGATCGACAGGTTCGTTGGCTAAAAATCACTGTTGGTACGTCGCTCGCATAGGATCGTTCGGTCGGCTCAGTTGGGATGACTATGCAGTTGTAACAGTAGAGAGAGACAAACTTGCAGGTATTGCTAGCGGCAGCGGAAACACACAGGTGAGACGGTTGGTAGGTGCGCGGCTGTTTAGAGATCAGAGGTGAGGCATGACGATCGCACGGCAAAAATGCAAACAAATAAACAACCGTGCATACATACATACACTCGTTTGTATATATGTATGTATGTACATACATACTTAAATACATATGTATGTACGTATGTATTGCTTGTAGGTGCTAAGCAAAGCAAGCGCAGTCAACCGCCACACGACCAAAATATACGATCGACCAACGGCACGTTACGTGTGTCTGTCGGCCGACTTGCCTCTGTACCAGCTAGACGCTCGTCGTGATGTAGGAGCCAGAGCGCACTGTGTATTGGGGTGGGGAGCGTTCATGACGTGTAGGAGAACGTAAACGTTTGCTGACTGGACTGCCAACAATACTTATATGAACGTGTACATATGTATGTATGCACATTCATACATACGAGCATATGAGTGGCTACCATTGTGCGGTTTGTAGGTGGTCAAACGAGTTGTTAATTATAGTGCCTAAGTGAGTGACGTATTGCGGTGGCGGTAGCGCTAGCAGCGTCGACGGCAATGGTACTAATACATAATACTCAAGCGCTGAGTAGCCACTCAGTGAGTAAGATTGTATGATTGTGTGTTAAATTGAGTGTTTCGCTGCGCAAATTGAGTGTGAATATTTGGACGGTGCGCTCTTTGTATGGGTTTTCTGTTGTCAATCAATTTTGTACTTTTTTCGTTGGTTGTTGTTGATGATTCATGCAAAACGTTAACGCGACTTTGAGTATTTTTTTGAAACTACTCGCATATAATAAACACCCCTTTTGAGGTAAACTGGTGCGTCTGTCGTATTTGCAATGTGTTTTTGTTAGATGTGTGCTTTGTGCACACAAAGTGGGGGAAATCCTCGTTTGCAAATTGCTACAAAATCAATGGGAAGTGTGAAAAGAACAAGTTTTTCAAGAACAAAACTTAAAAAAATTGAAATAAAGATTTTCCGTAATGGGGATTTCACGATATTGTGATTTAGAGTGGACCTGTTCTAAATGTCACTATTACATATGTATTGTACATAGCACAAAATGTATCATACGAGAAAATGCAACTTTGACGAGAAAAACGATATTTTCCTGAATAAAAAAAAGTATAATAGTTACTTATGTTACCTAGTTTACATTGCGGTTCTTATATTCCCGTTCTCTTCCCATTTGATTTGAATGGGTCCAGTTGGAAAAACCCAATTTCATCGTCCAAGAGGCCAAAATTTGAATCCTAGGCACACGAAAAAGATCATAAAACAGGCGATAATGTCGTATAATAATATGATTTGGGGGGCATTTTTCTGGCATGAGGTAAGACCAACTGTGCGAATAAAGGACAAATGGACAAATATCAATATCTGGACATCTTAAAGAATGAAATGGAACCATTCGTATTTAACTCCATGCCACTAAATTCGACTTTTATGCATGATAGTGATACTAAGCATACCGCGAAGGTCACACAAGATTGGCTTAAAAAGGAAAACATTTGTGTTTTGTATTGGCCAGTGCAAAGCTCAGATCAAAATCCTATCGAAAATTTATGGAACGATCTAAAAACAAAAATATCTGCAAAAAATTAAAGAAATTTCGAAGATTTCGAAGATTTCTAGGAGGGCGTCAAGGAGGAGTGGTAATCCATACCAAAAGGAACATGTGAGAAACTTGTTGAGAGAATGGGACGCAAATGTGATATACTTGTAGTACAAAATACTAATAGATAAGACCTACTTAAGACTATTTATGGTTTGTGATCTGGGATGTTTGAAATTATAATTACAGGTTTTGCAATATGTGCTATTTGCATGACCAGGACATTTCATTAGGAACCTCAAATTTTGAATTATTTTAAGTTTTCATTGAATTATTATTAAGTTTTTGTATAAAGGTTGTGCTTCACTGGATCCTTTATGTCATTCCCAAAACCATCTTCATTTTAGACCATTCGCTGATGATAGGAACTGTCTCATTACCCACCATCGAGTGAAAGCACCGAACGATCCTGCCTTTGGTAATAAAATTTGAACTTGAAGGATTTCATGAGGAAAAATAAAAACTTTTTTTAAATGATGTGCTTAAAGTTCAGACAAAGGAACGAATAGCTGTACAAGTTCTATGGTAACAACATATATTACCCCATCATCACACGACGCATCAGGTTTGCTTGTTTCCTCAGTAACAGTATGAGGGGCTTGAATTGTCCTTGACATGGAATCTAATGCTATTTATTTTTCTTCTTAATTGACGCAGACAGCTGTACTGTGAGACAGAAGGTATATATGTATACTAGCAAGAGTATAGCTAAGATAACATAGTATTCTTGTAGGTGGTCTGACTGGGCATCAACCACTGCGATATTCTCTCCACAAGCCAGGTAATTTAGAATCGTCAAAGCCTGTACAGTTAAAGACGAAATGCTGGAGCATTATTTTTCGAGTACCCGGTCTTCAGCCGATTGAGACGTTAAATCTTTTACGGTGCTCTGAGCCTCAGTTTTATGATTATTGGATTAAAGAAACTGAAAAAGCTCACTAAATCGAGCGAACTGCACGCTTGGGATAAGGAGGAGAGCACAATGGGCCTATTCAATGGCTAAAGAGCCGTAGTTCACGGTTAGGTCCTTAACTTCCACATTCAACTAACCAACCAACTAGCGAAGGCACCAATAGAATGCAATTGGTATAGTCCTGCTTCTAGATAGACAGATAAATTTTTATTCTTTGGTTGTTGTAGTTGTTGTTGTTGTGGCGGCTACGTTTACAGGTTAATTAATCTAAATCGCCCAGGTCATCTAACGAGAGGCCCAGGAAACGTGCTGTTTCGACAGGATTGAACCAGAGGAAGAGAGGGCTCGAATGTGTCGACTTTAGGGGGGCATATGAAGGGGTGGTTAGTGTCGTGCGGAGATTCTCCACATGCAGGGCATACGTTGGGTATGTTGGGGTCGAGGCTGGATAGGTTGATAATTGTGCCAGAGTCACGCGGGTCTCTCGAGGCAGCTCGAGCTCGTTGTCTGCAATGGGTGATGATTTTTCCCCAAGCAAATCATTCCCTGGAAGGGAGTCTTTACGGTAACATCTCAATAGGAATTGCTTGCACAGCAAAGTATTATGCTCCTTAACTCGTAGCATGGATGCTTCAGCGACATCAGAAGGTATCCTGTCGTGGTACCCACTCGGTTACATCGTCGGGAAAAATAGATTTAGCTATGCTGATATGAAAGCCCTGAATAAACATTTCCAGATCAGTTTGGCATTGCTTTTTATACATATGTACACAGTACACAGATTGTCGAACTATAAAGTTAATGCTCTGATTGAGACGTTTAGAGTCCGCTCTAATTACGGTGTGTGATACTTGTCATGGAAAGTATGAAACCTCTGGTGCCATGCAGATAGATATTGTGAATTTAATCCCTCACTGAGAAGGTGACTCATGTGTTTTGAAAAAAAGAAAAAAAAAACTTCAATTGTTGTTAACTTTGATTTTTAGTCTGGTATTTACCACTGTACGCTAATGCGCTACTTGCAATCGCACTCATGCGCTCTATAGAATTGCTCTTCAAAGGTTCTCTTCATGAGTATTTCACTCGAAACATTTGCCCACAGAGAAGAACACTACAACTCATTACAAATCTACCAACTGATCGTCGACTCGCAAGAATCCCAAGTTGGGGGGCACTTATTACACACTCACGCGACTTTATGCTCCCACAAAAATCGTTTTTATATAATTTTATTGCTTCGTTTATAACTCATTTATATATGTACATATAGACACACGTACATACATATGTACAATATGTACATACGTGTATGTATGTATTTAATGGCGCTGACTCTCGGTTGCGCTATAAACGCGTGTGGCTATCACTTTGATGCTCCGCTGATTTATTCAACCAACCGTTCGTCCGTCTTGGTTGCCACAGCGTTTAGCGCATGTGGGTACATACATACATATTTAGTTTAGCAATATACTCACAGGTATGTATACAAATATACTCACATACATATTAAATTGTCACGCTGACTTTAGCGATTTTAATTGCTCCCGCTGTTGCTGCTTGTTGGTATTTTTTTTTTAATTTTTTTTTAAATTTTTTTTCTTAGATTTTTAAAAAAAATTTTTTGTTTACTCATAAGTTGGTTGGGTTCTGAGGAGTGCATTTTGAGGCCACATGGGTTGATCGCCTTTACATACATACATTACATTTTTTATATGTCATATACATATTTGTACGTACATATGTCTGTACATACGAATGTATGTATGCACGTCTATTCCATTAGTTAGTCAAGCTGGCACTTGCAGGTGAATACGCCACCGCGAGACCCCACTGCTCGGCGACTCAACGGGGTGTGACAATACCTTTTTTTATTGTAGTTATGTATTTGTTGTTGTTGCCATTGTTGATTGCGCGCTGCATGAGTACCTTCAGACATATGCACATACATATTCATGTATTATATATAAGAAGTGTTGAATGCTAGTTGGTTAGTTAGGTATTTACATATATATATACATATGTATACATATATATGTATATAGTCACATAATCAAATCAGCCACGCGTGTGGGGCCATAAATGTGGCTTTACGCAACGGGCAAATATGTCATTGTGTGTCTGGAAATTGTGTGAAGGCCATTTAACAAATGTTTTTAATGTGCTAGCCACTTGTATGTGCACTACATACATACCTACATACGGAGGTACATATGTACTAATGTCTGTTGTTTGGGGGGAATTTAAATTCTTTTTTGTACCTCGTTAATGTGTGAATTCTGGTGGAGCTTGCTTTAGAGCTCTATTTATTTCCGGTTTTAGTTGGCTCAGCTTGAATTTACTATTTTGGTTTGGTTTTGTTTTGAATGCGACCTTTCAGGCGAAGTCTGGTGAATTTTAACTAAGCGTGGCGCCATGAAGGGCATGCACTGCAACCTGTGTATGTACATACAGTGGCGGGCTAAAGTCTACATACGACACCTTTACAGTATCGGGCTCTTTTGAGAGTAAGCTGCGAAGTGGCCATCCAAAGAAACTTACTCGTAGGGACATCTCTTTCATCCATAATAATATAATTGGCGCTTTGTAACCGCTGAAGCGATTTTCGGCCGAGCTCTTCCTCCAATTTGTGGTTTTGCGTCTTGATGTTTTTCCAACAAAATGGAGGGACCTACAATTTATACTAAGCCCCTCCGAACGGCTGATGGTTTTTTTACGAGGAGCTTTTATTTCATGTCCGAAACACATTCGGAGGGGTGGACGTTCCCTGCCGAGTGGCGGACGCAATAAGAAAATTTAACTTAATTTTTTATTTAAATTAATTTTTCATAACTTTTGGATGTTGGTGGCACCGGGATTTGAACCCGAGCCTTCCGAATGCCAGTACGTAATGCTAACCACTCAGCTACCGCGGCCGTAATCAATTAAGGCAAAATCCCAAGGTAAATGCTACCATTTTGGCCCAGGAGCTAGCTGATAGATCCGAAATTGTTGTGCACCTACGCACAATAACAAGGACTCTTAACAGCGCAGGATTCTGCAGCAGAACTCCTCGCAAGAAGCCTCTTATAAGTTAGAAAAACAGTGCACATCGTTTGGAGTTCGCAAAAAAGCATTTGAATAAGTATCATGAGTTCTGGAAAAGCGTGGTATTTACGGATGAGTCAAAATATAACATATTTGGATACGATGGCAGAGCAAAATTTTAGAGAAAACCTAATACTGCCATGGATCTCAGGCACCTTATTTCGACCGTAAAGCATGGTGAGCAGTTGCAGCGTCTGGAGTGAGTTATTTGGGCTTTATTGAGGGAAGTATGTATCTTTCAACGGGATAATGATCCTAAGCACACAGCGCAAATAGTAGAGGATTGGCTGCTGTATTAGTCCCCGCGGCAGTTGTACTCACCACCACAAAGCCCGGACTTGAATATTATAGAGCACGTTTTGGAGCGGAAAATTCGAAAACACCCTATAAGTAATGCTTCAATGCTTAGAGAGAAGTTTCAAGAAGAGTGACAAAACATAACAGAGGAAGAGCTGGAAAATTTTCCAAAAAAAAGGTTTTCCAAAAAAAAAAAAAAAAAATTGTCACTTCTTTTTTGCTAATTAAGAAACATCCTTAATTCTTCTTAGTCTTACTTAAAGCAATTGTTCCCTTATTGGGCCAGATCGAAGCTTTAAAGGTGTCATATTCCACCAGGACAATGCTAGACCGCACCTAATTGATTAAAGTTCTTCATAAAATCTAAGAAAATGTATGTATGGCCGGTTTCTTTGCGGCAACCCAATAGTTTTGAGACTTTTCTAGTCTTCTGATCAGCCAAGTGCTCTGGAAAAGGGCAGACCTTAATATATTGCCTGCATGTATTATTGTTAGTAACGCCCTAGAATGTGATATCAGTCCTTTCGAAATACATACAAACATATAAAGAGTGTTTTTTAGGCACAGCGGTATTAAATGGCACGATCTTGGAGGCCACGAAACAGACCCACGATGCTAGGTGATAATGTGCTCACCAAAAGTTGCTTTCATTAAACCGGAAGGATTGCCCAGGACGCTGTTTGTCTCCAACGCTAAAATCATCACTTTTGAAGCGCCGAAACCACTCTCTGCTTGACTTGCCGGTCGGTGCGGATTCACTATAAACTTCCACAAGTATTCGATGGGTTGCACTTTTCTTCGAATAAAAATAGAAAATCAAAATTTCAAACAAACGCTGTTTATAACCTAACATTGACTTTTTAAACTTAGCGAGAGCTGAAAAGAAAAATAGATAGGCCGAAGAACGTATGTATGAAGCGCTTAATAGCTAACCAACAGGTTTATTGTGCGAATATTCTAATGAAAAAATACTGGAGGAAGCAAAGGAAAGGGGGAAGGTGGAGTAGGACCCACCTTCACTTGGTGTCACCAATTAGCGCCGAACGACAAAAATGTCCGGCGCGTTATAATCGTTTAAGCGGTGCCTACACGAATCCTTCTGTTGTTGTTGTTGTTGTTGTAGTGGTTCACTAGCCCCGCTTAGGACAGGCCTAATTAATCTAAGTCGCCGAGGTCATCTAATGGGAGATCCAGGAAATGTGCTATTTCGACGGGATTGGACCAAAAGGAGAAGGGGGTTAGATGTGTCGGCTTAAGAGGGCATGTGAAGAAGTGGTTAGTGTCGTGCGGAGACTCTCCACATGGAGTGCATACATTGGGTATGCCTTGGGTCGAGTCTGGATAGATAGGAGTTTTACCCGCTACAGTATCCAGACCTAAGTTGTGCCAGAGTGACGCGGGTATCTCGAGGCAGCTCGAGCTCGTTGTCTGGAGGTTTCCTGTCGCGGTCCTGAGGGCGGTTTTTGACAAGCCTGTAGCTTCTTCATCTGCGTCTCGCTCGTCCTCGGCGCCCAGATCGGTGCAGCATAGTGTACGACCGGCCGGCCAATTGCTTTGTAAGTAGTCAGCAAGATTTCTTTGTCTTTACCCCAGGTGCTGCCGTCTAGCACTTTGAGTGTTTGTGGTCGTATGCGGAGTGTAAGCTATGGAGTGTGACTCCCAATATCTTTGGGTTGTTTTTAGTCGGAATTTTTACGTCATCGACCTTCACATCTAATTCAAGCCTGTACTCTTCGTCCAGCTGGTGAGGAGGGTAGCCGAGGATTTAGTCGGTTGTATTTTTAGCTGTCGTGCAGTGAAGAAGTGAGAAAGGTCGGCAAGGTAGCAGTTCACTTTCGAACAAAAGTCATCATTATCCTGGCCATGCCCTGAGCAGACCTTAAGATGACTCCAACCATTGCGCTGGTTGCACCTAACCGAGGTGGATGAGTGGTGGAGTATTTTATGCCACACGCAACAGAAACAATCCGTCGGACCAGGGTTGGTTTCGACGCCAGCCCTGATGAGAAGGAGGAAGGCTGCGAGGTGTTGCTCCGTTGGTGCACTTAAATTAATTTTACCTGTTGACTAAAACGAGGTTAGGTCGCCGAAGGGCCGGATAAAATTCTTCTATTTTTGATTGGCATAAGCGGAATCCGTATCAGAAACTCAGCCCAAACCTGACTAATGTTTCTATTAAAAGAAATTTTTCCTCTTAAGTTATGCAACTATTATTTGAGTGATCAGCTTGTGGTATCGTCTATCGTATTTTCTGCCTAAAAATTGCCCTAATCAATCGATGCGGAAATAATTAAACACCGCCACCAACCATCGCCCCTCAGCCGAAAAAATTCGAATTTTTCGCGCTCTAATTACAAATTGGCCCAACGCAGATGCCACGAAAATATTCGAACGCCACTACATGCGAGTACATATATAGTGATGTGCCGAAAATAACGTGAAAATGCAAATTTAAATCGCCAACCATCAAAAGCAACAACAACAACAAAAACAATAATAGTAATGCAGTTACATTCCACTTGCCAACTACAATAAATAAACCCCCACAGACAGCGGCCGGTAATGTTGCAACAAATAATCATGCCAGCGTCGTTGTTGTTGTTGTTGTTGTTTGCTACTTATTATTGTGTATTTGAGACGTGCGGTTCATTTTGGCCCCCACAAATGCCAAGAAAGTCAGAAGTTGCCACACCAAACAAACACTCACACACACAAACACACACATACACACACACACACATATGCCCACACTAGTCCGCCGTTATGAGCGAACGAACGCGCCGTCGAACGTTCGTATGAATTTCGACATTGAGCGCCAACACGGACGCACGGGTTCGGGGGCATTGGCGCACACTCACCGAGCCAATAAATAAAGCAATAACACCGACAACAAACAGCGGAGGTATTAATAAAACAAGTGAATTCCGTTGGTCACATGCTCACATGCACCGCCGGCAGGCAACGAGCGTAAGCAGGCAGCCAAGCCAAGCCAAATTCAGAGGCTAAAATGAGAAATAAAAATAAATTTTTCTTACCTCGCCCCCACACACCCCAACCGCTTCTTCGTCCGGCACGCTCTTGTGTCTCTCTGTGCCTGTGATTGACTCGATATGCTGACAGTGTGCCGTCGCACACGGACGGTCCGAAAATACACCAAATTGTGTATATTTTTAGTTCTTTCCGAAAAATCGCTTTGCAGTGGTGATGATGACAGCAGCGGAGCGTGTTGTTGTAGTTGTAGAAGGTGTTATTGTTGATGGTGATGGCGTTGTACATAGGTGCGCGAAAAAACGTACGCTGCATGTGAGCATTTTCGTGCGTAGTTCAAGTCGTTTTTAACCGTACACAGTTTCCAGGGAGAGAATATTGAACTCGTCCGCCAAGGCTTTACGAGCTTCGAGTTTGGTAGGGATGTGAAGAGTATAAGGATGAGGCGGTTCGACTGGAAACGCATTCCGACTGTGTGAGTCGCGGTTCACTTTTATCTCATCCAGGAAAAGCTCCATATCAAAAGTCGATTGAAGATCGATCGTGGAGTATTCTCATGTACTCTAGCTGTGAAAATCACAAGTTTTCATGGTACGAAATCTTGAGTTTTACACGCCCTATGGTATCCTCAGATCGTATCATTAGGCAGGTATATAAAACAGCTTTCATATAAATAGTCTGCTCAGATATAGTCGACCTGTATCGTTAAATGGTAATTTACATATGTAGCGCTGTCACCAAATATCTACTGACCGTTTCCATATTATCCAACGATGGTCCGCCATTTGTCATGAGCTACTCAACTTTCTGGTGATACCAAGAGACCTCGTATTTTTAGTTACTTAGTCATCTACTGGTCGTCTGCAGTCTTTCAGCTCTTTTCACAAGTCATTAATCGGGTTTTATCTGTCGAGCACCAATTGTCACTTGTCGCGTCCCGGTCTTTAAGAGTCGAGCACAAATTTTCATGAGCACCAGCGTTCACTAGTCATATCTATTACTCTTCCCCAATTAAACAAAGATCGTTATTACTCGCACCGTAGTAGAGCACCGATCATCATTTGTTGCTTAACGATCTTTACTAGTCGAGCGCAGGTTTTCATCAGTTGAGTACCGGTCTGCACCGATTAAATTATTGAGCAAAGATCGTCACTACTCGAGCACTGCTCTACACCAGTTAAGTGGTAGTTTCCATCAATTTCACACAAGTCTTCACCAGTCGAGCAGATACCCATGAATGGCGTACCGATCGTCAGTAGTAGAGCACTGGTCCACACTACTCAAGTAGCAATTAATCACAGTCGTGGCGCCGATCATTACTACTCACATATTTATCGTTACCAGTGGAGCATCATTAGCCGCGCACAGTTCGATACTAGTAGCACATCGGTCTTTATTAATTGAACTCCAGTCGTTATCAGACTCTCTTTGGTCTTCACTCGTCCAGCACGAGGCTTCACTAAACGTGCGCCTACCTTCACCGATCATCCAACGCCAGCCAGGACTCAGTTTAGTCAATGTCTTAACTAAACTGATAGAGCATCCGGGCCGAACTGTAGCTCTTGAAGAGCAATAATAAGTGTTTGAAGTTCTATTAATTATTCCACTCCATTCGAATTAAGGCCTTCCTTACTTGTTATTTTTCTTAAAGTATTTTCAAATTCTTCTTAATTCATTAATTTTTGGTTTTGTTGTATTTTGTTTTTTTTTTTTTCACATAACTCGTTGTTTGTCTTGAATTTGTTTTCTTCTATTTGTATTGTGGGACTCCCACGCACCGGTGATGAGCGCACGTCCACTGATGAACACAATAAATTCACAAATAAACAACATACATACACACATACCTCCTCATAAAAGTTGTTTTTTGTCTATTTATTGTATTTGCTGGCGAAATGGCCACTGATGACGGCAACACTGAATCTGGGGTGAAATGCTTTTCTTCTGCCGTTCATAGTGTACCTGTGGTGTCTGGGGGGTCTGGGGGTATGCGGGAATTTGTTTTGCCACATTCCTTTGGCTCTGTTTGGCGGTGGGTGCGAGGAGCGAGATTGACCATATGATGAAGGCAAGCCAAATTTGCGCCGCCGTGTGATCAACGCAATCGCCATAATTCTTTTGGGTTTAAAAATAGAATGCGCACACGCTGAATTGCTGCCAAGAGTATGTACAACGGCATATTTGTAGGGGTGGAGGCCGAACGATGGGATTAAAATTATCTATATGTATATAAGTGAATAAATATGTGAATATATTATGTAGGTAAGCAGAAATATCGCTGAGACAGTAACCAACGATCAATGGCACATACACCAGCTACAGAAGTTTGGACGATGACAACATGACATTGGAGGTCTTCGAGAGAAAGGTTTTGTGTATTAGCAATGTCGAAAAGAGCAGTCGATGGAACGTAGAGGTTTACCGGATGTGCGGCACCAAGAATACGGTTCATTATGTTATGATCAGCGGATAAGCTGGTTTGTTTTCGGTTTTTAAAAGCCGAACATCGATCGAAACTAGCGGCGCGCGGGTCTTTAATAACTCAACACCAGTTTTTTCTAGCCGAGCATTAGTCTTCACTAGATTAACAGCGGCCTTGATCAATTTAGCAGGAGTTTTCAACAGTCTTCTAACCTTAGAGCTCATCAGTGTCTGAACAGTCTCGTGTTACAGATGTATTCGTATTTAGATAGAACATTCGGGTCCAACACAAAATAAATTAGAGCAAGGCTTTTTTTTGTTTGAATTTTTATTAAATTCCAATTATTCTAGAAACGCCATCAAGTTAAAATACCAATTAAGAGATTAATTCAACCTACATACAGCAAAACGTCTGTGTGGGCTGCTAGGAGCTGAAACCAAAATTTGTGTGAGGATAGGTAGGGACACAGTTGGAAAAATTGGCTAGACTAGGAGTCTTATGGCCAAGTTCCTCTAAAAAATTTAAAAAAATTCGAAATTTTTTCCTATAAATTGCTATAAAATACTCTTAGAAATAATATAGAATTTGTCCCGAAGGTTCGCAGGACCAGGAAGTAAGTATAGCAGAGCGGAGAGCAGAGAGCGCCAAGTGGCACGAGGCGATTAACAAAAGATCGGTCAGTTGGTGAGTTTCAATTTGTTTTTGTTAATTGTAAAAATACCAATTCCTTTGCAATTACTTTGTTAGTCTTCCTTTCAAATTTTAGATCGAACGGCTGAAATGTAGGCGAGAAAACGCAAGATAGCTAGAGGTAGGTCAGACGAAATTCTAGCACCAACGCAAATAGAAATTCGCCACGTGATTCTCTTCGGGTTTCGGCGTAACTTAGAGACAATACAAGCATTCAGTGAATGCCAAATTGCATATGGAACGATTGCACCGTCTTTAAAGATTATTTCTGAGGGTTTCCGAAGATTCCAGAACGCACATTTTTCCGTAGAGTACGAGCCATGAGAAGGTGGACCAAAATCTTCCACTGATGACGTCACTGTAGCTCTGTTGGAGTCCAAAAATTGACGAAGACCCACGATTGGCACAAGAAATGTTTGCTAATGAATTGGGCTTGAGTGACATGGCTGTATCGTGAATATTAAGTAATCATCTGGGGTACACGAAGAATTCTGCCCGATGGGTACCACGTATTTTAAATGAGACCCCAAAAGAGGCTTGACTGCATTTTGCTCAATTTTTCCTTAACAAATTTGAAAATGGTCAGTCTAGAAACTTTACTAAAGTCTTTCTATAAGTACGATCCAGAAACCATACAGCGGTCCTTGATATGGAGCCCAACAGAAGCAACCCCACCCGTAAAATCTAAGCAACAAAAATCTGCAGCAATAGTAATGATGTCAGTTTACTTCACCCGATCTAAAATCGTAGCTGCTATTCCACTGGAAAGGGGTCAGACGATAACTGCAAGTTGATACACCGAAGAGTGCTTACCAAAAGTTTTCAAAAACTTCTGGAAAAACAGGAAAAAAGAAGATTTGCGGCGCTACTTTTTACATCATGACAACGCGCCATCTCACACTGCTGAAATAACAAGTAATTTTATTGCAATCTCTGGCATCGAAGAAATACGTCCAGCACCATATTCCCCGGATTGTGATTTTTGATTATTTCAAAAAATTCAAAAGGAAAGGTCCTTAATAGCAACGAGGAGATAATTGTTAATGCTGAACTTGATAAGCTTTAAAAGCAAGATTTTGAACACTGTTTTCAGAAGTGGATATATAGACTTAAGGAATGCATTGAAATCATAGGCGATTTTCGGCCGAGCTCCTCCTCCAATTTGTGGTTTTGCGTCTTGATGTTTTTCCAACAAATGGAGGGACCTAAAGTTTATACTAAGCCGCCTCGGAACGGCTGATGGTTTTTTCACGAGGAGCCATTATTTCATGTCCGAAATACACTTGGAGGGGTTGACATTCCCTGTCAAGGGTCGACCGCAATTAGAAAATTTAATTTAATTTTTTATTTAAATTAATTTTCCATATCTTTTGGATGTTGGTGGCAGCGGGATTTGAACTCGAGCCTTTCGAACCACTCAGCTACCGCGGCCTTACAGTAGCAATATATGAGGTGGCACGAGCAAAACGATGATGAGCAGGCCTTTGTAACCGATCCAGTCTCCTCAAATTTCTTTACAAGTTTACCGAATTGTTTGAGTAATTGGACGATGCTTTATGTGCGCCATAATCTGCTCTTAAAGCACGGAACGTGGTCACGTTTGCAGTAGGTTTGAACAATTTTAACGCTTCGTCCGGTTGTTAAGCGATCCATTTTGATAAATGCTTGACTTTTAACTAAAACAAAACATGTTTTGTCCGACAGTCAAGTTTGACAGTTGCCAAAATAAAGCACTGTACTTTTGAAATCACGAATTGGATAAGTCTATATATGTTTGTACATATCGAAAAGAGGGTTTGGATAGCTGATTGCAACTAAAGCAAAAATATTATGATTTTTATTGCTTTTTAATGTTTATTTTGGCATGAAAATAAAAAAAAAATCCTAGTCATTTCATTTTTAGCACTTTTTGAATTGAGAAAATATGTACACACATACATATGTATTTACATATATATATCTTAAAATAACCAAAAATGAGTAATACGCGAATAAAATATGTGAAAACAAAAACACAAATGTAATAAAATATTTACATACATACATACATACGTACATGTATATATTGCCACAAGTGCTTCTGAACTTGAATTTAATTGAAATTTTTATTTTGTGAGGGCGTGTGAAGAAGAATTGATCGTGTGCGATTAGTAAAGTTATGAAAAAAAAATGTAGAAAATGTTGAAAAAAGTGAAAATTTTAACCCACCGATAAAATCTGCGCTAACACTAAAGGCGGCTGTGCTGCTAACGTCTATCGCAAACTCTCCCTCCGTCAACGCCGTCGCCGACGACGACGACGCCGACGACTCCACATTTATTAATGGCAAACAAGCAGAAGGAAAATTTCAATTGCGTCGTTTATCGCTGTTTTGCTCTTTGATATTTGCCAAGTGGCTTTTGGCTGTGATGATGAAAATAAATACGCCTAAAAGAAATTATTGACGAGTGATGATGCGTCCACCTTCGGAATTTCGTTTGGCCTTCAAGTGTCTGAGAAAAAAAGTGCTTTGAAAATCTCACTACACGCATACATACTCACATACATTTTTAGTGCTAACAAAATAAGCATAGTAAAAAGTTTAAAGACGGGAGAATATGTTAGCAGTATTGTTGGTATTTATGTGTCCACGTCCACGTACACGTCCTCACTACATTTCCATAGATAATATTTTAAATAATTTGGTAAACAACATTTTTAAGATTTATGAAATGAAAGCACAAAGCCTTCTGATACTAAGACAACAAGCTTGAGAATAAATCTTCCAGCACTAAAGCTGTCTTATGGCATTTAAGATTTTTTGTCGCAAAGTTTAATATACGAGGGGATTAACAAAAGTTCAGTGAGTGGACCAGAAAAAAAATTCTATTTATTTGTAATCTTTGTACTTTCTTACCTTGCATTTCTTAATCAATCTGCAATCTTCAAAAATTAGCGTCTTAAGCTTGTCAAGTTCAGCATTAACCGCATTAATTACCTCCTCGTTGCTATTAAAGACCTTTCCTTTTAAATTTTTTTTCATTTTTGGAAATAACCAGAAATCATAAGGTGCTATATCCGGCTATTATGGGGCTGAACGTATTCCTTCGATCCCAGAGATCGCAATAAAATTACTCGTTATTTCAGCAGTGTGAGATGGCGCGTTGTCATGATGTAAAAAGTAGCGCCTGTTTTCCCAGAAGTTTTTGAAAACTTTTGGTAACCACTCTTCGGTGCACCAACTTGCCTAACCCTTTTCAGTGGAATAGTAACTACGATTTTAGATCGGGTGAAGTAAACTGACATCATTACTTTTGCCGATGATTTTTTTGCTTAGATCTTACGGGAGGGTTTACTCCTGTTGGGCTCCATACCATGGATCACTGTTTGGTTTCTGGATCGCACTTATAGAACCAAGATTCGTCACCAATAATGACTTTACGAAAGTCGCTGGACTGACCATTTTCAAATTTGTTAAGGAAAAATTGAGCAAAATGCAGTCGAGCCTCTTTTGAGGTCTCATTTAAAATTCGTGGTATCCAACGAGCAGATTTCTTCGTGTATCCCAGATGATTAATTAATATTCGCTATACAGCCATGGCATTCAAGCCCAATTCATTAGCAATAATTTCTTGTGTTGGCTCTTCGTAATTTTTGGACTTTACTAGAGCTACAGTGACGTCATCAGTGGAAGATTTTGGTCGACCTTTTCGGGGTTCGCCCTCTACGGAAAAATGTCTGGTCTGGAATCTTCTTGGTTTTCACTAAAAATTTGTATTGGCTGTAAATTACGCCGAAACCCGAAGAGAATCACATAACACCACAAAAGATAGTCCAGGGCTGTTAAATCGCACGATCTTGGAGTCAATCCCACAGGTCCCTGAAGCGAGTTAATGCGCTCGCCAAAAGTTGCATTCAATGTATGCATGTAGCGCCGTCTTGATGGAACCAAAGGTCCTCCAGATCAGCATACTCCAATTCAGACTCAATAGCGTTTCCTATTGCTGTAACAATATGGTCGACTTAATAATACTGACCATTGATTTTCTCTGTCTGCCTGGTGGTTTATCACTCACTCACTCACACTCCAAATACGACAATTTTTTTTATTAACGTATTCACTCAACCAAAAATGAGCTTTATTTCTGAACAAAATTTTCTTGTGAAACTAAGTTTGGTGGTGATCTTTAGACCCTTTTCAAAATCTTCCATAAAGTCCACAGCGCCAATTGTTGCGCGCGATGGCGGATGGACTCATTCGGGTCTCCTTCGATGGTCTGCTACGCAGCAGCAATAACGTCTTCGGAGCGCATTGTACGGTGAATAATTCGGCCAATCAACTTTTTATCGCATTTGACTTCTAAACAGCGAGCTTTCTTGCGTAACCAGCCCTTTTTTGAATGATTCCAAACTGTCAGGTTAGGTATGACTAATGCCTCTGCTATCTCCTGACTGCTTGCATACCGGTCTTGCTCCAACAGTTGTTGAATTTGATCAGCTTTTTGACTAACTGGCCGACCAGAACGTTGTGGATCTTTAACATGAAAAGTCAAAATCGACATCGAGCAAGCCACTCCTGGATTTGGCTCTGCTTTTTACAAGAAAAATAAAAGTTCACCAATTTAATCCATCAACTACAAGACATAATATTATAACACCCTACAAGCCTTAGTAAAAACTTACAGAAACGAGAGTCGAGTAAAGCGCTCCCATTTTGGAATACCTGCGGAAGTGCTATTGCGTCAAAACAGGGGCTTCTAACTCATATGACGTACCGGATTATTAACATAGGTGTCGTAAGACCCAAGGGTAGTATGGTGTGCGGCATTGAAGGTCTTGGTAGCAAGTCACATATGAAACAGCATTAACAGTTAGCTGTCTAAAAGTTCTAGACAACTGGCTCCAGTTCCGCTCACTGTAAAGGGTATGGAGGAACACAGAAATATATCTGAACTATGGCTAAAAGTAAATTCCGCCGGGTTATTGTTGTTGTTTTAAAAGCAAAAATTAGTTCCCAAAGTTGCGGGAATGTTGCGGGAGTGACATTCGCGGTTCCGGCATGCTTTACCGCGGGAAAATTCTTGAACCCCTTCGACCGGTTGAATGCCTCCGGTTTACAGCTAGGCGACAATTAAGTGTGCCAATACAAGACTTCAACCATTAATCGACTCAGAACTTTCAGTGCCTTCAAATGCAGTGAAAACTAGGGAATACTCAAGGACCTGGAACACTTCTAGAAAACTTAATATTCCTGTGGCTGTATCTACCCCGGAGATATCAGTTTTGCAAGTTAGGTAAAGTAAAATCGATTGAGTGCAGAGCCTATGTCGTTGAATTTTTGGCTAATTTTACTTCGGAGTACCTTGAACTTGTCTTTCCAGTGAGTAGCTTTAAAGAAAGAATCAAATAAAATTCGTAAGAAATATTTATTGTTCGTCGGAATCTACGCAGTTCATCCATGACGGCCAAAACTCGTCGAACACCGAGATCAGTGCCATATCAAAGACACGTAAAGAGATCAGCTACCTTCCAAGCATAGATATCTTCTTTCTTTCTTCTAAATTACTACAGTGCCTTTTCAAATTAGATTTTCGCTATCTTGGAGAATGCTAAATGTTTTCCAAACGAATTTTTGTGTCTGAACACATGGACATGGACGGAAACTATAAGATTGGGACCCACTTTCAGATTCTGCTTAGAATATTCTGCAGCCGACAAAACAATAATGTGGAGACAATTTGAGACTGCACCAAGTCAGAGGTTAAACTTAAGAAAAACCTATTGTAGAAGTGGCAAACAAAAACAGTTTTGTATAAGTCGTAGTGGCACAAGTTTGTAATACAGGATTCCATCCATCTAACCTACTTACTTACTTACTTTACTGGCGTAGACACCGCTTCCGCGATTATAGTCGGGTTAACAATTGGAAATACCAAGTACAGCCAGGTCCTTCTCTACCTGGTCCTTCTAACGGAGTGGAGGTCAAGAGATCAAGTGAGGATGGTTATACTCGTATCTTCACTTCAGCAGTACATACGCCAAATAAGAAAAAAATAAGTCTTGGGTACAGTCTTGGGTTGCATTATATTTCGAATGCTCTGGTTGTACTCGTCTCGTCTACTCGTCTCCATTATGTTTATACTTACATAGTAGAACATCACGGAAGAGCTGCGGCCCAATTGTGCTACAATCACAAGCAATGTTTTCTGCCACTGTTGTTGCCAGTGCTGATATCATCTTGTTTTGCATGTTCGCTTGGTCGGTCGGTCGTTCGTTCGCTCATTTCGGGCGGCACCAGTAATGTGGTTGGTTGGTTGGTTGGTTGGCTGTTTGTTTGTTTGGTTGAGTTGAGTTGAGCTGCTATGAATATTGGTTGGCTTTTGTTTTGCCGCCGTTTATTATGTTTTTGTTATTGTTAAACAAACATATGTACATACATACGTATTGTATGTATGTATATACATATGTACATTTCTTTTTGCTGCCAACAAACAATAAAACAATACATGTCATGCCTGGCGTTTAAGTACTGCCGCTGGTGGCCCCAAATCGCGGGGGTCGAATCAGCTGCTGCGTCGCGCCATTACGACGAAACAATGTAAATTGCAAGCGCGTGCGACGAGAAATATTTATTTAAAATTGATACGAAACGTTTACACACACACACACACAAAGCTTGTCGTTGGAATTTTTATGGCATGTTTACATATATTGTACATACATATGTACATGTATGTACACACATCTAGTAGGTCTGCATAGGTCGCTTAAATATGTAGGCGCTTTTACGTTGCGCTCCGAGTGCTAAATGTAAAATATGACTAGTTTTAGCACGATTTCTTTACTTTTTTTATTGTTTCACATCTTCTGTTTACCCCAGACACATGTCACAGAAGCGAATAAAAACGTTTAAGTGCTAAAATGACGACCAATGAAAGTATGTTTTTTTTTTAACGCACCTTCCCAAACAGGCGAACAACTATGCCTAAATCATACTTTAGATTCGTTGAAAGTCGTAGTTTGGGTGTGATTCGGTATTTTTTGAGAGAGACCGTGGATTACAGATCACTACAAAGAACGGGCTGGTAAATTTGATTCGCCGAACCGAATAGAATTTTCCGAACGGAAGGCGGCTGCTCTTGGAACGATGGAACGATGAGCTGTACAAGTTACAGGGCGACATTGACATAGTTCAGCAAATCAAGAAGCAACGGCTAGATCATTTGGTCCGAATGGATACGAATACTCCAGCTTTGAAAGTATTCGATGCAGTACCCGCTGGTTGAAGCAAAGGAAGAGGAAGACCTCCACTCCGTTGGAAGGACCAGGAAGAGAAGGACCTGGCTGTGCTCGGTATTTCCAATTTTCGAAAAACAGCAAAAAGAAGAAACTCGGTTATAATCGCGTAAGCTGTGTCTACCTTCAAATAACGATAAGTAATTTTTTTGGGAATTTGTCATATTTCATATGCTTCAATCAGCTCACGTCTTACTGTCTTAGGCCACTGTATAGCCAACAATTAATAGTTTGAAGTGGAGCTAAAGTGGGTTATGCATAGGGGTTGGAATCAAAATATTCAAATGAAAAGAGAGACCCCGCTCTCTTAGTGACGACCAATGCAAACGTTTAAGGGAACACGATTTGAGGGCGTTTACCAGCAATGACCCGTCAGTTTATTGGGAAAATGCTGCTGCGTAGCTGGTTGGTGTTCACATAAAAAGTAAAGCTGACATATCCACCATCCAGGTCCATAGATCCCAAGCAATGATTCGAATCCCTGTCGTTAAGCAGCAAATGTACACACTCACCTCTGTGTAGCAAAGAACGCGGCATCGAAACGCTGTTATCATAGTAGACATCCAGCCAGTTTTCTACTCGATATACACACACATTGCACGCTGTGTCGGAGAGATAACGATAGTTGAAAGGGAATCGAGGAGCATTCGTAGATAGTAGTAAGAAGTGACCAAAATGTGTGAGTAGGAAAGCTTGAGAAGTTGGGCAGATAGGATTAGGCTTGAAAACGGTACGACACAAAGAGCCCATCTGGTGATCGATTTAATAAACGTTCCATTAGCCGACTATGACTCAGTTCGAAAAGTGATTACTTTAAAGAACAACAAAGCGACGGAAGTAGGTGGTTTACCGGCTAAGCTATTCAGATGTGGTTACGAATAACCGATGAAAGCCCAGCATCAGCTTCGTTATAAAATTTGTTCGTATGAGTGGTTGCCTGACGATTGGAAACTGAGCGTGTTCTGCCAAATCCACATATAAGTTGAAACCATAATCAGCGCGAAATGTCGTTGAATAAGTCTCTTCAACTCCATGGAAATAGGATCGAAATACACTACCTCTACGAGGATTTCGAAACAGTCGCCGATCGCACAAAAAAGATAGCTGCCTCACCTGACCTTACGATAGTAAACGAAGTTTCAAATAGAGTGAATTCTTATCGTGTTACTGCTTCGAGCTGTAGAGCTTCTTGATGTTAGTTCTAAACTTCTCCTAGGACAGAGTGAAGAGCTCACTTGCTTATGACTTGAATTTGGATGCGTTTATCTTTTTATATTTTTCGGAGCTTTCAGTGATGCAGAAAGGACCTGTTAAAAAATAAAACTCTAACTACGACGGCAAATTCAACAAACGGCACTAAGAGACTTATAAAGACGGCGCTCACCTTAACCTTCGTTCAAGTTCTGCATGTCTCTTAGTTCTTTGTATTTTTTTTTGTTATATGAACAATATCCTTTTGAGGATTATTATAGCAAATTTATAGAAGTCAGTTCATTTCTTTGTAAATATTTGCCAGATTTATGCCTTAAATGAAGAGCTCAACGTGTACCGGGTAAGACAATCTGGTAATCTTTTCCGCTGAAAAGAGTCCATTCAATCCTTTCCCCTTTGACTTCAGTTATTTTGCAAAGGATTGCCAGCAAGCGGTTGGTTTCGCGTACTCACGAAACGCCTACAACTAATCCGTGCAACGAGACACACATACCATACTTAAAGCATGCAATTCGCTTCTGACTCGAAGGGACTCACATGTAAATAAACCGAGTAATTAAATCATTTTAGCCACGCTTACCGAAAGCGATTGTCCGCCAAACAACCAAAAACAAAAGGGTCAATCATCGTATATTGAGGGCGTTCTAATCGGATAATCCGCCCATCAAGCAAGGTATTTGCTGAGGTATACTCATTTCTAGGCAAACAAGGGATGTGCAATGGAATTCGCTTCCATTTCAGAGTCGATCATACATACACATCAAAGGGTTGAAACCGCACGCCTACCAAAAATTGTGGGCTACTCCTATAGAGCGCGTGTGCAAACAGGATTGTATACCCGTATATATATGTACCATATACGAGTATATGTGAGTGTGTGCGTTTATGTATGAATATCTATCGTCAGTACTTTAACCGCGAGTGTATACTCTTTCGGTTATCCTTTCTTCACACGCTTAACCCTAACTGTAGCTAATATGCAAGTACAAGGTAAACACACAATCCTTTTTGAGAAAGGATTAAAATGTTAAAAGGAGTTGCATGACTAACAACAGGTAGCCGTACGTAGCGTACACGAGTCTGTTGAGTTCGCTGAAAGAGGGTTGTAGGTATGTAGAGAAGGAACGAAAGAGTTAAAGGCCAATATCTGATGGTAACTGTGTATACAGTATGAAAAGGGGCGGTCCTGACTTCTGAGCGCTCAAGACAAGTCCGTCAGCCATTCGGAGAAGTAGATGTTATGGAATTATAGTGTTATAGAGCAACAAATTTTCGACACTGGTAGGACAAGATTCCCGGTTAGTCAGTGCCAGCAATGAATACTAAAGTCCTCACGCTGAAATATAAAACCAATGCTTTGTAGCTATCGAATAGGGTGCGGGAAGTTGTTTTGTAGCAGCACCTCGGTTAAGAATGTGCGCATCTTGCTCTTCTGCTGATCGATTGGAGACCTTTATCCACTGCCGAATCACGTGAATTGGAACAGCTGATGACCTTGAGAGCATGTCTGAGATTTTATTTTGCCTTGTGTGATGGGAAACCCCGGAAGAAGAATATGTCGTTCATTATAGCCATAGGATCTTTGAAGACCACACCGCGAATTCTTTTTACCTTGTAGTACCAGCCATAGAATTTGCTAGTACTAGTCAAACAGGGCTGCATTTCGTAATCAATCTTAATGCTTCCATTTATATGAACACGATCTAAAGCCGTTTGGCGCTACAATCCACTGAGTAAAACTCGGTTAACTCAGTTTTGCCAACTCGGATCTTGTACGATATTGTCGCAAATCAGAGGTGTTCGACGGGCATATCCACTTTTTTTGAAGCTTTAATATTCTTCTAAACTCAATTTCCTTCCTAATGTGTCAATATTTGGAATAACTTTCGGCATAATCCTCACAGTATCTCCGCAGTTCCACTGTGATCTCTGAACGCTGTATTAAGCCCAGTTTCATTTTACTCCGAGGCTCACTATTTGTGATCACGAAACTAAAATTCTTGTGATCCGCTTCTAAGATTCTTTGATTCCAAAGAGAGAGTCCACATTTTTGCTTGTGTTTATTTAATGCGCTCTCAATTCTTGCCATCCATTGTCAGCTTTTAACTTGAGATTCTAGCGATAGTGGCATCCAACCTTGATTATTTGTCCATGTTAAGCCTCTATACATATGTATGTGTGAATAAATTCTTCTTCAGTGGAAAGATTATTGCATAACCTTCGTGAGACTTCCAAAAAAAAAATTACTTACATAACTTTCCTATCCTTTGTGCAGTGAACACCACAAAAAACCATAAAAACTCTTTCAAGGATTCCTCGTATTGCATTAACTCTCTCTAGTTCCCCTTTCCAATTAGTCGAAAATAAATAACTGTTTTTTAGTCAACACTAAAATCTGAAAAAGACATAAAAAAAATTAAAAATAAATCTTGGAAAAACGTAATCGTGGTTATTGCGCGTAACTGGATGCCGTAGTTAGTGAGTTGCATAATAAAAATTGAAAAAGAAAGGAAGAAAGTAAAAAAGTAAAAAACGACAAACAAAGCCATAAACACCAAGCAATTCAACACGAAAAAACAAATAAAAGGATTGCGTAAAAAACGCACATCCAGCATTGAGATTCCTTTCTTCCTGTCATTGGCGTGCTTAAAAACCATAGAATGCTGGAAGGGAAAAACATTAAACACTGCTTAGAAAGGGATTGCGTAAAAACACATTCGCCTAACTGTTTCACAGGAATTTTTCAAATACGTAAAAAAATGAATCTAAAAAAATATTTGTATATAAAAAATGAGCTAACGGGTAAGCCAATAACTAAAGAGCACCCGTTAACGCTGCTGTCGAATGAGTGAACAGAAGGAAAGGTTGGTGTGTGTTTTAGAGCAGTAGCAGAATGTGCAGGCAATAGTCGACTGAAATGTGCGCTACTCGGAAGGCAGGACACTTATGTATAGTCAAATCGTCCATAATGAACCGACTATTCGTGAAATAAAAAAATATATATACATAAAAAATAAAAAAAATGCTCGTATATAAATAAAACAAATTAAAATCAAATGTAATAACAAACAACATTAATTTAATTTAAATTAAAAATTAAATAAATTATTATAAATTACATTAAATACAAACAAAACAAACAAACTAAAATTAATTAAAATCATTAAAATCATCAAACAAAATGCAAACAATTAAGTTAAATTAAAGTAAATTAAAATAAATTAAGCAAATTAAAATAAAAAAATTAAAATAAAACTAAATAACAAAATGAAATAACACGACATGATACAAAATAAAATTAAATAATATAAAATAAATATCCGTTGTTTAAAATAAAACAAAATAAAATTAAATAATACAAAACAAAGTAAAATACAATAAATTCATATAAAATAAATTCAAATAAAATAACACTAAACAAATTTAATAAAAATGATGTAAAATAAGGTATGAGAATAGAAAACAAAATAATGTAAAGAAACTAAACTAGCACGAAATAATGTAAAATAAAATTAAATACTATAAATAAAAACTAAATCAAATGTAATAACATTAATATAATAATAAGAAGAATGAAATCAAAAAAAATAATAAATAAATAAATTTAATTTAATTTAAATTAATTGCATAAAATAAAATTAAATAAAAAATTTTACAATTTAACTAATTTAATAAAATTAATTGAATTCATTATAAAAAAAATAAAGAAAAATAAAATATGATAAAGTAAAATTAAGTGAAAATAAACTACATTATTTTGTAATAACAAAAAATAAACTAAATACAAAATACAAAAAAAAAATTAAATTAAAATAAAATAGTATAAAAAAATAAAGTAAAATGATACAAAATAAAATAAAAAAAGAAAATAAAATAAACTAAAATAAAATAACATAACATAACATAACAAAAGATAACGTAACATAAAATAAATTAAAAAAAGAATAAAAAATAATAAACTAAAATATAATCAAATAAAACAAGATAAAATAAAATAAAATAAAATAAAGTAAAATAAAATAAATATAAAATAAAATAAAATTAAATTAAATAAAATAGAATGAAATAAAATTAAACTAAGTTAAATCAAAGAAAATATAGTACAATAAAATAAAAATATTATAGAAAATAGTACAAAATAAATAAGAACAAAACTAACCCGAAATAATATAAAATATAATTAGATAAATAAATTTAAAAATTTCAAATATAATAACATTATTTTATTATTATATAAATTAAAAAGTATAAAGTAAAAAATTTGTAATAAAACAAATTTAATTTAACTAAATAAAATTAATTAAATTCATTATAATCAAATAAAATACAATGAAGTATAATAAAATAAAAAAAGATAAATTAAACAAAATAACATAAAAAATAAAGCAAAATTAAATAAAAATTAAATAAAATGAAAATTTAATAATGTAAAATGAAATTGAACTAAACAAAATAAAGTAAACTAAATAAAAATAGAAAAAAAACGAAATAAATAAAAATTAAACTAAGTTAAAATTAATTATTATAAATCAAAATAAAATCAGATGCAATAAAACTAATTTAACGTAAATGAAGAGGAATAAAAGAAAAAAATTAAGATAAAATAAGTTTAACTTAATCTAATCTAATAGCTCAAAATAGAATTAATTAACTAAAATCAATTAAATTAAATTATGATCAAATATATTAAAATAAAATATAATTAAATAGAATTAAATTAAATTAAACAAGTTATTGTAAACAAATAAATAAAGTAAAATTAATTTAAACAAAATGTAATAATATTACTCATTATAATTTCAATAAAATCTTATAATATTAAATAAAAAATAAATAAAATATGCTTAAAAACTTAAATGAAATAAAAAAATATTAAATAAAATTAATTAAAATAAAACAAAGCGAAATATTATAAAAAAATAAAAATATATAAATAAAACTAAAACAAATGTATTAAAATAAAATTAAGCAATATGAAATAAGTTAAAATAAATTAAATAAATTTAAAAAAAATATTAACATATAATAAAATATATTTAAAATCTAACTAACTACAACAGATCAAAATATAATCTTAATTTGAATAAATCAAAATTAAATTGACTAAAACAAACAAAAAATTTAAAATAAAACATACAATTGAAAAAAAGTGAAAAAAATAATTTATTTGATTAAATAAAAAATAAAAAATTAGTTAAAATAAAATAAGGAATATTAAAAATTAAAGTAAACTAAATATCAATTAAAAAAGAAATGAATAAAATTAAATAAGCCAAAATTAAACATAATAATAAAAAATATAAAATAAAAATTTATTAAAAAAAGTATTAGATTGATGGGATATTAGCTCTTGCTCTTTGAGCAAAAATACCTAATGTAGCGTGCTTACCCTTCATTTTCAAAGAAATTGAAATTTCTATGCCAAAAACAAGCCTACGCGCTGAGATTTCAATACTCTACTCATCTACCTTCCACAAGCATCCATACACGTATGAACACACGTATACAAACATACATATACAATATATATGGGTTTTATAATACTTTTCAACACTTTCGAACAGCCTTTGGAAGCAGAAAGCAAATACCAATGGTTAGACACAACAACAAATACAACCATCCTAAACCACCTTGTAATTACAAACACCACATTGGTTACGGCTACGCGACTCGGCAGGTATGGGGTAAATAGCAAGACGGCAAGAGGTAAACTATGCTAGTACGACATCAACAGGGATCAGGCGGCCTCGACTGGTTGAAAGAGTTTATTTCCTTCTTCGTTGAAAGAGGTACAAACCTCAGTCTGCGTGCGTGCGTATGTACATACATAGGTATGTATATTTGTATGGGGAAGTAGCGAGCAAAGAATTTGCAATAGTGTCAAAGACTGAGACTAATGACTGAAGCCGTTGACGGATGGTAGATGAATATGAATACGAGTACATCCAGCTAAGCGTGTCCTTGATGATTGAAGGATGAAATATGGTAAAGAGGAAAAGTTAGAAGGTATTGATTTAACTTCATGCATAAATTTCAACTCTAAAGAAACTGAAAACCTGTGTGTGCACACAACTGTATGTATGTACATATGTAGATATACACAACCTTATTGGGCATTCTTCAAACCGCGTGGCAGACAAGGTGACTTAATTAGCCTTTCCTGTCTAAGCAAACGATTAACGAAATTTCGTTGACTTCATCGTCCTGTGCTCGCGTCAGCGTTTACCGTACATATCAATTTTTTTAAAAGCTTAATTACATTTAAATGCTTCTAGCATAATTTAGGTACACTTTTCATTCCGTCCCGCCAGGTATCGGAGGTATTCAGCATAAATTATAGTTTCGCTTTTCAAGTTTTGCCATAGATTCAGGCAATTTTCGAATGGAAACGCCCCATTTATATATGTGCAACAACTAGTGGAAGGAGTTCAAAAATTCACCGATATCAGACCAATTAGGCCGACTGGTCTGTGGCGGAAATTAGAAATTAGATATTAGCATAGAACATGCCCTATACCGTTATGTGATAGCAGCGTTTAGCAAAAAATTAAAATATTTATAATAGTAATTAATGCAAATAGCTCAAGAGTTTTTTTTTGAAAATATTTTGGACTTTAAATTGGTTCATCTACAGTGTAGACAGAGGATGTGGTCGTGTGGTCAAGCAAATTTAGAATTTTGGTGGAAGTTTTTGCCTGCTTTTCACCTGGGAGTTGTCAGAAAGTATTTGTTTTTTTTTTTTAATTTGCTCTGGGTAGCCGACAAACATTGTTTTGTAAGCGAGCTAAAGTGTATCCCATGTGTGGTTGAGCTAAAGTTTTGGGACTCCCCATCTACAAAATCTGCCACAATCAAAAAATTAAACAATATGCCTCGGATGAGAAACCCTTCTTTAGATGACGATCCCTGAAAACGTTTTAAAGATCACGATATGAGGGCAAGCTTCTGAAATGTCTAGTTCCTTAACTGGAAATATGTCGCAAGACGTACGATGGAGTACGGAGCACAAATTTGGTATTTGACTTGAAGTGAAAGAGAGACTCCCTCGACGAGTCTTGGCATTCACTCCGATAAATAAATGTCGCGCCACAATCTTCATCAAAACGACATTATTACATTTATCGCTGATCTCAGCCCTATAGTCGGAAAATTCTGCTCCTCAAGCAGTCTGAGTCTGATTGCGTTTGCCAGGGTCCGAAATACCAGATACTAGAACAAGAAGATTCATCCAACTAAATGGCTGCGTCGGAGGGAAAATCGTGCAACCAAATCGATGGAAAGAGGGAATACATGTCTCCAATATTCTATTTTAGTTGGACTTAATGTCAACTCGGTTCACTATTTTACCGCAGCGAAGATACCAAGCCGTTATCGAATATAAGGAAGTTTTGAAGTCGAGACGCTGTAATAACAACTCCATGTGGGGCAGCCATGGAGCAGCATTTCAAGCTCACCACATGCAGCCGCAATTGGTGTTGGACAATGTCGAAAGATGAGCTGATAGCTGAATGCCAGCGGGTGGAATAGATACCGAGAACAGAAGAGAGAAACAAAAAGCATTTGACGACAGAAAAAGACAAAGGCCGAATTGCAGGTTCAAAGGGGTAATGTTTTAAAATTACGATTCAACGCCTTATAGAAGATTTCAATACCCTAACGTGTTAAACGCTCCATTATCCGACTATCATGAATTTCGACTAGGGACTGGCTACCTCCTCGAAGTTTAACAAAGCAGTCAATGCCGTTTGGCTTACCAGCTCAGGCCGCTAAGAACTGACAAAGCACCCGCGTCAGCGTATGAGATTGGACCCGATTATAAGCATCTAAGCATGCACTGCGTAATCCTTGGGAAGTAGGATTTCATAGTCTGACCTAATATCTTGCGATAAGCCTACTTAATATCGCATCTAAGATCTAGCTATCGAACTGTGTAAAGGATTAAAGTCCATTCTCAATGTGTTACCATCTACACTGTTATGTTTTTCGAGCGGGCTTTACATCATTGGCCATGAGAACTTTTCCCGCTAAAAAGCAGAAAGAATATTTACAATTATGGGTCTTATTAGCGGACATCTTCTATTAAGCAAGCGCGCAGAAGGTACCATCAAATGACTTCTATAGAAAATAGAAAGGAAATCTTAAAGCATAACCTTTGCGAAAGTCCCGTGCTATGTAGGACGAGTTTCAAGCCTATAGGGCCGGTAACCTCAAAAGATCCGATTGGATGAAAGCACCACAGCTTCTAGAACTCTCTATGCTATACAAGGTGAATTAGGAAGAACTTGTAAGCAGTTACAAAAGGTCACACGGATTATACTCTTGTAGAAGATAGGAGAGAAGGTAATACAAGTTCTTACTAGCCATTGCAAACTCGGCTCTTTGGAGTTTATGTGAATATTTGGCCACATCATGAAGCACCGTAAAATACAAAAAGGAATAATTTTCTTTTGTATAGAAGACAAACAGACTCAGCTAAAGTATATGCTCAACAGTTGCAGCCATCTTCAGCCATCAAACCACTTATTTTAGCAGTGGAAATCGTGACTTAACAGTCAGCAATACAATATCCGCCTACCTTGCCTTAGTCTTATACCCTAAACATAATAAAGGGCAGCGAATATATAAAATCCCAGCAACGGTATAGTAGCAAAAGTAGCGTCCGAATTGATGATGTTGATGGTGTCGCTGGCGTCTGCCTCAAGTCCAGTCATTTCAAGACGAGTCGAGTCGACTGAACCCACCGCCGTCGCCGACTTAATCTCCAGATGATGCTGATAAAACATTTTCATAACAATAACAGTGCAAACAATAAAATTGGTGGAGTCAGCCAGATGATAAATAGCAATGGTAGCAGACGTGGATATGGGGGCGCACTAACAGTTTGTATACATTTGGCCCAACCACTCAGCGGTGTTTGTGACAGCAATGAAGTTGCAAATGAACACAAGCGGACCAATATGAGTGGAGCGAGCGGTTCCATGCTTCACGGAGCAAATCCAGCAATAAGTAATAAAATTAAAACAAAATAAATACGGCAAAAAACTAAACAGAACAGAGATCAAAATAGCATTAACAAGTCAAAACGGCGGACCGCGAGAGGGCGCACGGGGGCGGCAGCATCGCAATAAACAATGGCAGCAACACTTTTGCGCAATAAGTGTGCCAGTTGTGCTGGTGATGGTGGTGTGGCTGAGCGCATCCGCTGTTCGCTTTTGACTGTTGACTGTCGGCTGTCGTTGGCATGCGCCATGAAATGTTTGCAGCGCATCACAGATCATCGCATCACCACACTCAGCTGCGTCGGCGATGTGGTCAGCCGGCCGCCAAGTCGGAATGCGAACGCCACAATGTGGATGTAGCTGTGGCTGTGGCTTAGTTACATGCCACGAGGCAGCGGTATGGAACAAGACTCTGTCTGTCTGTCTGTCAAAGCAACCAGGCGGTGTACCATTGCAGCACGCAAGCTTAACTGTGATGACTTGCGGCTTGCGGCTGGCGGTTTAATTTATTCACATCATCGCAATTTCAAGGATTGCTACGATGGCGATGTGCAACGTGTGAACGTTGTGTTTTTTCCAACGTCTTTTGTCTGCTTTTTCTCGGTTGCGAAATTTATCAGATGACGAAATGAGCAAGACGATTGCAATGCGCGGTGGGCTGGCAACTGTTGCTACACCGCATAATCCGCATTGTACCATCAACGTTGGGCGGCTGCTTATCTCACAACGTGTGCAACTGCTGCTCCTCGCCGGCTAAATGTGCAACAGAAAAAGTAAGAAAAAATAATAATAATAAGTCGCCCTCAACTGCACCTTAACCCATGATTTTATCTACGGATTTAGTTAGTCGCCGCTCGTTGGCCGCTTGGCGCTTTTCGGTAGTGCACAGTATGCGCCAGTTAAGTGCCGCACATCAGCACGATCGCGAATCATCAATTGCAACGACCACGGTATGTAAATACATTTGTATGTAAGTATGTTTAGTAGAAGGTATTTTCAAGGTCCAAAGGCGTCAACTTCACGCCGACTCTGTAGGCAATCATTGAGAAAAACGAAGAAGAGGAAGAAATGTAGTTTTATTGACTTCACCAGCAATCACCAGCACCTGGTCGACAAGGTTATGGCTTGCTCCACACGCCCTCACAGCAGCAACTTCGCATAGTCGCCTAAGCCAGCTATATTTACCTAAGGTAGTCCGCTTAACCGAGTAGATTGTGTCCAAAAGCACTTTCGCTTCCCAGTTACTGGAGTTCTGCCTTCCATACATACGTGTACATACTGATTGACTTTCCTGGAACACACACTGATCATCATCGGGCGGTGGAATTTTCAATATTCAATGAATCGTTCGGCGCGTGATCAATTGTTTTTGCTTTTGCTTTTGGTTTTGCTTTTTTGTGGTGGTTGGAGGTCTCGTGGCTTTTCCACCTTTTGCTTTTGTATCTTCGTTTTTATTGTTATCAGCTTTTTGTGTTTGTTGTTGTATAGCTTTGATGTGCCACAACACCTTCATCATTGTTGATGTTGAAGTCACGATTTGAAGAATATCGTAAAATATTTTTTTTTGTTTAGTTTTTAACACACAAATATTAATATACCACATTTTTGCATATACATATATGTATAAATGTACATACTTATATACGTAAGTTTCCTTTTCTTATTGGCAAAATTGCATTTCACGCCAAGGATAGGTACTCACGATTGATGAACCCTCTAAAAATTTGCTTTTAGCAGCAAATGAATTCCAAAGATATATGTAGGTGAGGTTGGTAAGGTGTGATTGCCTGTGAGCCAAAGGCACACCGATTGCGAAACTACTCTGTTAAACTAACTTTCAGCACTTGGCTTCCAACGAACTTGAAGATCCTGCTGTGTGACCTAAACGGTCACCTAGGCACATCAGAAAGGCAGTACTTGACATGGAGAACACCATTTAGTAACACGTGCAACAACCGCTGGACAGGACGGCGTACAGAGAAGCACTGAACGCCATTGACCAGCAGTCAGTCAACACCTTCAAAGACTCCCTTCACGTGAATGGCGTACTCGGAGCAAAACCACCACCTATTGCAGACAACGAGCTCGAGCTGCCTCGAGAGACCCGCGTGACTCTGGTACAACTTTGGTTTGGATACTGTAGCAGGTTAAACTCCCACCTATCCAGACTCGACCCCAGCATACTTAACGTATGCCATGCATGTGGAGAGTCTCCGCACGACACTAACCACCTCTTCACATGCCCCCTTAAGCCGACAAATCTAACCCTCCACTCAATTTGGTACAATCCCGTCGAAACAGCACGTTTCCTGGACCTCCCATTAGATGACCTCGGCGACTTAGGTTGATTATACCTGTCCCTAAGCGGGGTTAGTCAACCGCTACTACAACAACAACGTTCTGCTGCGTAATAGGGCAGTCGCATAACAAATAGAGCCCAGCGTACGGGGTGCGGGGCGGATAGCCTTTCCGACATACTTTTCATCCGAGTATCATCGTTTTCAAGAAGGCGACCGAACGATAATTAGGGCTCAGGTACAGATGGCATTAGAATAATGAGATTTTGTGCTAAAAAAGATGACGGGAGAAGCGCTGATCACTCAACTAAGTAGTGTTTGAGTGCATGTCAAAGATGTACACCAGCAAAGAGAAAATACGCTAAATTCCATTTTTTTTTTCAATAAAGGCGAAAACGTGAGATATGAGCTGCTCCTTTACGGCCAAACTCTTAATTCAAACTTGTCCCGTCAGCAGTGGAATCGTCTGAAGAAGTAATCGCCCAGAAGCACCCAACTTTGATAAACGGGAAAAGAATTGTGTTTCATCAGGACAACTCCAGATCATCCATAAAAATAGTGACTCGCCAGAAGTTCCGAGAGCCTGGTTGGTGGGTACCTTTTGTATCCAGCTATGCGGGAAATCCATCCTGATTTTTGCAATCTTTCATGTCGTTATTTATTCTGATCGCCAGGCGGAAATTCTAGCCATGGAATTGCTGATAACTGTAAAGTAGTTGCGCTCAGGCTGCCTTGGCAGGACAGCGTCTGATTATCGATCAGAAAATGGGTTGACATACCTGAATAGATGTATGCTAGTTGATTCTTATATTGATACAACTTTCATATTGCGGAACTCGCCTAAACAATACCTTTATCAATATGTGGTATTCTCTTGAACTGTCAACTGTCAACTTAACTCAGCTGAGCTAATAGCAGAAAATACATGGTCAACATATTTTTCGTGGATCGGTTTTACACTCGCTTACCTATACCTTCGCTTATGGTAGGGCCTTTGACTGCCCATTATTCGACTCATATTCATGCAGTCATACTAAGAATACAGGCCGGGAATTAAGACATGCTAGTAGGATGACGATATGGAATAATTGCAACATCTTTGACTAGCCTGCTTTCATGGGACAAAAGTTAAAACCGTTTGATTCTCAAATCTTTAACAATCCTAACGGCCATTAAAGTGGGTCGACTTTGCGTAACCTTGATAGAGTCATTTAACATTTTGGGGAACTGCAGGTTTTTAATCAATTGTTTGGGGACTAAAAATCCTGGCATAAAACCAGAAGATTTACAATTATTCAAGTCTAAGATCAGCCATCCAATCCACAATTACCGTGGAATAATATCGCATATAAGGTCGTGTCTAGCGTATTGTGGGAAAGACTAAAGCCCACCGTCAACAAACTGATTGGACCTTATCAGTGTCGCTTTAGACCTGGCAATCCAACCATTGACCAGATATTCATTATGCCCCAAATCTTGGAAAAGAGCCGTGAAAAGACAAGCACCACCTTTTCGCCGATTTTAAAGCTGCCTACGACAGCATGAACAGGAGCTGCCTCTACGCCGCTATGTCTGAATTTGGTATCCCCGCAAAACTTATACGGTTGGGCTGTGTAAACTGACCTTAAGAGGCACTAAAAGCTCCATGAGGATCGGGAAGGACCTCTCCGAGCCGTTCGATACCAACGAGGTTTCAGAAAGGGGTGATTCCTTATCGTCTTTCTCTCGAAAACTCTTAGCGCCGACTTATCAGATGTTGCCATAGTCCATGCTTCCGCACCATATAGCAGGACGGGAACGATAAGGGACTTGTAGAGTTTGGTATTTGTTCGTCGGGAGAGGACTTTATTTTTCAATTGCCTACTCAGTCCAAAGTAGCAAATGTAGGCAAGAGTGATTCTGCGCTGGATTTTGGTGTTGATGCTGGTTCCTAGATAGACGAAAGCAGAACTCACGGCACGGTTGTTGAGGCCAATAATGCCAATATCATCGGCGTACGCCAGCAGCTGTACACTGTTATAGAAGATTGTACTTTCTCTATTCAGCTCTGCAGCTCGTATTTTTTTCTCTAACACTAAGTTAAAAAAACCACACGATAAGGAATCGCCCTGTTTGAAACCTCGTTTGGTATCGAACGGCTCGGAGAGGTCCTTTCCGGTCCTGGCGGAGATTTTAGTGTTGCTTAAGGTCAGCTTACACAGCCGTATAAGTTTTGCGGGGATACCAAATTCAGACATAGCGACGTAAAGGCAGCTCCTATTCTTGCTGTCGAAGGCTGCTTTAAAATCGACGAAAACGTGGTGTGTATCGCTTCTCTTTTCACGGGTATTTTCCAAGATTTGGTGCGTGGTGAATATCTGGTCAATGGTTGACTTACCAGATCTAAAGCCACACTGTTAAGGTCCAATCAGTTTGTTTACGGTGGGCTTTAATCTTTCACACAATATGCTCGACAGGCAATATTAAGGAGACTTATCCTACGATAATGTGCGCAGGCTGTGGGGTTCCCTTTTTTATGGATTGGGCAGATCACACTTAAATTCCGATCGTTGGGCATGTTTTCGTCTGACCCACCTAGACCCTGAACAGAGGCTACAAAGGCTACACGTTGCACTTGTTGTTCGCTAATTTTTGTAAGAAAAATCGCCAAAAGTAGCAAAAAAAATATAATAAAAATGTACGAGTATAATTTGTGTTTTCTTCTGCATAAAAAAATGTTTTCCATATTTATGTTATTAGGTTCGACGAAGTAAAATCAAAAAAATAATTATTTCGTAAATTAGTCTGGCCTCAATCCACTAATTATTCCACATAAAACTCTAAAATGTTTGACATTTTTGTTGTTGTAATATAACACTTTTCCTTTCAATACACACTTTCGGTTATGAATAATTTTATGAATAACTCTTAACTACACTCACTCAACCCTTTCACCTTCTTTAACCTTGAACTAATTTCACCTCATTGCCACAAACAGTTAGTATATTATATTCATAAGGACAAGTAATGAGCTAAATGGCAGTCCGAAGGGTTAAAAACACTTTCTTTAAGGTCAACAAATAGGGCAAAAGATGAAAGTGAGAAAAAAGGAAAAAAAGTGTAATAAAGTGACACTGTGACACTTTCTTAATGAGCGCACGGTTTTTGCTTTTTCAGAGACAAAACAGCAAAGGAATATACACACGCACTCATGACATACCGACATACAAGGAACTGTGCAGTTTAGTCTAATTTACTTTGAAAAAATTTACAAAAATAGAGCAGAAAAATGGTTTCATGGAAGAAATGTAAAGCAAGCGTAGAGTTTTTAACGGTGCAATAAAGAGTAGTTTTTGAGTGCAATAATAGGAAGATGTCTTGTTTGTATGGAATTCACGGAATATTAAAATAAAAAAGGATTTTTTTTTGTTTCATATTTACATTTTTTTCATTTCTTTGTCTCATATTTACATTTTCGTGTTTTTCGTACAATTTTTGAACGGGTTTTGGTACAATTTTTTTTCGAAAGAATTAATTTTTTTGTATGAACCAAGCGTAAATTGCCGACAAACTCACACGCATATTAGTAACCTCGGTTTGTTTGCATGAACCAGTTGTTAGGAATTGTAACACTTCTTGAAAAGAGTAAACGAGTAAACGAACCAATTTTGTTGATTACCTATACCCCTGACTGCTTGGTATGGAATACACCTTCGTGGAATTACGAACATAGCCGCGACCTTGAAGAAAACAATATACACGTATGTACGTGTGCATGTACGAGTATGTATGTCCGAGTATGTGCTCTAGATAAACTATAAAACCAGAGGAATATAGTAATTTGAATACGAGTTTGAAGAAAAAAGGGCGAAAGTGTTTCAACCAACTCACGCGTATTTAACTTCCCGCCTGATTGCCTGCACCTATACGCAGACATACACGTACATATGAGTACATACACACCTTGGTATGTGAATATTTGCCAAGCAATTGACATCATTTAACGATGCTACTTGCCCAGAAAACACCGAGTGGCGATATCCCATATCCATTTCATGTATGGTACACAAAAATGGCTTCGTAACTTGTTGTAGCTAATTATGGTCAACTCTGGTCTTAATCCTTTGCACGGTGCACGCCCCAAAAATTAACTAAAGCAACGCCGCAGACAATAGCACGCTGCGATCGGCCATCGGCAATTTGTTACACTTTCGGACAACACAAACAAAAGCAAATTAGAGCAATGTAGAGCGATTCCCTTTTGTTGCGATCGGAGGTTGTACGCATGTCTCATATTGAAATACGTATTGTTATGCGTAATCCTTTTAGGTTGAAGGATGATATACATACGTATGTACGCAAATGTAAATGGAAATGTGAAAATAGGTAGTTAAGACTCGTAGGGAAGGAGGTACGTTTATATTGCTAATTAACGGGAAATACAATGCTAGAGATTTGCACAGCATTCTTTGTTCTCGTCCTTGCGTATATATGTACATATGTACATACTCGTATCTACATAGATCCTAGTAAATGTATGCAAGTCTTCGTCATTGTCCGCTTTTGCATCAGTACAATAGTTTTTTTGTAGGCAGTTTGTTTGAAAACTGGGCGTAGTGTTTGTATACACCGTCCATTTAAGTATTTGCGCGAAGGCGCGTTCGCACGCGAGTCAGCCATTTGACGGGTTACGCCTTTTCTAGTGCTGAAACCTTTGGAAATTTTTGGAATTTTTCTAACAAAGTAATATTCTTATTTTCTTGCGGCATTATGTATGTAACCTTGTAAATGAATACGTACTTACATACAGTGCCGTGCAAAAGAAAAGCAACAAATTACTAGAAATTAAATTAGCAGAGGCCTGATTGTAGTCTACTTGTTGTTGTTGTTGTTGTAGCGTTTCACTAGCCCAGCTTAAGGAAAGGTTTAATCAATCTAAGTCGCTGAGGTCATCTAATGGGAGGTCCAGGAAACGTGCTATTGATTGGATTTGACCAGAGGGACCCCCCTCATATATGTCGGCTTAATGGGCATGTGAAAAGGTGGTTAGTGTCGTGCGGAGACTCTCCAAATGCAGGTCATACATTGGGTATGCTGGGGTCTAGTATGGATAGGTAGGAGTTTAACCTGCTACAGTATACAGACCCTCGCGGGTCTCTCGAGACAGCTGGAGCTCGTTGTCTGTAATGGGTCAACAGTTAACATTCTATTATTCCTCTTCTTCAGTGGTGTAGTTGCCGCTTACGCGAATAGGTGAATCAATAATACCACGTCATTCATTCCTTCTTTTCGCTGTTTGGTGGTAATTGGAAATATAAACTGAAACCAGAACGCTCTCTATTTGAAGTTTCCAACAGTATGGAGGTTTTTCTCTATCTCTACTTGCAGTAGTGGGGATTGCATCGAAATCTTTCAAAGCTGTAGAATTCTTATCCATCCCGACCACTTGATATATGGTAGTCAACCTAGCTAATTCGCTTAACTATGTCCATGTCGCCGTATATCTCATACAGCACAGTATTCCATCAGCTACAGTATTCGCCACTAACAAACCGCGAATCTTTCGCAAAACCTTTATCTCAAACACCTCCAATGTCAACTCATCAGTCTCTGTCATCGTTCATGTATCCGCACCAAATAGCAGAACACGAATGATGAGCGACTTGTAGCCTTTGTTTTTTGTTCATCGGGAGAAGCTTTTTCTTTGCAACTGTCTACTCAGTCCACAGAAGCACCTGTTGGCAAAAGTGATCGTACGTTGAATTTCAAGGTTTATAATGTCGTTGATGTTAATACTGGTTCCGAGTTAGACGAGCACACTTCAAAATTATGACTGCCAACAGTGACGTGAGAACAGAGTCTATGACTATTTGTTTGATGACAGAAGCTATTTCGTCGTGACCTCTTCTACTTTCGGACCCATACGCTTCGCTATCTTATCCCATCTGGAGAAAGCAGAACTCGCGGCGCGGTTGTTGAGGCCAATTATGTCAATATCGTCAGCGTACGCCAGGAGCTGTGCATACTCTCTTCAGCTCGTGTCATTTTCTCAATAAAGAAGTCACACGTTAAGGAATCACCTTGTCTGAAACCTCGTTTGGTTTCAGTTTGAGGTTTCGCGGAGATCGGAAAGGTCCTTTCCGACTATGACGGAGTTTTAGTGTTCTTTAACGCCAGTTTACTCAGCAGTTTGTTGCAATTCAGCAGCGGTTGTCAGATGAAATTTGATCCATGAGGATTTTTCTTGTAAACTCATGTGGCAACCATACCTACATCGAGTTTTTTTTGTGTATCCAGTCTTTTTCCTATCCTTTCAAACTATTTTTTGAGCAATGTGTAGCTCCTGGGCGATCGAAACAGTTTTGGCATGATGGTTAGACTGGACGATTTCCATAACTTTATCGACATTTCCAGACAATTGGCCTTCCACACCGCGCAGCAACTGTTACATACAAATTATCGAAACGAAGTCGACGATTGTGATTGACTGTTACAGTCTTTATCGTCTTTATCTTTTTTAATACAAAATATCGTCATTCCAGCGCCATCAGCGTAATCCAATAACACTTATAAAACGCGGGATACAGATCTCAAAAGCTATATATTGCAAAAATAATGAAAGCCTTCTTACTTTTGCATTGCGAAGATAGCTTTCCTTTTTTGTTCTAACTACATTCGTCCCTCAGGCTGGGAATACCAACCCTTCCGAATGTATTTCTGGCAAGAAACAAAAGGTAGTCATCAAATGTAATTACTTGCTGTGAGGCCCGTAACGCCGTCCTGTTGAAATCACATGTCGACCATGTCATCACCTTCAACATTGTTAACCTAGCTGACGAGGTAAAAATAAGCTTCATCGGAAAAGAGGCATAGTGGTTATTGAGGATTCTCGGAGCGCTAAGAGACCCCAGAGAGACAATGAGCCTTTTGGTAAGAAAATTTTATTGAAACATCGCCATTCACTGCTGTATGTACGGCGCTGTGAGTGGTCAGCTGACTTCAGTTGTTGTGTGAGTCCAATTATAAAAATGACCATAATGAGAAATCGTCGAGAAATATACACATTTGGGTCTTCGGCTACACTATCACTAATAGTAACGATATTTGAGGTGGCCAATGACCGATAACCGATCCAGTATCTTCAAATTTCTTTAAAGTTTTACCACTTGCTTGAGTAGTTGGACGATTATGTGCACCATAATCTCCTCTCCTGGCGGCCGCAGTAGCCGAGTGGTTAGCATAGCGTACTGCAATTCGGAAGGCCGGGGTTCAAATCCTAGTACGACTAACATCCAAAAGTTATAGTAAATTAATTTAAATAAACCATTAAGTTAAATTTTCTCCGAGTGTATTTCTGATATGAAATAAAAAGCTCCTCATAAAAAACCATCAGCCGTTCGGAGGCGGCTTTGTATAAACTGTAGTTTGGAAAACATGAAGACGCAAAAAAACAAATTTGGAAGAGGAGCTCGGCCGAAAATCGCTTCGGCGGTTACAAAGCGTCAATTATATATGTATGGTGTATATAATCTCCTCTTAAGGCACGAAACGTTTGAATCACTATGTTTGCAGTAGGTTTTAAAAATTGTAACGCGGTTATTAAGTGAACCATTTTTAATTAAAACAAAACATGTGTGTTTTGACATTTAAGTTTGACAGATGTCAAAATACAGCACTGTGCTTTTGAAACCGTAAAATGTTAAAATAATGTTAAATACCGAAAAAAAGTTCCCAGCAGATTTGTGAAAAACTAAAAAATGATAAGTTTTAAATTTTTTTAAAATTCAGGTTAAGTCCTTCGTTCATTGTTAAGCCATAGGCGTATTATCGTTGTTTCAGTTGCCGTTGTGTTTTTTTTAACCAAAATTTAACCATTTTGCACATCCTCCTCGATTTTTGTTGCCGGCATTAGAGAGTTAGTCAGTTAGCTGATGTAGTCATGCGGCTTAGATTTGTTTTTTTTTTTTGTTGGTGTTTGGCAATGCATGTATAGTTTTTGTTGTAAGAGTGAGTTTTTTACCCATCATTTCTTTTTACTCAGTTTCTGTTTTTAGTTATTTTTTCGCATTTTTTTCACTAACCCACGCCAAGCATTATGCACACTCAGTATGTCCTTTATCCTTTATATTGCGGTTGTGTTTTAGGGTTCCACGCTTAATTTCTTCACCTTTATGTCAATATAATTGTTTTGGTTGTTATAGCAGTGGGAGACAAAAAAATTAAATTTTCGCAATTGTTTGTTGATTTTTTACAATTTTTATGGCAAATTTTTGGTTTTTACATTTTTTTGTTTCGAGTGCGACCTGGTGCCCTGGTGGTGTTTAGGGCAAGGAAGGGTTCGTTTACTGTTGTTATTTACTGTTATGATATGCTATTTTCTGGTGTTTTTTTTAGAGTTTTTTATGCGTTTTTCGCATTTCGATTTTAGCCAGAACTTAATCATAGCCACAACCTTGGCAGTTTTTTAAGCCTTTTAGCCTTCCAACGTCGAGTTAACTCTTTGAATAACCCTGTTTTTTAGGGAAAATCATATTACGCTGTTGTTAAATATTGTTTTCTGTGAATTTTCAAATACTTTTTTGTACAATTTTCACCATTTACTGTTCTTTAGATTCAGTTCAATTGTGTGTTTTCGTTTTTTAGCGCTCGAGTTGTGCTTCTAGAGGATTTTTGCAAGATATAGTTTTTTTAGATATAACGATTTCTTGGTACTAATTTTTACACTTTCCCTTTTGTGAAATATATTTACTATAATTTACGAATTCCACTTAAAATATTAAGTAGCCAAGACTGAAATTTTGCGAATTCATCGTTATTTTTATACAGAAAATGATACGAATTCTTAAATTTGTCGTCCACAAAATACTTTAGGCATAGTCTGAAGGTCATAAGACTCTTCTTATGTAGTATGGAGGTAAAATAAGATGTGGCAAATAGGGAAAAGATAGTTATTTTCGCGAATATAGTGATAATAAGAAAAAAATCACTTTAATTACCGTTAAAAAATTTATATTTTCAACTAAAATGAAAAAGAGTATAATATGACATCTCATTAGATCTATTGTAGTAAAAAGCTATTTGTCTGTCGCTCGATCGAAATATTCAAAAACAATAAGACATGTCTCCAGTATTCACTCTTAGCATCCAAAATCGACTCGGAACACTATTTTGTAGTGGCAAGGATACGCACTCGCCACTGTGCAGCAAAAATCGTCCGTCCTGATCTCTGAGAGCACGATTTACAGAAGGTTTCAAGACGCCTGTAGCACACAAAAAGGTGATCTTCTCCAGCCTGCTGAATGGCAGTGAAAATGCAACTCCGGGAGATGGCCAACCAGATTCCCCAATAGATGGCGAAGGAACAAAGGTTTCATTGTGCAAATATGAAGAAGTTCGAATAGCACTCGCCCACTTGAAAATCAACAAAACGGCGGAGGCCGATGGATTGCCGCCCGAGAAGAATTAATGTATAATATAATAATATAAGCTTCTTTGTAAAATATGGTCGGATGAAAGCACGCCCGACGATTAGAATCCAAGTGTGCTCTGTCCAATCCACAAAAAGGGCCATCCCACAGTCTGCGCATTGACTAGATATTCACCTTACGCCAAATCTTGGAAAAGACCCGTGGAAAGAGGATCAACGCACACTATCTCGTCGTCGACTTTAAAGTAGTCTTCGACAGCATGAAAAGGAATTGCCTTTATGCCGCTATATCACCGCTACTACGTCACTGTTCTTTGAAGTTGTAGACAAATTAAAAAAAATTTAAAAAATGAAGCAGCCGTAACCGAGGTACTGGAGAACATTTCTATAAATGACATAAAAAAATCTATGCATGCGCTGGTTGATCCTTCCAAATGTTGTGTTGAGTCAAATGGAATCTATTTTGAATAAATAATAACTTTCAAAGATAATATAATGTGTATTTTACTATTTCATATCCAAAAAGTTCGGTTATTTTTGAGACACACCGTGTAATATAATAATATATCATGATAAATGTTTAGATCTGCAAAAAAACACGTCTCGACATTTTTATCCATTAAAAAAAAAATCTCTCCAGCATTCTTCTGCAGAAAATCAGAAAACCAAAATGAGGCACGTGCCTAAAAAAAAGAAAACAGATAGAAAACCAATATTCTAAAATTTGCCTACGCAGTTACGCTGCAAGAGTGGCATGAAGAAAAAAAGCTGAACAAAAAATTTGCCTAAAAAAATAATTAGAATAAAGAATCAGAGCAATGAGTTTGGTAATAAGTTTGGCCTACCACAACTCAGAGTGCGCCATGTTTTACCTGCGAAATGTACATATGTATGTATGTTAATATATTTACATTTGTTACATAATAATAATATGTTTGTGTGTATGATGCTTTCTGTTTTAGTTCAACATTTTTACCGTGAAATATGGCATTCAAAAATTATCACTGTCACCTCGACCTTTATGAACAGCGTGACGCAATATTTGCACATAAAACAGTTACTCTTAAGTAAAAATGCAAACATACATACATACGAGTACATATGTACGTAGATTCAGACGCACGCAAGTTTTTTGTTGTCTGGTGCTGCAACAAAATTAGGTTTTCAGTGCAACATGATAATTTTTGGTCCTGTTTCTTTTTAAAAATACTCGTACTGCATACATTTATGTATATATATATGTAAGTAATTTGTAGCCGCAGAAGCAAGTTGCCAACAGGGCGTAACAAACGTAAAAATTTCTGCTGCATTAAAATATGAAAGCGTTTTTTTTTTTGCATCATTTCTGCTTGGCAGTTTATTACATATTTTTGCGGCTGCCTTGAGTTCTTTAAATTTGCTATGCTTTCCTATGGGAGATGGCAAATGTTTATAGAAATATAAAAAGTTAAATCATACCATATACATGTACATATATATTTATGTGCCTACATACATTAGGGATGAGAAAAAAAATTTCGGGTTTTTGATCCCGAACATGAGTCGTTAAGCATCACGCCTTATCTGTATTTAAGCCTGGTTGCTGTTTTTCAGCCAAAATGTGAGCTCTTCTGTACTTCTGAGAAGCTTACTTAGAATATTAGGAAGTGATTAAATTATAGGAAGAGGTTAAAGTGCTTCGCTTGCGATAGGCTTAGGTGGCGTCCGTGATGTCAAGCGCCGCAGGCATTCGGTGCTCAACGGAATCACAATTACGCGAGTGATAGAGTTGTCAGCTCGGACAATATTGCGATAGACCGCTGGGACAACGGAACAGGTACTAGCTCGCTCTGATCCTGTTAGTTTAAAGCTGTCAATTGTAGGTGTACACGTATGTACGGAAGACATTAGATTGGCGTTTTTATTGGTGACGGACGGTCACGACAAACGTATTTTTTTTGGACATTAGGATTTATGGCGGCCGCGGTAGCCGAGTGGTTAGCATTGGGTACTGCCATTCGGAACGCTCGGGTTATGAAAAAATAGTTTAAATAAAAAATTAAGTTAAATTTTCTTATTGCGGTCGCCCCTCGGCAGGGAATGTTTACCCCTCCAAGTGTATTTCTGACATGAAATAAAAAGGCTCCTCGTAAAAAAACCATCAGCCGTTCGGAGGCGGCTTAGTATAAACTGTAGGTCCCTCCATTGGAAGAAGAGCTCGGCCGAAAATCGCTTCGGTAGTTACAAAGCGCCAATTATACATATATTTATGGGCTCACCTTCAGAGCTCTTTTGTATTACGATACGACCGGTAAAGTAATAAGTCCGCTGAGGGGAGTAAATTTGAGTACGAGTGGTATTTGAATGACTTCGTCTACGAATTTTTAAAAAGTGGCAATCGGGGCTGGAAGTCCCATCTCGGTGTTGGGTACGGCCTTGTTGCCAATCGAGGTGAAGGGCAAGACGGCACCCATCGGATGTCTCACCCGACTTACCTTATGGCGTAATCTGGGTGTAGATTTTGAGGTAGACATTTATTCGGCCGGAACCACAACCAGTTGTTAGTAATAGTGGATCATAGCAAAAAAGATATAACCAGAATAGCTACTTCAACGGTATAGGGGCGGCGTAAGTTTCTTCACATTGAATTGGCACTGCGAAATTTTAAACAATTGAACACTGAAAAAACGTCCAAAACTACAATGAAAGTAAACTTCGCTTTCCAAAAGCTTCTAAGTCGACCACAAAGAGTTTTAAGAAAGTGCTTTGAATTTACTAATTCAACGAAGCTTTAATAAAGACGGATTAGACTTGCCGACAATCGTCTATGTTACATCTACTTAAAGACATTTTTTCGGACTGGAATATTCTCGAAGTTTTTCTGTCCAAAATCTGTCGGTAATGCGGCGTCTGAAGGCCGATAACCGAATACCTTCGATGGGCCTAGCGGATGAGCTCCAAGGATATACATATACATATATCCCAATTGACACATTTTCACCGCTAAAGCGAGTTTCAGTCGAGCTCCTTCTGTAATTTGTGGTGGACGTCTTGATGTTTTTCAAAGAAATAGAGGACCTACAGTTTATTGCAAGCCACCTCCGAACGGTCGATGGATTTTTATAAGGAGTTTTTATTTCATGTCAGGAATACACTCGGAGGGCTTGACATTCTCTGCCGAAGGGCGACTGCAATTAGAAAAATTAATTTTATTTATTTTTGGATGTGGAGATTTAGTGCTTAGCCAATCCGAAAGTGTGATCTCGCAATAAATTTAAAAAATCCCCTCACACGGTTTGTTGGGTAAGAGAAGAGTAACCGTAGAGTACACTCTCCGCAAAACCAACTATGTAAATGGCACAGGGTGACCATCATTAACTTTGTTTTCGCACTTAAAAAAATGATCAACACCCAACTTATAATCAGCGACGTTTAACACTTTGAGAAAAGTGTTTGCGGCACTTTAATCAAGTACCAAATGCTAATAAACTACTATTCCAGCTCCACTTAACATCCTCGCTGCCAAGTGGCCAAACGGAAATGACGAGAACATATGCACGTTTTTGAGTGCCCAATGCATATTTAGTGCAATGAAGGGGTATAATCAAAGGCGGTAGGACATACCTTCTTTCAGCCTTTCAAATCACAAACCAAACAACCATCAAAAAACTGAACTGCCGACCGCGAGGTTACTCGTTATTATGCTGATAAGTTATCTGAGTTGCAGAACACACGGTTGAATGTGGGTACGTCCGGCCAATTACGCGAAAAGACGGTGTTAATTTGTTTTTTGAGTGCCAATTACGAATTTGGTTTAAAATAACGCAGCACAGTAGTCAGTTGTTGTTTGAGTTCTCATATATGTATGTACGAGTATGTGTATATGCATGTGAGCCATGAGAAGAAAGAGTTTGCAAGGCCTAAGATAGATGGAATAGCGCTGAGATATGCACATCCAAAACCTCAAACTACAACAAACACTGCTCTGAGACTGGTAACTCGAATATCTACTCTCTTGAAGGGGCAACGCTCTAAAAACTAATATCACAGATCGGCAAATCGAAATCTTTGTTGCCAGGTACTCCCTTAACATTCAAAGGAGCTCCACCAAGTATTATCACAGACTCTACGACGAGTCGATAGAAGAGTAGTCGGTGCAATTGGAAAAAACTTTAAGATAAAACTACTTAGCAGTCATAATCAAATTGGAAAAACTTCATTAATATCAATAACAATATCAGACTTAAAATCCAACGCAGAACTCTCTTACTAATAGTTGTGACTTTAGACCGAGTAGACAATAGGTCCTCTCTCAACCTCTCGACGAACAAGAACCAGTCTCTAAAAGTTGCTCATTACTCCTGTCCTGCTCGATGATGCAAAAGTGTTTACGATGAATACATCTGATGACTCGACGCTGACGTTTTCGAGAGAAAGGATTGGCGAACGATTTAAGGACCTTTCAAACGATGGAACGATGAGCTTTACGAGATATTACGACATTGATATAGTTCAGGGAATTAATCGCGGTCAGCGTATATCGCTTAGTTAGCTATAACAAGAGACGTAAATCGAGAAAAAAGAGGAGAAAGAAGCTCATCTTCTTGGCTTTGGGTCGAAGGACTAATCGATTTTTACTTTCGAGCTGAATGTACAAAAGGAAGAACAAACATTTATTCGAGCGAGCTGTAAGTAGATAAAACTTTTCACCATAATCCACTCCGTACACCAAATTTTCCAATAGTCAATAGCTTTCAGTAAAGCTTGGAATCGGATCATTTACTTATTACCCAGATTTATCTGCTTCTTTATAAAAGTACTTTTACAAATTTAAAAAACTTAAGCTTTTCTTCGGTCTGAGCAAACTACCGACAGAACAAAAATCTGATTTCACCAAGCTCCATCAATGATTTGGTACCATAAAGAAACTCCCATAGTGCGATTCTTGTGGAGCATGTAGTTACAATCGCAGCAGTGGCTACACTCAATTCATACGCTTGCGTCCATATCTCGTACACTTGTGCGGTAGTCTTGTATCATGGCTAACAAGAGGAAGTTTCAGTGGAGCCGTTCCGATATAATCGGTTTAAGGGTTCATTGAAATAAAATTGCAGTATCTGCTAACCAAAGAAGCGGTTGCGAGCGCGTGTCGGTCTTGAAGCAAGCGACTCGGTACATAAATGTGTTCATACCACTACTCCCTTCGACCAGCGAGGTTGTAGGCCGCCTCATAGAAACTAGAAACAGAGTCTTTGTTGGATTAGTTTGAAATAACGTATAGAACTGGATAATAATAAAGTATTTTATTTCAGCAGTTGTCAAGTAAGACATTAAGTCCAACCCTATTGTACCAATCGGAAAGTGTTCAGCCAAAATACGCCTAAGCTCTTAGGCGAGGATTGTTACTTTATAAGCACAACAACTTCCCTCTATCCACTGAAGTAGCACGAGACCTGAAGTACATATCCTCGGTGCATTTTCTCGCTTAATCCCCACGATAACTCAGCGGATGGTAGCAGTTAGCCAAGGGCCTTTCTAGCTGCCTGCTGTCCATTAACATTTTAACAAGGTTCCCGTTGAAGTTGCGAAGCTGAACAGATATCCGATTTCGCTTGAAAAGTGCTAGACGAGGTTGAGTTGAAAGTTTAGTTTATTTGGCTGCTATTTGCCCATTGTTATACCGCTGAAGTTCCTGCCTTCACCTTCTCAGATGATTGAACCATTTCGTTCGAAAAAATGTTTCCCAAGGAACTTGTGTCGAGCTGATGTCCAGGCTAGACAGTGGCAGAGGTAGTGCTCGATGGTCTCCTCCTCTTCTTCGTCGATACAGCCGCGGCAGAAATCGTTAGAGTAATATCCCATTCTAATGGAGAACCAGTCCAGAAGGATAAGATGTTTCAATTTTTTCGCGTCCAGCTTCTGCCATGGCTGTTTGGTCATATTACTCGCGATCTCGTTCAATCATCTTGAGTCAGTTTTCCTGGTAAAAGCCAGTTTAAGCATGTACTTGGCCGCGGTTAGAGGTAAACCAGCATCATGTGCGTGTTTTATCGTAGGTAGAAGGGTTCCTTCCTTGCTAGTTCGTCTGCCATGCAATTGCCTGGGATGTCGCTGTGTACAGGTACCCAGGCCACGGCGGTACTGTACTTCGTTGAGAGTTTGTTAAGAAATTTCCTACAATTTATGGTCACTTTTGACATGGTACCGTTACATTGAAGAGATCTGATTGCAGCCTGACTGTCGGAGTAAATTGTAACCGAATGTCCTTCTGCTTCAGATTTGTGCGGTGGTCTGGTAGCCTCATGCTCATATTCTATGAAAGCATGGGAGAATAAATTCCGCAGCACATACAGGAGGTGGTGTGGTCTAGCTCCTTTGGCAGTTATGTAAAAGATAATGTTTTTGTATGCCCTATACTGTACTATAGATCCAGAGGAAGGATGTCGAGAAGAATTAGCAGGGCTTTTGAGGGAGTTGATGGAAGTGCTCTTGTTACCAGGGTAGCAGCCGATCGTTGAACTCTCTCTAGTTTGCTCCTGAACCAAACGGTGACGCCGTATAATAGGATTGCTGTAACTACCGATGTATAAATCCAGTATACAATACCCGGTCTTAGACCCCATCTTTTTCCTATCGCCATTTTGCAGGCGTAAAGTGCAGTTATAGCTTTCCTTCACCTTTCTGCCGTGTTCCGGCTCAAGTTAAGTTTGCTATCCAAGATTATGCCGAGATACTTTACCTCGGTAGAGAGGGTGAGCTCCACGCACTTTAGTTTGGGTGGCATAAAAGGAGTCGGTTTGAGCCTTCTGGTAAAAAAAAACCATTTCGGTTTTCTCTGGGTTGACGTCCAGTCCGGGTGTCCTTGCACCAGTTCGTAACAATGTAAAGAGCATTTTGGAGGAGGCCACTTAAAGTTTGTATATGTTTGCTAGACTAGGTTAGAAGCTTTAATATACAGTCAGTGGAAAAATTCTTTCATGAAGAAATTAACTGCGTTCTCTGCTCCTCAAGACCTTTCAGTGCACCCCGTCACTCCTTTAAGCATGGACTGAGTTTTAAATTCTCGATTTCGCTTGAGAAAAAAAAAACGCTTCTAAATATTTTAGAGCACATTAAATAATAAAAAAATTCACTAAATTAAATTATTTACTCTACTCTATATTTAAACCAATATAACAATTAGAATAATTTGTGAAATGTGAATAAATATGAATTGCAAACAAGTCTAATAAAAGAACAGTAAATGTGGAAAAATGCAAAAAAAAAAAATAAAAAAAAAACAAAAAAAAACATTGAATAGCAAATATAAAAACTAAAGACAAATAATATGCAAAAACAATAGTGAAAACAACGAAAAACTATAAATAAAGTCAACTGTCGTTTCGATGCACGCGCTGCTAATTTGCATACAAATGTCATTTCCGAACTAATCACCTCAACGTGACTTTATGCAAATTCTGGCGTGTAGGTAATCGATCATTGATCAGCGTTAACACTGGTGCCGCCGCCGAAGCCGCCATTGGCACCGGTTCCATTTATATACTCTGAGCTGGAGGACGCTAATATACATATTATATAAGTGATCGTACGTACGAGTATGTATGTATGTAGATGAGCACGCGCGAGCGCAGAAAAATTTGAATTGCAAAGATTTATAGAATGAAAATTTACAAGGGTGAGCAATTAAGCGCTCGGAAAAAGAAAGTTTGTAATATTGTAGGGTTCGAGTCCTGGTTCGATCAACATTCAAAATTATCGAAAATTAATTTTTCTGATTGCGATCGCCCCTCGGCAGGGAATATCAAACCCTCCGAGTGTATTTCAGATATGAAAACTGCACAACACAGGTTGTGATGTTGTGGCATACGCTGAAGACTTTGCCCTGACAGCGACAGGCAAACACCTACAAACATTAAGCGATCTACTCCAAAATGCTCTTTCTATAGTTGAGAGATGATGAAGAGATAGCGGGCTGGACGTGAACCCCGATAAAACCGAGATGGTGTTATTTACCCGGTGCTACAAACCGCATGCCTTTAAGCCACCTAAAGTAAAGGATGTGGAGATTATTCTCTCTACCGAAGTCAAATATCTCAGGAAAATTTTAGATAGCAAACGGAGCACGGCAAAAAGATCAAGAAAAGCTCTAACTGCACTCTACGCCAGCAAAACGACGATAGAAAAGAGAAGGGGTCTAAGACCGAGTATCGTGCACTGGATATACACATCGGTAGTTAGGCCAATCCTATTCTACGGAGTCACCGCTTGGTAGCCAGCACTCAATAAAATCACCTTCAGGAGCAAATTTGAGAGAGTTCAACGATCGGCGTCCATTCTGATAACGGGAGCATTGCCATCAACTTCCTCGAAAGCACTGCTAACTCTTCTCAACTTCCTTCCTCTGGACCTATAGGGGAATCTACAAGCGAGGTCCAACGCAGTATAGGACATACAAAAATATTAAATAATATAGAAGGGCCGAAGGAGCTGGACTACATCACCTCCAGTGTGTATGCTTCTATAATCTTTTATCCACGAGAATCCCAAAGAAATTCCCCGACCAGGGAGTAATAGCCAACTTCACAGACGGCTCGGTGGGTTGCGAAATTTATTCTTCCGTGCTCTCATTAAGCATAAGCATTAGGATGCCGGACCATTGCAGCGTTTTCCAGGCGGAACTCTTTGCAATCATAGAGGCCGCGGAATGGTTACACAAATCTACGGCGGTTACAATATACTCCGACAGTCAGGCTGCAATCAGATCTCTTCAGTGTACCACGTGGCCATAAATTGTAGGAATTTTCTTAACAAACTCTCAACTAAGAACAGTACTGCCGTGGTCTGGGTACCTGGACACAGGGACATCCCTGCGAAGCAAATATCAAAAGAAATCAACCATCACAAACCCTAGCAACGCTAGCACTAGTCCCTTCTCTCACAACTTATCTTGAGATTTTAGAACTGTGGATTGCGACACGCAAAGTTTCTTCAACATGAGCTGTTTAAGCAAGGCCGCGAGCTGACTGAATATGATCTTCGCCTTTGATAGCCTGTAATGGTAACAACATCGGAAAAATATGAAAAACTTGTTCTGGACCATATCCACATAAGCAAAAATAGTTCGCGAAACATCTTCTTCTTGATTGGCGCAGGCTCGGCTGACGCGATTATAGCCGAATGGCGTAATGGAAAGTAGCCTCGCTGTGTTGTATGCAGTTAGAGTTGCAAGATTGTGCTCAAGACGCGAGATTCGGTAACCAACCCATGTGGGGCCTTGGGTCATGGCGGAAAGAGATGGAGCTTTAGGGGAGCCATTCCGATATATTCGGTTAAGGGTTAATTGAAGTCTTATAGCATCGGCTGAGAGCGAACGTCGGCCTTGACGCAATAAATCTGTGTTAAATTTATACCTAGAGTAGCCACTTTGTGTGCTCGGCTTGACTCGAAATAAAAAAGAAAGCAACGTCTCGGTATCAGCGACCTCACTTATGAAAACTACCATTTCGTATATTCTAAATGATCACTTGTCCAGAATGCGCATCTTTCTTCAAAAAAAAAGACAACACGTAGATTGTTCTACCCGAATTTGGTGTTGCGCGGAGAAAAACCTGTACAGATTTTGAAGTGGAGATAAAAAATGGGCTCATAACTCTCAATGAAAGAGGAGTTCATCGAATAGCATAAGATCATCACTAAAAGTCATAGCTGGTTGGAAAAAGGGTAGCTAATTTGGTTTTGGGGTCGCAATAGAATATTGTTCATCCCTTATGCAGAAGGGAGTATTACTATAACTTGAGAGACTACCCAGAAATTAAAGAAAGGCTACTAAGAGAAACGTCCAGTAAAATGTACTTAGGTTGTATTGCCCTTATAAAGCAAGGCTTCGATTCATAAAGTCAGAGTAGTAACGAATTCTTTTCATAATCATGACTACATTGTGTCAACCACCATATATTCCAAGCCTGGCCCCTAGGCACTCTACTTCGTTTTCTAATTAAAAAGAAATAGATAATTAAGAGGAAAGAAACTTTATTTCAATGATGAGACCCAGGAGACGGGTTTATAGCATTTTCAAGCGAATAATAGAAAAAGATCTTTGGAAGGTTTAAAATTATTAGTTGACCGATTCGATAAATGTATTCGAACTCTATGAGTTTATAAAAAAAAACATTAATTCACCTTCAAACCTTTTACATCCGAAAACTTTTCGACCCGCCCTTATACATATGCAAGTATTTTTCCCGGTAGTTAAGTTAAGTCAAACAAGTTATTTTCAAATTTCAATTTCTCCATCCCATTATCCCCTACGCCAATTTGAATAACGGAAATTGATAAATAACACGAAGTGTTGACGTCTATTGTTAAATTGGTGGCGGTTGGAGACAGCAAAAGTTGTTATGGTGTTATGTAATGGCGATGAGGTTAACTTCGAAAAGCGTGTCGTGTAATTGCTTAATTTCATAATAAAAAGATGAGGCGAGTCAGTTGAGAATTTACACTTAAATGACATTATTATTATGGTATGGTATAATGGTATTATTCAATACGAAGTTTTAAAAACACGTACATGAGCAGTCTATTTGCAAGGTGAATGCGACTACTGACAGGCGGAAAGTTTGTAGTGAAGGCCCAAGTGTTAAGAGTCTTCATTAAGCCTAGAATCAAATTAGAATTTTATCTTTAGATTGGCAGTTCTTTAAGCCTTAAAACCATACACTTAAGAACTACAACTTCTTGTGAGGAGTTTCCCATTCACTTTAAACTGTGCTTAGTATCATTTGCAGGCTTCGATTTATTCAACTGTTTGCTTTGAGGCTTGGATAGTCCAATTTGAACCAATTCTTGCACTAAAACCGTCCTTATCGGCGCACTTTGGATATACACATATGTGAGATTCTTCCGAACCACCTTCCAGTTGTTGACCTTACTTTTTCACAATCACTAAAACCAAATCCCAAATTTAGAACAACGTTCCGCGTGAAAGAGTTTGTTTCTTCGCTCTTTTCCTATTTCCAGATTTGTCTCATTTGCCGAGAGTCTTTTTCCAAAAGAATGGAAAGATCTACAGTTTATCCTAAGCCAACTCCAAAGGGCTACCGGAATTTTAAGAGGAGCTTTTACTTCACATCTGAAATACACTCAGAGGGGTGATATTCCCAAGTAACGACCACAATTAGAAAAAATTATTTTATTTGTTTAAATTAATTTTAACATATCGAACGGAACAGAACTCAAGCACATGACCTTCGGCATGGTGGAACGCTTTGCTAGCCACTCGGCTATGACGTCCACCGGTTATAGCTGAACCAAGTCATTTCTTCACTAAGAACACCATGTGCGGCTAAGTTCTTCTCTGCCTGATCTTTTCAATGGAGTGGAGGTCTTCTCCTCTTCCGCTCGACAGGTATTATCAGCATTCTTGGCGTTTGCCGTTGCCAATACGCAAACGTCCAAAAATCGTTCACAAAGCTTTTCTCTCGAAAATGATGAGAATGGCGAGGGGCTTCTTGAGTTTGGTCTTTTCGGAGAGAGGACTGTAATTTTCAATTGCTTCGGATTTCAGGGCTAGTATTGTTGTTGTTGTGGATGCTAGTTCTTAAATAGACGTTCCTACGCAGAATCGAATGCACTTCCTCTTTGTTTGGGGACAGGAAATATGTCAGCTTGCTCTGATTCACTACCAAATTCCAAACCATTCGCCTCCCATCCTTATTCAGTCTGAAGAAATAAGAACTAAACTCTTTTAGAAGATTGCACCTTCTCTGCTTACTGCTGCAGCTCGTATTATTTTCCCCAGCATTAAATTAGTGGAGTCACACCACATAGAGTTACTTGTTTGAAACGTTCGTTTATTGTTGCTTAACCTCAGCTTACGAAGCCGTAACAATTTTGCGAGGATCCATCTTTACTTTTTCTCTCTGGTTTTCTTTCTGGTTTATGTAACACACACTCAAAGGTTGAAAAGTGTAAACCTGGGTTCAGGTCATCTCAAGAATTATTTAGTTCATCGATATTTACAGAGAAGATGGTCTACTTGCAGGTTTTACGTCGAACTGAGTATATCAAGAATCCCGAATTCAGTTTTGAGAGCTTTGAACGGTGAAATCACCTCTTCTCAATCATTAAATATAGATTGACCGTGGCGAAGAGGGCGCAATAAACTTGTATGAGGTTAGCCGAGAGGTTGTGGGGGCTCCATTCTCACCTCTAGAATGAATGAGCGCTTTTGAAAAGCAGAGTCGAGTCTATTTCTTGGGTTTCTAATGGGTTTCTACTTCCAATTGTTCGGTTGTTCTTTATGTCCCGTGTTTTCAAATGTACGAGTACCATCTTGGATGCTGATCTTGTTTGTTTCAATCGTGCAGCTCGTATATGGCTGCAATACTACTGATCGTACGGCTTCGCTAACACATTTCTGATGCTGTCGGGTTAGCTTATTCCAATCCTTTCTTCAATTTTTCCTACATGGTTTTTCCTCAAATTTTCTTTTAATACGCATTTTTGTTTTTATATGTTTTTCATTATTCCTTTAACTTTACACTGCAATTAGGTGGATCGATTGTTCTCACTGAAGTGAGTACGACTGCCGGACTAGACAAACATAAGACAACACACGTCGCGTCTTACGTCTCTGTTAAAAAAAGACTAATTTCCATATAGCTACTATGATTTTTAGATAAATATTTGCAAGGTGCAGTCACTCACTCCCAACACAGTCAACAGTTTTTGTTGGTCACTTGCCACTTCAACGCACCACTCATACAGGCGCATTCATCTGCATATCTGGTATTTATTTAACTTTCAAGTCAAACCGCTTGAAAGGCACGCAATGCAACCAACCACTGTTGCTGTTGAAGGTGTTCTCAGAGGGCCCTGCTGACACTTGTTCAAATATTTGACAGCGTCGTCGCCTGTACCCTCTTACTGCACCAGGCACGAGTACGCGCGACAGACAAAGGATCGCACAGTGTGGAGATCGTGCTGATCGTACGATACGGTAGCGATCAAACTGCACCATCTTTGTTGTGTTTTCTTTTTTATTCTATTTTTTTTTTCTTCATCCATTTCTAGTAGTGATTGCCGGTGATCCGCACCACTTACATATACATATTTGCTAAAGTCAATAGCCTGGGTGGGCTCTGTCTGTCTATTGTATTTACATTTACTTCACTTCTACGCTTGTTTACACTTATTTTTAAAGGATTTATTTTTGTTGTTGTAAGGATTTACAGTTTGGTTAAATGTTTTAGATGATTCAGCAATTTTATGTATACATATAAGTAGGTAACCCATCCTAGCCGGCGGCTTCTGTAATTAAAGCGCATTTTGTGGTTGACGACAGTGACATTTGGGTTTGGGAAACGGCATAAATGAGCCTTATGACTGGTTAAACGATTACTTCATATACTTAATTCTATATAGAAAAATATGCCAAGATTTGTAGAAGTCCATGCAAGTGGAGAAGCTTTGTGTCTGTCATTCACATGAGAGTATACAGAAACTATAGATTACCATATGTTGGGTTGTAACATAAGTTCGTCCTCCCACCTCTCGACCAATTTGTTGTTGTCGTTTCGCCAAAAATCGGCCGGTCTGCTGTCGAAATGATTGTTGAGCCAGATTTTTTGGTCCTCTTCGCCATCGAAAGTAACACCCCTCATTTGGTTTGACAGAGAGTGGAAAAGGTGAGAGTCGGTAAATGCAAAGTCGAGAGTACGGTGGATGCTGAACAACCTCCCATTCGAACTCTTGGAGTGCTGTTTTGATGATTTGGACAACGTGGCCTGGCGTTGTCGTGGAGCAAGATGACTTGGCCTTGTCTCTCAGGTCTTTTCAGCCGATTCATCTGGGCAATGTATAGCTCCTTGAAAGTAGAGTCACGTCTCGTTCGAGCATTTCCCAGTGCACCATGCCTTTCCTGTCCAACCAAATGCAGATCATGGCCTTTTGTGGGTAAAGATATTGCTCGACTCTCGGCTTCGGCGTCTCTTCTGGGACCATATCAAACAAGGCCTACCCCCTGTGGTTATGCCAAAGGGCTTAGAACCCACCGCATGGTAATTCTGCCCTAAATGAAAATCCCAAAAATAAGTCCCGGATAACGACCACTGTAAACGATTTGGGAATCACGTTTTTAGGGCAGGCATCTCTGGAATATACGGTCCTTTAATTGGAATGGCGACCGCGATAGCCGAGTGGTTAGCATTACGTACTGACATTCGGAAGGTCGCCCCTCGGCAGGAAATGTCAACTCCTACGAGTGTATTTCTGATACGAAATAAAGGCTCCTCATAACAAAACCATCAGCCGTTCGGAGGCGGCTTAGTATAAACTGTAGGTCCCTCCATTTGTTGGAACAACATCAAGACGCAAATACCACGCCTAGTAGGAAGAACGACGTGATCAAAGAAGGCATTTATCATCGCCTAATACGTAGCTATGAGCGCTGCCCCCGCCATAATATCAAAATTAAGCTTGGTGATTTTAATGCCAGGGTGGGCAGAAAAGGCATATTTGACATAATGGACGGAAACTTAAGCATCCAAAGGGAAACATATATAAGCGTCCTTTGGCTGCCTGACTTTGCTGCAACCCGATCAGATCCTCCATCAAGGCTGTTATCGATCATGTTGTAATATACGGATAATGTATATCCTAAACAGATGCGCACCACACTTGTGGTCAATAAACACAGTAAAGTGTCGACGTCGAAAAACTGAAATCACAGCAGACAATCAGCCATTTTTTTAATCGATTTGCACACCTCCCTTCTGGGAACAGTTATTAGCAACACGACATAAGGGAGCTGTGGAATGGCATTTCAAATTCCCTACGTACAGCCGCCAATGTAGGAAGAAGAGCTGGTACGATGTGTAATGTTGATCTATAGTGAAGTGAAAACAGACTGCTTACCACTCAACGTTCCGATCGATCGAGTGAGATGATACCGAGAGCTGAAGAGGAAGGTAGGAGAAATGACATTCCATCAACCGATTTGAATGAAGTTTGAAGAGCGATTACCCTGTTAAGATATAGCAAAGCGGCGGGAACCCATGGCTGAACTATTCAAATATGGCACGAAGAACTGGTCGGGTAAAGGCATCCATGATTTTTGAAATCTAAGTGTGCTATGCCTAATCAATAAGACCTCAGAGCCTGACCCAATTATCGCGGGGGAACTCCATCAATGTCGCATATAAGATCTGAGCATACTGAGGGAAAGACTGTAGCCCACCGGCAATGAACTAATAGTACCTTATTAGTGTGGCTTTAGACCTAGCAAATCTATGAATTCTGACCATTTGCATATGCTGATGAATAATTGGTGTCAACTCTTGATGAGTCCTTTAGAAATTCGCAGCATGAAGCTCCAAGTGAGACTGAAAATTATCAAATTAAACTTAAATTATCTCCCCACCCTGTACAAATATTCACATTAACACATTCGGGCGTACATCCGCCACGAAAAACAAAAACACCAAAACATGCTTGGAACAGCGTCCGAGCTGCCATTCAGAAGGAAAATAAAAACAACACCGAGTAATCTATGGGGCATCATTCATGCCTGTGGGCTAAGAAATCTTCACACTGATTGCAGCGGGCAATACAAACATCCGCAAACAAAACTAGAAGTGTGTATGAGGTCCAGCCCAGCAACTTGTGACCACCATAGAAGAAGCTGTTCGATAAAGTTAGCTATTGTTGTTGCTACAGCAGCCAGGCACTCTGTCGAACAAACAAACCAACAAGCAAAACAAAGATATAAAAAAATGCACGTACACGTATGTATGTAAATAAGAAAAAGTCGAAAACGACAAAATCAACAAGATCAACATCACGAACAGCGATTCTTGGAAATCTCAAGTCAGAAACCCAATTGTGCAAAGGAGCACGCACAAAGAAAGGGGCAAGAAGGCAATAAAGTAAATTGACTGCGATTGGAGCTCGGCACGGCGGCACGGCGGCACGGCGGCACGCAAGTAAGCCGTCAAGCGTACAAACAAAAGCATTTCACATCACTTTGGTCAGTTAATGTCAAAGGAGTTTGTGTGTCTGCGTAGTGAGTAGGCTTACCAACCGATTGGTTTCGTAATCTTCGCAGCCAATAGTGAACCATGCATTTGGAAGCAGCGTTCTATCGATTCAGATTTGCAGCAATGGTCGGTTATGAAAGATGAAATTCGAAAGGTTCTGAATCTTCTGCTCTTCTGACGATCTACTTAGGTTTGATGTAAACCTCACAATAGATAGACCTTAAGAATCGTCGATATTAACTACTCTAGACTAAATCGATAGCTGTAGTTGTAGTGGTTTTCTAGACACTCTTTAAGGGGAACTGAAACTAATTGCTACCATCAGGATCACGTTAGATGAAATCAAGAAGAAAAGAGAAGCTAGATGAGTTGCCTTAACATGTCTTGCAAAAAAGCTGGGACTCGTTGTACACATATATTGGGTATATGATAGTCGACTCTAGAAGGACAAAAGATGTCTCGCGAGGTAAGGGGATGTCACAAGGTAAAGAGCCCTCACGAGATAAGGAGAGGATAATACTGTCTCTGAAAGGAGTTTAAGGCCTGTCTATAGGTCGTCGCACACAGAGGTTCGTTTTAATAATCGACTCTGGATGGACAGAATTTAACGCTCTAAAAACCTATAATTGAGTAGTGCTAAGATCACAGGGTCTCACGAGGTAAGGGATGGAAAGAAATCTCACGAGGCAAGGTGATCTCTCGAGACAAGGAGAGGTCGCTAATGTGTCTGAATGGAGTTTAAGGCCTGCCTATAGGTCGCCGCACACAGAGGTTCATTTTAGTAATATAGGAGTCGGTTCTGGATGGACACAATTTAACGCTCTAAAAAATCTATAACTGAGTTGTACTAAGATCACGGAGTCTCACGAGGTAAGGGGTTTTCACAAGGCAAAAAAGTCTTACGAGGCAAGGAGAGCACGCTAATGTCTCGGAATGGAGTATAAGGCCTGTCTATAGGTCGTCGCACAGAGAGGTTCATTTTAGTAATGATATACGCACAGACTCCCAGGACCGTGAGTTCTACGCATCGGATTTTTTTGCACGGCCAAGTACTGTCAACTGTTCAGAAACCTGAACCCAATTAGATCAGTAGGTAATACTTATAAATACGCATTATCGGAGCAACACTTTGAGCAAGCTTGTTTCACATACTTCTATATACTATACTACCATGGAGTCCACATTGGCCTCTGCCACATTCGCGTATGGCAACCCGGACTCTAATATATAATATACAATATGTAATCAGCACGAGGCAGCACAACCAAACCAAACCAAACCGCTTAAACATCGCTTCATACATACGACGTTCAAGACAGCAAAGCACTTACAAAATAATAATAAAAGACCTTCAACGAAAGTACGAGTGTTTTGAAAAATGGGTAAAGAAGCGAAGCACGGCTCCGACGATTGTCGGTTACTGGTTGTTGCTCGCATGTTATATTGCTGGTGAATAACAACAGTCACGCATGACATGTGCCGACTTGGCGCGGAACCCAACGATAGAGAATGCTGGTAGTAGCAAACACAACTTGAGTTGGTACATGCCAACAACTATGATACTTCGCCAAGTGTTTCGTACTCGTATGTAGCAGGAGGTTTGGGGCACGCGCGGACATTTTTACAGACACACATCGTGCGCCACAATGAGCGCAGTCTTAACTACCGGAGAGCAATCAGAAAAAGTGTTCATCTCACTGGTCAAATCTAAGTTAGTATAGTAAATGTGTAGGTATGTATGTGTGTAGGTATGTATATAGTAGATGTTCATCACATAGGTATTCGTTTCATATTTCATTCATTGGACCGCGCTAACTTCATTATAGTCGACCAAACGCAGCCGCAAGCGCATTATTTGCCAATGGGTAACACGAAACCGAGTTGTTCTAATGGAATGGAATGGTATGGAAAGTGCCGACTTCAGCAAAAAAGAACAAAGAACAAAAATTAGAGAAAAGACCACAAATACTTCAATGCTTTGGCGTCTGCACAACAATTGATGCTGGATGAGCTTAAACTCACTGGATCGGAAAGTAATTGCAAACAAGCGGGTCTCTTTCTCTCTTTCCTCTTCTCCTCTGTCTGCCTGTTTGACCAACCCTTTGTGGTCAGGTAATTGGTCGATTAGTATTATGACAGTGATTTGCATACTTAAAATGCATTATATTATTTACATACGAACCTACACACATGCATAGCCCAGCCATGTCTGCTCCCTACCTACCGAAGTAGTAGTTTCCTCCTTTTTTGTTAATTATTTTTTTTTTATTTTTATTTTTTTTATTTTTTTGCGGATGCTGACACTTTTTGCCCACATTTGGACCGAAAATGATTTTTGTTGAATATTTTTATGTGCAAAATTTGCTATTTTTATGTTAAATTTTTTTTTTTTTTATTGAAATTCATGATTAACTAATTGTCATTTAACCACCTGTGGCGACTTTGTTGCACACGGATAATCCCTGGAACCGGTTCGGCATGCGGATTGTCTGCGAGTAAACTATTATTCGTCGCAAGAACCCTCATATACATATACGTAAGTACATATGTGCCGATGAAAGAGTCATCCCGGGCGATAAACAGGATTATTTTGTCAATTATTTAATCGGCTTGGACGGTCGGATAATGTATTTGTTAATAATTAAATGAGCGTAAATCTGTTTTTGAAATTCCATTGAAGAATCTTGCTTCTGGGTATGCAGTTACAGTTTCTACTTCTATGTACTCATCGCACACTCTAGAAACGTGAGCAACCCTTAAGCGAGATGCTGTAACCAAGTCGTGTGGAGTGATGGGTAACGGCTAAAAGGGAGGGAACTTTAGTGGAGCCAAGTCTTACTGCAGCGTCTGTTCACCAGAGGTACGACTACGACCGGACGGCTGTCTTCAGACAAGCGGCTCGATATACCTATATGCGATGTGTGACAATTAAGTAATGAGACTGATTATATTGCCGCGATTGTGGTAACCCTTTTCCCTTCTCCCGGCATCCTTCTTCTCTCCATTGATATTTAGTTCGCCTGCTGTGTCGTGTTGAGTAAACGTGTGTACGTGGTGCTCGTCACGAAAATGGAAAAACGAAATCAAGAGCAACGCTTCGCGGTAAAATTTTGCGCCAAATTGGGCGAAACAGCTTCGGACGCGTACGCTAAAATTGTAAAAGTGCATGGTGATAGTGCCCTTAGTCGTGCCCAGGTGTTTCGATGGCATTAAGAGTTTAAGTCTAAGTAAAGCTCGCATGAGCAAGTCGAAGTTGAAAACGATGATTATTGCCTTTTTTGATAGCCGTGGAGTCATCCACAAATCAAGTCTACTATCGCCAAGTACTCGAAAGATTGCGAAAACGAGTCACCAGGGTGCGCCCAGACATCGCTCGTAACTGGATCCTTCATGACGACAACGCGCCATGCCTCACCGCCCTCAGCGTGTCCCAGTATTTGGCCTCTAAAGGGATCGGCGTGTTGCAAAAACCGCCTTATTCGCCCGATAAGTCACCCTGTGACTTTTTTTGTTCCTTAGCACAAAATCGGTGGTCGAAGGTACCCATTTTGAGTCGATTGAGGACATCCAGGCAGGGTACTCGCGGACATCCCAGTCGAAGCGTTCCAGAAATGTTGCAAAGCATGGAAAACGCGCTGGAATCGTTGTATAACTGCCCAAGGGGACTACTTTGAAGAGGATAGCAGAGTTGTAGAATAATTTTGAAATATACGGTTTTTGTGGAATCAGTCTAATTACTTAATTGTTACACCTCGTACATTTTTTTTTAATAATGTCTACTCATTCTAAATAAAAGGCGAACGAGTATTTTTGTGACGACCATGACAAATGGTATCTGGAATACCCTTAATTGAGAAGATGCCGCTGCCCAATAATTCTTTATCCATCTTAAACGCACCTATGAGCGCTTCCAGGATGGGCAAAGAAGGTAACTTTAGGTCAACCGTCGTGGAATATAGCATCCCTGACCAAATTTCCATAAATGAGTTGGAGCTGATGGAATAAACGTTTCATTACTCGACTATAAAGAAGTTCTAGTACTACAATGTAAGCTCTAAAATCCAACACAGAATTACTTATGCCTAGAGGTATTTCTTTGGATTGAGTACAAAATTCAACAAAAAAAAAAAAATAAATCCTAACAAGTAGAAGTTCTCGAGAGAAAGGTTTTGCGGTACAGCGAGTACACCAGACAATGGAACGATGAGTTGTGCTAGAGATCCGGTGAAATTGACATTGTTCAGCGATTCAAGAGTCCGGTAGTTAGTCTGGCTAGCTTATGTTCTTCGACTTATTGAGAGCACTCCAGCTTTCAAAGTATTCAATACAATACCCGCCAGCGGAAGCAGTGCAAAAGAAAGATCTGCGCTCCGCTGAAAAGATCAGGTGGAGATTAATGTGGCTTCATTTAGTATCCAATTGGCGTCTAATGGCGAGAAGAGTAAGCAACTGACATGCAGTTGTTAACTCGACTACAATTACGGGGCCTACAACATTAAAGAAGAAGAGAGCCACTTGTACAATTTATTATTTCGAAGAAAACTTTAAACAACAGCGCGTAGTAAGCTACGAGGTGTGACAATTTAGTACTGAGACTGATTCCATAAAAACCATATATTTCAAAATTATTCTACAACTCTGCCATCCTCTTCAAAGTAGTCCCCTTGGGCAGCTATACAACGATTCCAGCGCGTTTTCCATGCTTCGTAACATTTCTGGAACGCTTTGACTGCGATGTCCTCAATTGTTCTAGGTAACAAAAAAAAGTCACAGGGTGACATATCGGGCGACTAAGGCGGTTGTTGCAACACGGCGATCTCTTCAGAGGCCATATACTGGGACACGCTGAGGGCGGTGTGGCACGGCGCGTTGTCGTGATGAAGGATCCAGTTACGAGCGATGTCTGGGCGCACGCTGGTGACTCGTTTACGTAATCTATCGAGTACTTGGCGATAGCAGGGGTTTGCCCCGGTGTAAGAAATTCTTTGTGGACTATTCCACGGCTATCAAAAGAAGCAAAAATCATCGTTTTCACGCGAGCTATACTTAAACTTAAACTCTTTATGCCTTCGAAACACCTAAGCACGACTAAGAGCACTATGACTTTACAATTTTAGCGTACGTTTTATCGCGACGCGTTGCTCTTGATTTCGTTTTTCCATTTTCGTGACGAGCATCACGAACACACGTTTACTCAACACGACACAGCAGGCGAACTAAACAAGCTAGAGCGATAGCAAATATGTCAATGGAGAAGAGAAAGATGCCGGGAGAAGGGCAAGGTCGCCGGTCAGTCTCATTACTTAATTGTCACACCTCGTAAATGGATGGGTAGGTATTAGTGTTGCCCTATGGATCAATATGTGATCCTTTAGTTTTGACGCTTTATAAGATATAGATAGCGAATCCAGCAATTGGATGTGTATTTTTATCTTTTCTCAGATCCTATAAGTGCTTTTGAATTGGCTTATTAGGAGATTCAGATAATGGAGATGTCAAGTAGTTCTGCTAGGGATCTCCTTGCAGTATGTAAAAGATAATAGTGACCTGAACAGCGGCTTGTCAATATGAGTTTAAAGGTACTTTTTATGTCCTCCTGTAATTATTCATTGGTATCCCACAGGAATATTCTATGAATAGGACTTCCACTTTGAAGATGCTATCTACATTCGATGGGCAAAAAGTTCGCGAAACTCTAAGCTCTTCAGCGCAGTCAACTAACAGTCCCATCTTCCGAATATGTATAAAAATTAGTTTTTGTTGGTTACCCTTGAAATCAAAAAAAAAACATTGCCGTAGCCGTTAAAAGGGCTTACGTATACCTCATCGCTTAGCACCGACGCTTGTCGCTCTGCCTCACCAGAGTCGAGTTTGCTGGTATTACTTAAAATTCCATTGGAAAGCTAAAGAGGCTTCTGTGCTTTATCGCGCTTAAACGCTTGAAAGTTTACTCACTTTGGTATACTAAAGAAATGCCTGTTAGGACCATGTTCTTCTAACATACAAATATTACTTTACATCGTAGCCCGAATTACAAAAGACACCTTACCATATTCCACCACGGGTCTCCATTACTAGTTTCTGAAAAATTGTTACGAGGAGTGATTACTGATAACGCCTCACGCCTTCCTTGGCGTTGGATAAGTGCTCACAACCGGTTGTAGTGCAAATAAAAATGGCTTCTGTCCTATATTTACAGCACCGACCTATGGATTGCGAAGTCGGCGTTATGAGTTTCCGTAAAAAAGGGTTTTATGAAGGTTCAAGGTGGCGGATGTTAGAATATTGATCTAAGCGAAGGATGCAAAGACAGCGAAAGAATATAAGAAGAAAAGAACTTTGTATCCCTAAGCTATACTTATGTAAGTGTTATCTACGCGCCAATTCGTACCTTTTTCTCCCTCGCCATAAGTGCTCCTTTGTGTGGAATATGTCCGACCTCATTTCTTTTAGATATTCATCAACTCTTCCGTGTAGACTTGAAACTTTAGGAACATTTAGAGAGATAACACCAAGATGTAAATCTTTCACAATACGGAAGAGAACTTCTCTTCAGACGGCAGACGGTTTTGAAAAAAATCTTCGCGACGAAAAAGCTCAGTCAGTTTAACGTCACACTCTACCGCACGTCGCCGCTTATTCTGAGCTTGACGTGGAAGAAGGCAGTCAGAAGACTAAAATAATATTTAATTGTGAATGAAAAAAGAGAAGAAGTGACAATGACTGGATGTAATGTCAAAAATTGAGTAATGCGTTTTCTTTTTTCTTTATTTCTTTCGCAGCGCAAGCCTCCAACCCAAAAGTTATGTGATGAGCGTCGCACGCGCGTTCACTGGTATCAAAGTCATTGCCTCGAAGCTACCAAAATGAATAAAAAACTGAGTCGAAAATAAGAAAATTTGCCAAGTTGTATATATGTATGTACGCAGTTAAGTTAGACGAATGTCGGTGCTAAATATGACAGTGAATTTATGACAATAACTGAGCTGTGGTTTTGCTGAGAGGAAGACGTGTTGGTTGCGCGCTGTGAACATCAAATGGAAGATCGACGCAAATTAAGCATCATTAAGGCGCAAATCGGATGCCATCAATGAGTTGGTTTTTTTTTCTTTTTGTTTGGTTTTGAGGGGACTTCACTGATGGAGTTTGATATGATTTGGACATGCGGAGTTGATTACTTGGAAATCGCCAATGCGGTATATGCACATACATATGTAATTGAGGTTAATTCATTATGCAACACTTCTACAAATCTGTTTTGGTGCTGTCATTATTTTCTCCACGAGCTACATACATATACAATATGATGAAATCCATCTCCCATGCATGCGCAACTGGTGGCAATGAATTTATATGGGGGAAGTTTTTGTTGTCCTCATTTGCAGTTGAAGGGCAGACGTGGGCAATTACTATTTCGCCGAGGGTAATGTCAGATGACCTCCAAAACGCGCGCGTCGGAATTAAAAATTAAGAAAAATCCAGCCTTTGAATGCGCCACAACCGATAAGTCACGTTTTCGTGCCACAACAACAGCAACAACAACAGCAATAGCCAACTAGAATCAGCGTTATACTAGCAGGTGTTCGTAGCTCTTTCGTACGTACATTGTTACATCTAAACTGAGCCGGTAGTTTGTGGTGTGCAGGAAAAAGTAATGCATTGCACTTCGGTCGGTTGAGCCACGGTAGGTTAGCGTAGCAGACTTGTCGCCCTCTTCACCTGCACTACATGCTAAACTTACTTCAAACACATGCATAAAAAAATAAGAAATGCTTCAATTTTGTGCACAAACGATGCGCTGGAGCCTTGGGTACACTTGCGTAAACTCATACGTCGCAAGTGTGTAAACGACGTTGTAATAAGAAAGCGAAAAAGCGCGTCACAAGACTACAGATTTTAATCTTAATCCGAAGCTGATTCGTTCACGCTTTTGTTGCTCGAACAGCTGCTGGCGATTTGCGCATCACAGGCGATATTTTCTGTCTTTTCCACGAACTGCACAATCACAATTGGCCGCCTGACATACTGCACGCACGGAAAAGGGTCTGTGGGTCGTCGAACGGGGCGGTGGGAAACCAATAAAAGTGGCGTGCTGAAAAGGGAAAAGGAACCTGTATCTTCGATATAATCGCGTACCAGCAGGTTGCAGCTGTGTGTTGTGGTATTGCGACGCGCACGCGCACGCGCAGCCCGGTGACTTATGTGCCGATGTACCGTGTCTGAGGCTGGCAATGGCGCATCGCACAAGTTGTAAAGTGGCTGACATAATAAAAAAAATATATATACCTATGTATATCTTTAACGCTCATCACTGTCTGTGCTTTTCTTTTTCTTAGCGTACACAAAGAAATAAAGAAAATAAAAAAAATCGAAAGAAAAAATATAAATGAATTATAAATAAATAATGCGCGACGTCCTTAAGCGGCTTAAGCCACTTTAGTCTGCCGTCGTCCGTATGATGTCTCCTCACATATTCACACAAAATATTTTTGTTAATTTTTGCGATTCTGACAAAAGGAAGCCGCTTTCGCCTGCGTAAGACGAGCCCGCATCGGCAATTATTTAGTGTCGTCAGTGAATGAGCGGGCGAACAAACAACATGTTGTTTCCGCGAAACGAGTCAAATCGAATTATATCACATCGAATTGAGTCGCGTCATTACGTTGACATATAACAACAACAAAAAATACATAAAAAAGAAAATAAAAAAATATTTATAAAGCATTAAAGTGAGAAAATCGCTTCAAAAATTAATTGGAGGCTGCAGATATATAATACATACATACGTACGTAAATATACCCTTTAGGAAGAAAGTGAAATGTAGGTACGTGTATGAGTAATTTTTCTATTCAACATGTATGAAGATCAATTATATTCAAATAAATTAATTTTTGAAGGGAAAAAAATTGTTCAACCTAAACAGATACTCAAATTAAGTGAAATGTTAATAAATTAATATCTTATAAATTAATTATTATTTGAAATTAAATTAACTATATAAATATTCAATGAACAAAAAACGTTTAATCGCATTTAATTATTAAATCAGTCGATTGTGCTGATTAAATAAAATCAGATTATTTAATTAATCAATGAACACAAATTATATTAGTTATATTAGTTATGATGAAAACACATTTTTGAATCAATCAAATGTGTCAAAAAATAATTCAAAATGAGAATAATTAATTAATAATTTTTTAAAGGAGTATAAACAAATTAATCAATAGAATATGCTAATAAAATCAATTTAATTAATTATTCCATGAGGACAAATTTTAACCAAAAGCAAAGAAGTAAATCAATTAAATAATAATTCATTATTCAAATAATAAAGTTTTTTTTTAATAAAAATTAATGAAATAAATAATTATTAAATATTCAACGAATCTTTTACACTTACCAAGTCTTAAGCGACACTGATAAGGTCCAATCAGTTTGTTGACGGTGGAAGTTAATTAATTAAAAAAAAACACAATTATGAAATTCGATTAGTTTATTATTTATTGAAAAGTTTAGTCAAAGTAAATGATTAAGTTTATGTTTTTAATGAATATAATTTAAAAAAAAAATAGTATATGAATCAATAGGTTGCAATGATTAATTCAAATGAAATTAATTAATTATTGAATCAACAAAAAGGTTTTTGAGTGTAAAAATTTAAATCGATCGAATTAATTAAAATTAGATTAACTAATAATCAGTTCAATAAGTTCAAAATTTTTATTCAAACAATTAAATCAATCAGCTTATGCTTACTATTAATTATTTAGTATTTAAAATATAATTTCCCTAAACAGAATAAGTAATTTTATAAATCGAATATGTTAATCAATTGAAATCTGATTAATTGATTATTCTATATTTAAAAATATTTGAATCGATCTGGAGCTTTAACGAAATTTTTTTAAATTATTAATTGTATTTAAATTATTTTTAAATTATTTTATAAAGAAAAACTTTAATTGCAGTAAAGAAATAAATCATTTTAATAAAAATTAATAATTCAAATATGTAGCCTTTAATTTATTTAAATAAAATAAACAAAATAAATTAAATAATTAAACCAATCGAATAGATTTTAAAAGCAAAATCAGATTAATTGCTGTTTTTTATGGATAGATTTTTTTAGCGAAATAAACATTTTTGTCAGTATCGGCAACTAAATTCCATTCAAAATTGATTTAATTAAGACTAAGCCATTTGATTACTAAATTAATAAAAATAACTTTTATCAAAGGAAACAATTAATCAATCGAGTGTGCTAATTAATTAAATTAAAATTATTTAATTATTGTTTAAAAATTAGTAATTTAATCAATCCAATATATAAATTAATTGAAATCAGATTAATTGACTATTCAAAGAATGAAAAAAAAAATTAACAACATTTTAATACAAATAATTAAATCAATCAAAAGTGTTGAATTACTAATGTCTGTATAGTTAATTATTAATTGAACAACTTCTAAAGCAGTATAAATATTTAATTCAATCGAATATAATAGCTAAATAAAAAACTATGAAAAATAAATAAGTAAGTAAATCGAATAAAATAATCAACCAATTATTTGAAATAATTATTAATTATACAATAACTGTTAAGCACTCTTTATCTAACGATTACCAGTGCACAAAACCGCTCTCTAAGCAAACGAAAGTCTTGTTGTTATACGCATAACTGTATCTCCTTTCCAAGGACCAGTACCAGTAACAGTGAATATTTTAATCCGTTGTTATCGACCAAACACTGCACTCCTCATACTCCGGAGCTATCGCACCACCCAGTCTTCAAAAATTTTGCTTGAAGACTAAGAGGAAATAAAAAGATTTTTCAAAATCTTCTGGTTTCTCACATACAAGGCTTCTACATTATTTTATTCTGGTTCTCAACAGTAAAATTTAATTGAACAGGCGATCTAATATATCCGGTCAGCCTTAGTTATAGCATAGATGACCTCAAATATTTTAGAAATGCTATTTGATAAAGTCTCTCTGGAAGGTCTTGTTTTCTGACAATTAGTTCCCTTCAATTATAGTATACTATTCCAACGTTTTTTCAAGCCCCCAGTTCTATTATGTAATTTTCAATATGACATTTATCTCTTTCAGCGATTCAGATCGGCGCAAAACTATATAATTTGTTGAGGGATCATGGGAACATGATGGCTAAATGTGGCATATACGATAGCTGAGGACTGATTATACATACATACTTCCGTTCCTGGCCTAGATAAAACTAGAAGAAAATAGTTAGTAAAAGTCTGTCCTTTAATTGAACTTGTTGTGCTTTTTCTGAGCTTCGCTCTCTTCCAACGAAAATATTATTGTAATGAAAATCAAGAATTTCATTGACGCGCATGTGCGCTCTAAAGTAAATTAAAACAGTGACTGATGCCCAGAATACCATATACTGAATTTAGGAAGGGAACACTTCTCCAGCGTGCTGAGTGAGAGTGAAAATGGAATACCAGGAGATGGTGAAGTCAAATTTCCAATCGATGATGATGGAACAGATGCTTCATTATACAACTATGATGAAGTTCGAATAGTTTAAGAAACAACAAAGCGACGGAGGCCTGTGGATTGCAAGCCGAAGGTGGGCGCATAAGCTTCTTTGCAAAATATGGTGGGATGAAAACATGCCTACATACTATCTACTGTTGGAAACTAAGTGTACTTTTCTGTGTACTCCTTAAATAGGGGGATCCCACAGTCTGTGCCAATTACCTCCTCAATATCGCATATAAGGTCCCACCGAGCAAATTACGTGATAGGTTAAAGCGCACCGTAAACAAACAGATTGGATATTAACACTATGGCTTTAGACATGGTAAATCCATCGACCAAATAATCACCATGCATCAAATCCGGGAAAAGTGTGAAAGTTAAAGCAGCCTTCGACTGCATGGAAACGAGCAGCTTCTACGCCGCTTTGTCTGTGTAAACTGATGTAAAGCAACTCCAAACGCTCCGTTCAGATCGGAAAGGATCTCTTTGAGCTGTTCGATACAAAGCGAGGTTTCAGATAAGTTTATGTGCAGGTGATTGTACTAAGAGCTGCAGAGCGGAGCTATTCTCTTCCCGGACTCACACGGGGAGGTTTTCGTTACAGTATCAGCTAGTTGAAGCAGAGAACGAGAAAGACCTCCATTCCATATGGAGAAGAACCTGGATGCACTTGATATTTCCGATTGGCGCCAAACAGCGAAAAGAAAGAGAAGGCAGAAGTCAAGTGGAATTGCCAGTTTGATGCTCTCACCCAGCAATAAAAAGACTTCAATTGGAGCAGTTGTGAGGGGTGTAAAACTATGAGAAAAACCCAATAAAATATAAAATTTCACTGTATAACAAGACCGTCGCGCGTCGCATTCATTAGTCGCATAAAAATCGCCAATTATTGTAATGCTGTTTTAATTTCATTTTAAATTTTTATTTCGTTTTTAATAATCATATTCATAGGTATGTATGTATTGTATGTAAGTATGCATGTGTAAGCGCTTCCGAATCCGCCTGTATTTTCACACCGCCATCCATACATTTGTATTTATATACATACCTATATGAGCTTTTTTATATTTATAGGCCACGCGAACAATTTAGCGGAACAGACTGGCACTTGGCGGAATTAGCTGCGCCGCTGCTGACGCTGCCGCTTTTGCTACTACTCTGGGGGGCGCATCATCTCATTTTATGGTCGAATGTGACGGCATTCGATGGTTGTTCGTTTGTTCGTTGGTGTTGTTGTTGGTTCATTGGTTCGCCGCCTGGTTGTTCCAATGCGCGTAAATGGATTCGTCATGCTCATGTGACTGAAGTAAATGGGCAAAAAGTGGAAGCAAATAAAGCATGCAGACAAAAAAAAAAAAAACAAAAAAATAAAAAAATAAAAGCACAAAAATAAAAATTGCAGAAACCAAAAGTAGCGGAAAATACAAATAATAACACCGCAAAGTTCGTATTTGTAGCAACAAAAGCGAACGGTTGTTTGAAAACGCCCCAACCAACGCCAATTATGGGCAGACACTCGGCATGGCAAAGAGCCAAACAATATTCGATGCAAACCTATGGCGAATGGAAAGTTAGACGTCATAGAAGAATGCCTTAAAATAAGAGGAAGCGCAGAAAATAAGAAAAAAACAAATAAAATTTGGACAGGTTTATGACGAACTTTCCGCGCAACTTATGGTGTGTCTCGAAATTGAAGAAAAAAATAAAAAAAAAAAATGTTTTCAACACTGTTGCTCGCACATCAACTGCGCTGCTGAATGAATAATTTTTAAATTGTTTTTTCCATCATTCTGTTTTCACATTGGTCCAATGGTTTTTTTTTATTTTTTTTTTTTGTTGTTTTTTACACATCCAAGAAATTTATTTATTGAATCTGCTTAATTTAAGCCTAACAATAAGTTTTAGAATCTTAATCTTATACATACAAATTTTATGTCCGCAATCCAAAAATCTCCAAAAGTTACCGACCTAATGACTTGAAATTTCGTCAGATTGTGTCTATGATTTCTGAGAAGGTTTTTTCCAAAATTCGTGAAGTCCTATTCAAAAAATTCGTATGTCCTCTCGGAATGGGTGTTCTCCAAAAGTTAAAGGCCGATTGACTTGACTTGGTATGATACCTGGGAAGGGGTTTACGAAAGAAAAATTTCGAGAAGTGGACCAGAGCTTAACCTATTCGAAAAACTCTTATTTATGGTTCGATTTGCTTGAAAATCGGTCCTAAGTGGCTTCTTGGTTAGATTAACAGGAATACTACAATTCGCTCCAGAAAGTGGACCGGGGACTGACTTATTACTCGGCACATACGTGTCTTTTTGCTTAAATTAACAGGAAGATTACATTTCTCTCCTGGATAAGGAACGGGAACTGGCGTATTCAAAAAGTCGAACTATTCCTCTCTCCAGTACCAAAGTTAATGGTTAAACCAAAAATGTTATACCTATTCTCAAAAGTATTGAGTAAAAAAGTTATGATAAAAAAGTTATGATACGATATCCCATAATTTATTTTCAATATATTCAATGAGTATATGCGACAGCGAAGCGTTGCAGGGTACAGCTAGTAACTAATAAATTACTACTTTAGTCCATTAATAGCAATGGATGTCAGGTTGCTCTTCAAAATACTGGCAGATCTCTTCTTCGAAATCGAGTTCGACTTGCTGGGCACAGGGTAAAACGTTCGCTAGAGGATTCGGAAGATTTTGCAGCTTCGACAGGTATTTTTGCTAGGTATTTTTCACTTCTGTGTCTACCATAGGTATTTCAAGGTCTCTATGTATATTTTCGTTACGCATATATTATGAATACTACATATATAGTTGCGCAGACAGAGCCACATAATTGTATTCCATACATCCATATTGGCTTTATGACAGAATTATATAGAAGAAATTTATGATCCAAGCATAAACCCGAGTTTTTACCAAGTTGCCAATTTCGGCTAGCGACTTAAAGTTTGGGGTGCTGTCTTTAACTAAAATATGGCACTTCCAGGTGAGTCGCCTATCGAGGTGGATGCCGAGGTATTTAACTTCGCTTGTTTTAGGGATCATTAATCATTAATTATTCAATTCAAAAGCCAGCTCTGAAAAAGTATTGGCTCTTTGAAAACCATACGGCAAAAAATGCCCTTTACAAGCCATGAATACCATAGGGGTTCTATAACTAAGTTTGCGGCGCAGGAGGAATTTATTAATTAGTTATTTCCAGTCGCATTGATTCCACTCATATGATCCGAATTGCATTTCAAATATGGAGTTTTTGTTCCTGCACCATACACTACAAAACGCTACTATGCTGAGCTTGCTAACCTTTTCCAACATAGCAAAAATGAGATAAAGGTACACTTCCTTGGAAGGTCGTTCTCCACCCCATTGACGAACGTGCTGCTTTGATTTGTGTACCAAGACCGGAGAGATTTCCCCCGTCATGCTATTAAGTGCTCTACGGTGGTCCTAAGTGGTTTATGATTTAATCCGATCATGTAAAACGAACCGAAGACGGTTGTTTACCCTACAAGAAGATCATTTTGAATCTTTCCTCAACAATTTTCGATTTTTAAAATCAACGAAATATAATGTCTCCGGGTGAAGAGTTCAAAACGTTTTAATTTGACGTTTTTTACCCACTGAAAGGATTTTAGACCACACTACTTCTCCACTCTGTAATGTACAGTGTATTCCAAGCCATCTCCGAGCGAAAGCTCTAGGACGTTAGGACAATGAGCATATTCTCGTTTCAGTTGAATACGTTTGAGAGGCTAATTGGCATGGGTGGAGGCTTTCGACAAAGTCTTAACGGAAGAAATATCGAATTGATAAGATATGAGTTTAGTTAGAATCGGATAATCTGCTTCCGAATGTTGGATAATCTGCTTCCGAGTGTTTGTTTCGTAGGTAACTTCAATACTCATGGGCTTGAGATCATGGGCATCCTTGATTCGGTAAAAGCGGGTAGGAAAGAGATGTATACACTTCTGGGCACTTGCGGTCTTCTACTTATTTAATACCAGGACGTAGGTAATCACAAGGTATCGGTTTAGAATATGGAAGATCGGAATATTTTTTTACACTCTGTTCTGTAAGGGTACTGACTGGTCACCGTGTGAAGAGCTAAGAATGCACCGATCCCGACCTCTTTGCTTTTGTGGGCTCGAGGCCTAAACGTCTTCGTAGTCAAATCTTTAACAAATCGCGCGTCTGCTATCTAAAATCAACAGATCGCCATCGACTTCGAAGGGGTCTATAAGCTTTTCGTATGTACACGTATATCAACTAGCTTACCATCACTGTTCAAATCTGCCTGCCACACACAATACTGGGATATCTTTTTACGCTTACGCATACCGACTGGTGAGTTTCATACATATTTATGAACATATATCCGTATATACGTGTGAGTCTGTAGAAGCATTCCTTTTTCATTAACCATTGACGTCATTGTGGAAGTTATTTCTGGTTCAAAGCATTTCTCACACAATTCCAACAAATATTTCTGTCTGTCCGTCCATACGTGCGTCTTTTTGGCGTTTTGTTGTTTTTTTTTTCTTTAACTTTTGTCCAACATTAGATTTCGCACAAACGAATTTGGGATATTTATAGACACCTATTTTAAATTGAATTCGCTCAATTGTTGCTGTTGTAGTTTTTACTGATTTAGCGTGAGCACTGAGCGTTTCGCACTTTGGCGCGCCTTATGAATGAAGCGCAAACCGGGTGCTGTATCGCCCTGGCAGTGGGTGGATATGTTTTTCCTCAAGTTCAGCTGTACTCGATGTCAGGTCACATGAACTAAACCAAACAAAAACAATAAAAAAAGCTAACTGCAAACGTATCCGCATCATCAACACCAACACCAACACTAACACCTTACCTGACGTCATCGCCGGGCAATTGAAGCCAATTGGGTATTTGGTCATGGTCCGCAAATACAAATACATGCAACGCCTACGCAAATAAACATTTTTGGGTTTTTATTCCTGGTTGGCTCTACTACATATATACTGAGGGAATTTTTGCATTGTTCATCTAACGGTGATAATGTATACATGAATCGTTTGAACTCATACTTGATACATATATACCTTTGAGAAACTAAATGTTTTTGCAAAGAAAAAATCCCTTAATATTTAGGAAAATGGGCGTACCACGATCCACTTTTCAAAAAAATCGCTTTACCGATTTCTTCGTAACTTGGATTCTTGAATAGGGGTTTGAACTTGGATCTGCCACGTGCAGTACTAGATTTAAAATTAAAATAGAAAATATTATGAGCATGATAGGTTAGACGCTCTATAGATCTTATTCCAAGGAGAGTGTGATGGAATGAGAATCACAAATAACCGAAAATGTCCGGTCATAATTTAAGTCTGTGGCCTAATATTCTATTCCGCCCGAATTTAGCACTTTCTTACTACTTTTTAAATCGATTTTCAATTAGTCTGCATTCAAATTCCGTGTTTTATTGTTAAAAGTGATGAAGAAATGAATTTGTTTGCTTCATCGCGCGGCAGAAAGCTTGAAGAAATTTGAATTCTTACTCTTCTATGATTTTCTATTAATTTATTATAGGAAAGATCGTGAGATCAGATCAGTTTAGGAAATACCAAGTGGAACTAGGTCGCTCTTACCCTTGGATCACCGATCCAATGGAATTTAAGTCTTACCCTTTCTCTGCTGTCAGCAACAAGTACTGCATCAAAACTAGAATACTTTAATTCCTCTGGACGACATGATCTAGCCAGCTTAGTCGCCATCTTTTTATTCGCTCATCTATGTATGTAAATGCCGTCGTACGTGTATATCTCGTTGCCAGAGCGCATATGACCATAAATCTTCCAAAACCTTCTCGAAAAGCCTAAAAACCGATTCGTCGAATCGCCTTGGCTTATGCACCGATTAGAAGAACGTGAATGCTGAGCAGCTGGAAGGGTTTAGACTTTTGATAGAGAAATTTACTTTGCAATTGTCTACTCAGTCTACTCAGTAAGTAGCATCTGTTAATATGGTAGCCAAAACGAAGACGCGCTGACTACCTTCATTCACTTACCCTCGATTCCTTTTCCTATTCTCAGAAATAAAAACTAACTGCGCGGTTGTTGAGGGCTATGATATTAATAATATTATATTATATTATTATTAGTATACCCCAGCAGTCGAATACTCTTGAAGAGCGGCTCGCAGAACTCCATCTCGCTTCGTACGGACCTCATGCAGCTTCTCAGCTTCATATGTACAAGCGTGCTGTCGAAGACTGCTTGAAAATTGACGTGGAGGTTGTGTGTCCTGATACTTTTCTTATGGGTTTTCACTCCGCATAATGAATTTTTGGGCAATGATTAATCTATTAGTTCTGTAGCCATTACGACAAGGTTCGTTCAGTTCATCAGTTCAACAGAGCATCAGCTTTGTTACTCTTCGAAGGGGAAACCATTATTACAGCTTGATGACTTAACGTGTATTTTATCGTAGTCGATTTGGGGGATTTACAGCCTATCAGCTGCGAATGTTACATTTTTACTGCTCTTAGAAGGTTGGAAAAGTATTTTTCCATCTATTAACTCGGCATAGTCTGAATATCGGTCGCAAGCTTACATCTTTCGTTTTCACATTCCCGAGGCTGGAAACCTTCTGTGAGTTGTCGCATCTTCTCATAGTAGCATTTTTAAATATTACACCGGTTGGCTGGTTTCTCAAGCTCTGCATATTTGTGCATTTTGGTCATTACCTGCATACTTTCGATGATGTCATTGACCGAAGAAAGTTTCCGGAAATTGGGTTTCTTCGATTTTCGCGGTTTGGCTTATCATCGTTCCAACGGGACAGAAGGTCAATGAAGAGTATTATTTGAGCGTTTGCGTAAAAACATCCGTCGTAAACGGTCGGAATTTCAGGCCAACAATTCATGCACTTTTTAATGACGATAATGCGCCATCGCACCGAGCTGTAGTTGTGAACGATTTTAAGACCAAAAACTCGTTCAATACCATCGATCAACCACCGTATTTGGCCTCATGCGACATTTTTTTGTTTCCAAAAGTCAAGCTACCATTCCGTTTAACCCGTTTCGACTCCATTGAGACCGTAGAAGAAAAATCGCTGAGGTTGACAGATGACGCTCATCTTCGGCATAGTAATTAAAGACAGTGCTACCAACTAAACAAAAAAAAGTGCTGAAAAATATTCCGTGCGGGTAGTTTAAATGACAATTTCCGGATACTTTCTGGTCTTAATGTATTATTATCCCTGTAGGCTTTGATAAAGTTCTGATTCCTTTCTTTAAGGGGTTATATACAGTTAATGGACCAAAAAAAACGAATTTTTAAGAATTTTTTTTGAGAAGTCTTTAGAATTTATTGATTCAAAAAGTTTACATACTTATTATGGCATTATTCAACAATATTTTAATCCTTATAACTAAAGGGTGGTTAAATTGTAAGGGCCGATGTTGAATGTGAACCACACCTAAACGCCAAGTTTTTTTCCGAATTTAATTTGACATTTCTCTATTTCAGACTTACTCAATTTGAACCATGGAGAGATACACAATCCAACAACGTGTTAAAGTTATCCAGACTTATTATGAAAATTTTCGAAGAAAATCATCTTCAGTGATGAGGCACTTTTTCAACTCAGTGGATTCGTCAATAAACAGAATTGCCGCATTTGGGCGAAAGAGAATCCAAGAGTGATTGTCGAAAAACCAATGCACCCACAAAGAGTGACTGTTTGGTGCGGTTTATGGGCTGGCGGCATCATCGGGCCGTATTTTTTCCAAAATGAGGCCGGTCAGGCAGTTACTGTGAATGGTGTTCGCTATCGTGAGATGAAAACGAATTTCTTATGGCCACAATTGGAAGATATGGATGTGGACGATATGTGGTTTCAGCAGGACGGTGCCACTTGCCACACAGCTAACGAAACAATGGCTCTTTTGCGCAACAAATTCAATGGCCGTGTTATCTCACGTAATGGCGATGTCAATTGGCCCCCAAGATCATGTGATTTGACACCGTTGGACTTTTTTCTCTGGGGTTATTTGAAAGAAAAGGTGTACGTCGATAAGCCAGCAACAATTCAAGAGCTAAAGGATGAGATAATTCGGCACATTAACGGCATAGAAACTCCATTATGCCTCAGCGTCATCGAAAATTTGGACCATCGTATGGAGGTGTGCCGCCGAGGTCGCGGCGCTCATTTGGCCGATATTTTGTTACATTCATAATTGAGTAATACCAATACATCATAATAAAATAAAATTTCAATAATTTCCTAAATAGTTTGTGTTTTATTCAAAATCAACATCGGCCCTTGAAAATTTAACCACCCTTTAGTAAAAATATTTCTCTGGAGAAGAGCAGCAGCTGATCTCCAGGAAGTCCTCTGAAAAAAGACGTCTTGCGGTGGTCACTCTATCTCTGAACTGAATCATCTGAAATTAAAAACCCAAACAGATTTCATTAAAGTAATGTTAAATCTAGTGATTAATCAAAATGGCGCCTCCTCAAAGAAAAAAGTCGATTTTTCAGTGTAATTTCGATTTTAAATTGTTTATAAAAAAAAGTATTTATCGGAAAAATAAAACCTTCGTTTAATCACTGAAAATTATATTCAAGAAGCTTGTGTTAAAATTTTAGACAAATCGGTTCAGCCGTTTTCGAGTTATAGTGGTCACCGACTTTGAAAACACCATTCTGAGAGAAACGCGTTTAAAGTTATACTTATACTTCCAAATGTGCGTGTAACTTCGAAAATATTTGCCAGATCGATTTGAAATTTCTTGTGTGTATTCTTAAATATATGTAGATACAGAAAATAAAATAAAAAAAATCGATTTTTTGAAAATCATAACTGTATATAACCCCTTAAGTGAAACTGTTGCCCGAACTTCATAGAAAAATTTAACTCTCGCTACATTTTCCCCCAACTTTAATGATCTTAAGTTGCGGGTTGCCACTATCACACTTGAAAGGTGAATTCATTCTATCGGAAATTCATTCTTCTTCTTATCCTTCCCATATTTATAAAAAAAATAATAATGTTAGTTCATAAATAGACTATTCGAAGATATAGTGGGTTCAGATTCCGAGCAAAAATAGTAAGGAAAATATGTGACGTTCTGAGGAGAAGTCTTTCTTTCCACTTTCTCTTCATAGTATGAAATTTTTACTGACCTAAAAGTTATGGTCGATATCTAATAAGATTTGTTACCGTTTTTTAATTCACTTAAAATTCAAATTCTGCACATACATATGTACAAATGTTTAAAACCATTATTTTTCGGTTTATTCAATATTTTTCTTAAAGACTCGCCGCTGTGATTTTGGCGATGACGCCTTCGCCTTCAATTTTATTGGTTTCCCATACATTGATTTTTCAAATTTAGTTTTGTTTACTTTTATTATACATTTTTGCTGAAAAATAATTTTTGTTTATGCCACCCACTGTTGTGGGAATCGCTTCGATTGTTGTTGCGTGCCATTGATATGATGTAACACGTGGGGCTATTACGTATGTATGTATGCATAAATGAATTAATTTCCGAAAAGAATGTTTGTATTTTTAAGAAAAGATATGTTAAGTGAAAATTACTATTCTTCTTATTTATTGGCGTTGGCACCGCTTACACGATTATAGCCGATTCAATTATAGCGTGCCATTCACGTCTTCTTTTCGCTATTTGGAAATACCAAGTGAAACCAGGACACCCTATACCTGATCCTTCCAACGGAGTGGAAGTCTTCCTCTTCCTCTGCTTCCACCAGCTGGCACTGCATGGAATATTTTCAAATCTGGAGTGCTGATGGTGCACCTGATCAGTTCTTCACCGCCGTATTTGAATAGCTCGGCCGGTAATCCATCGGTCCCCGCCGCTTTGTTGCTTTTTAAACAGGCGATTGCTATTCGGACTTCTTCATAGTCGGGTAATGAAACAACTTTTCCATCGTCATCAATTGCAGTTTCGGGTTTACCTTCTCCGGGTGTTTCATTTTCACTGCTATTCAGCAGACTTGAGAAGTGTTCCCTCCATAGATTCAGTACACTCTGGGCATCTGTCACTAGCTCACCTCCCTGGGTCCTACAAGAGTTTTCTCCGGCCTTTCATAAGTCGCCGTATCTTTTCGTAGAATTTTCGAACATTACCTCTGTCGGTCAGCTTTTCAAGCTACGCCATAATATGCTGTAGAAACTTGAGGATGTCGAGAAATAAATACATTCGGGTCTTGAGCTACACTTTCACTTACTTTCATGATATTTGTGATGGAACGAGCAATACGGTGATGTGCAGGCTACATCTATAATATCTCGGTTGCAGATCCCGTGTTAATGAAAAGTAGATTATTTACAACAACGTCAAACGGAAAACGGTCGTGGTTTAATGGCAGTGAGCCTACACAAACTGCCGGTCTCCAAGTCATAAATGACGGCCAGGAAGGTTTTGTTGTGTGTTTGGTGGGATTAGCATGGTATCAGCCACTATGAGCTGCTCCTACGTCGAAAATTCAATTCTGACCTACGTATATACTATCAGCAATTGGATCGTCTGAAGGAGGTAATTGCCGCCCAGAAGGGCCCGGCTCTGGTCAAGAGGAGGAGAATTGTGTTTCATCAGAACAACGTCAGACCGCACACAACAAAAGTGGCTTGTTAGAAGATCCACGAGCTTGGTTGGGAGGTTATTATGCTAACGCCATATAGTCCGGAGCTCTCACTTACTGATTAGCGTCTGTTCCTGTCTATGGCGAATGATTTGGCTGCTGGAGAATTGGCCTCAAGAGAATCGTATGAAAATCGATTGTCCAAATTTTTGGTCAATATGGACAAGAGTTATTACTTTTTGTTGTAAAACAATGTCAAATTATAAACCAGCTGAAAATAAGCTAGCTGTACGTTCTTTTACAGGACGCTTGCAAAAGAAAACGCCTAGTATTGCTTACAACTGTTTCTATTGATTTCTGGTAGTCTACTTCTCATAAGAACCTCAATGTTGCAATCTACAATCCTACTGCTTCACAAGTGAAATGTAAACAATACAAGCAACAACAAAACAATTAAATTTTGATAGTTTAAATATGAGTTATTTTGAGTTCGAATTGCTTAATTTCGAAAGGAGGGCCTAATACCACATTGATTCTGTGGCGGAGATTCAAATCCAACCGAATTCAATTCCAATTGGATTTCAGCACTGTCTTAATAAAAAATCACAAACCAAAAGTTATTTTGTAAACTTTTGTGCTTTGACAAAACCACACATTTTGATAGTGAAACTCTGGAACAAATATACGAGGAGATTAACAAAAGTTCGGTCAGTTGGTGACTTAAATTTAGAAATACCAACTCCTTTGCAATTACTTTGTTAGTCTTCCTTTCAAATTTAGAACGATCGGCTAAAATGGAGACGAGAAAACGTAAGATAGCTGAGGATAAGTCAGACAAAATTCCACCACCAACGCAAACAGAAATTCGCCATGTGATTCTCTTCAGGTTTCGGCGTAATTTGCAGCCAATACAAATATTCAGTGAATTCCAAATTACATATGTATGAAACGATTGCACCGTCCTTAAAGACTATTTCTAAGTGGTTCCGAAGATTCCAGACTTGACATTTTACAATAGAGGACGAACCCCGAGAAGGTGGACCAAAATCATCCACTTATGACGTCACTGTAGCTCTGGGGAAGTCCAAAATTGACGAAGATCCACAATTGGCACAAGAAATTGTTGGTAAGGAATTGGGCTTGAATGACATGGCTGTATCGCGAATGTATGACTGTATCGCGAATATTAAGTAATCATCTGGGTTACGCGAAGAAATCTGATCGAGAGGCTCGATTGCATTTGCTCAATTTTTCTAAAAAAATTCGAAAATGGTCAGTCTAGTAACTTTAGTAAAGTCGTTACTGGTAACGAATCTTGGTTTTATAAGCACGATCCAGAGACCAAAGAGCGGTCCAGGAGCAAACCCATCCGTAAAATCTAAGCAACAAAAATCAGCAGCAAAAGTAATGACGTCAGTTTACTTCATCCGATCTAAATTCGTAGCTGCTATCCCATTGGAAAAGGGTCAGCCGGTAACTGCAAAATGGTACATCGAAGAGTGCTTACCAAAAGTTTTCAAAAATTTGTTGGAAAACAGGAAGAAAGAGAATTTGCGGCCCTACTTTTTATATCATGATAACGCTGCATCCCATACTGCTGAAATAACGAGTAATTTTATTGCGATCTTTGGGTTCGAAGAAATACGTCCAGCATCACATTTCCCGGATGTAGGACCTTGTAATTTCTGTTTATTTCCAAAAATTAAAAAAAAAATCAAAGTAAAGGTCTTTAATAGCAACGAAGAGAAAATTAATGCGGTTTATGCTGAACTTGATAAGCTTAAGAGGTGAGATTTATAAAACTGTTTTCAGAAGTGGATCTATAGGCTTCATAAATGCATTGAAATGGCGATTATGTAGAGAAGCTAAGAAAGGACTAAGATTAGGAATAAATACAAAAGAAATTTTTTCTTTATTTTTTTCTGCTCATCTTACCGTACTTTTGTTAATCCCCTCATATTATTTTGACTTTTCAACTAGCAACAAGATAAATTTATTGAAGTGCAATGAAATAACCATTCATAAATAAGAAAAGAGCGCCAATATGAGAGACGTGCGGGCCAATTTATTGTAATAATTAACGAAACGAAATAAATAAAACAGTTAGAAAAAAATTCATGCACGCGCCATAAACAAAAGCAGCAGAAAAACAAAAAGAATGACGAAAAAAGCAAAAGTAAAAATTTCCGTAGGACATGTGCTCTACATAAAAAATAAATAGGTCGACAAAAAAAAATCAGTGCAGCAAAAATTTTTGCTTACCACAAACCCACTTAACCTTTGTCGACCCGAACTGACCAGTGAGAGTGACCAAAAAATCATCACGCGACAGCGGGAGTGTATCGCCTAAGGAAAAAAAATATGCAAAAGAATAAAACCAAAAAAAAAAAAAAAACAAAAAATTGCACGCGCATGCAAAAAAGCAAACAAAAAATTGTAACAATATTCGAAACTGCGCATGCAAAGCAGAGGATCAAGAAACATCATTGCCATTAGCATAAACGCATGCAAAATATTTTTGTGGGCGAAAAGTCAGCAGTTGGACAAAAAAAGAAAGAAAATTTTTGTTTGTTGCGTTTAAATGCGAACAAACATGTGTACATACATATGTATGTATATTGCTTAGCGAACGTTCATTTGAGCCTGCACTGAGTCCTTCCGAAAAGTCACTACACTGCGGGATGTGGACCAGCGGTAATTTGTTAATTGCGTCTGTGCTAATGGCTAGAAAAAATGATAATGAAAAAATGTTACATAATATCTACACATACTACTATACAAAACATACATACATATATGTTTATGCATGTCCTTGTTATTTTTTGTTACCATTCTTTGGTAATTTCCTTGGAACGCCCCAAAATAAAACAAATCTTTTGTCTCTCTAAACAACTTTTGTAGACGCGTAAGGTATACTAGCATACTCCCAGAATGCATTTACGAGCATAAAAGTACGCTGAGCTAAACAATCGTTACGCAACGTGCTCGTGAGAATGCCGAGAATTCGAGCGTGACCTGAATGTCCTGAATTTTTTAACTACTCTTCAGTCAGACGGTCAATAAAAATGAATTCAAACCAAACAGTTCGGGGTAGGCAGCAGCAGGAGTTGCTCGAAGCGACAAGAAGTTCTAACAGCAGAGTGTTGACGCGCTCTCTACGTACATAGGTAAGTAACTAAAACCGTGTCCAAGCCATGTTTGCGCAGTGTTGTTGTTGTTATGTGCCTGTTGTCCATTGTGGTCGCACACTTACATACTCGTAAGTATTACGTAATATCTGGTGCGAGTATCTGTATCTGTAACATGTTGCATTGTTGTTGTGCCTTTTGTGCCATATTGAGTGACCTTTTCCGTTTGGTTTTTGGTGCAGTTAATGGTCGTTGAAATTTATGAAGTTATGTAACTTCTCGGCAAAAGCAAAAACAAAAAAACACAAAAAAAAACAAAGCCGTGCGATCGTTCAACAAGCCAAATAATCCAATAATAGCCGTAGCTGAACGATGCCACAAGAAAAATGCCACAATTACAATTATCCACACCTCGATAAATGCGTGTACCTATGTATGTATATATGTATGTATGTATTTGCCTTTGTATATATGTCAGCATTTCATTATGCTCGAAAGTTACGTAATATTACGTAAAATATTGTAGTGGAAAAGGTCCACGCTGAAACGTGTCCTTGTCAACGGCTCACAGGTAGGCTCCTGCCAGAAGCAAATGATTTGTGTTTTGTTTTGCCTTCGTTCTACGTATTTGGTGACGTGCTCCGTGTTCTTAAACTATGAGGGACAAACTACAATATTTTTTGTTTACCAACATACATACACACAAACACATATACACGTTCGAATGTACATATGTACATAAATAAGCGTGAATTATAAATAAATTCTCCAGTGAAAGTAGTGATAGAAATCTTTAAATGTGTTTTTTATACGCCAGTCATCGCCTCTCTAATTACAATGAACAGTTGAAGAGATTTCCTTTCTCTAATTGATAATCAGTTAAAATAAAATATATATACGTGTGTCTGTTTTTTATATGATTTTACGAAACGTGTGGCTCCTTTTGTCAGACACACGCATCCGCCAAATTTTTTTTTAAAAAAAAATCTTTATAATTTGTTGAACAAAATAAAATAAACTTCATATATACGAGTATGTAAGAGTATATACCTGGAAGAAGAAAATGCAGGTACTTCAAAGCAAATTAAATTAAAAGAATCAGCATGATTTTTTGACGAGATATAAATACTATAATCAACTAATTCGTTGAGAGGACTTAACCGACTAAAGTTACTCCGTAGCCTGAAGTATCCGAATCACCGTAAAACTCTTGGACTCTAATTTAATGCGCAATTAGGAGTACGCTCTTGTCCGAAAGCGTAAACCTCATGAGATAAAAACCCTCTGGTATTAGAACAGCTTGGGCAGTGTGGTCCGTAAATGATGCAGATATTCCGGAACACGTCAATGGCAAGTAAATATTTGGCTGAGGTAAGAATATGTCTAAAGACTATTTTGTAACACACCCCTTTTCCCTGTCATTATATCATGTGCCCTCAGAAGTTGAACGTTATCTCATGCGAGTTGTATGCCGGACTGGGATCCGATAAAGGATGAGAAACCAAGTCCAATGATGGTATGGGTTAAAAATAGGAAAGACAGTAACTTCTGACTGTCTGAGGTATTAACTCGGCATGGCGGGCGGCCTAAAATTTTGTATTATATAATTGGCGCTTTTCTGACCGCTACAGCTATTTTCGGCCAAACTTCTCCTCCAATTTGTGTTTTTGTGTCTTAATGTTTTCACAGCAAATGTAGGGACCTACAGATTATACTAAGCCGCCTCCGAACGGCTGATGTTTTTTTTATGAGGATCCTTTATTTCATGTCAGAAACACACTCGGAGGGGTGGACATTCCCGCAATTAGAAAATTGAACTTAATTTTTTATTTAAATTTATTAACTATAATTTTTGGATGTTGGTCGCACCAGGACTCGAGCCCTGGCCTTTCAACTGGCATTGCGCAATGCTAACCTCTTATTTTATTTTATTTAATTTTTTAATTTTATTTTACTTAATCTTGGATTATATTTTTTTAATTTATTTTTTAGCCTAATTAATTTTGTTTTACTTTAACTTTTTATCCATTATGTTTTATTATTTTATTTTATATTACTCAATTTGATTTATGTTAATTTTTTTATGTTGATTTAATTTATTTAATTTTCTCATTTTTTTTTTTTAATTTAATTTAATTTATTTTATTTTCTTCAATTTCACTTTCATAAAATAATTATTTTCATTTCATTTTGTTATATATTATTTTATTTTATTTTATATTATTTTATTTTATTTTATTTTATTACATTTTAATTTTTTTATTTTATTTCCTTTTGTTAAACTTTATTTTATTTTATTATATTTAATTTATTTTCTTTCACTGTATTTTTATTTTAATTTATTTTACATTATTTGATCTAATTTAATTAAATTAATTTTATTTTTTATTTAATTTAATTTAGTTTTTATTTTAAAAAATATTTTATATTATTTTAGTTTTAATTTAATTTATATTAATATTATTTTTTATTTTCCTTTTTTTATTTTGATTATTTTTAATTTTTTTCTTCTACATTATTTTATTTTTATTTTTCATTTTATTTAGTTTCATTTTACTTTAATTTATATTATTATTATTTTTTATTTTAGTGCGTTTTATTTTATTTTCATTTATTTTATTTACCTATTTCTTTTTTACTTTTTTTATTTTTTTTTTAATTTTTTCCATTTTTTTTTTTTATTTTATTTAGTTTTTATTTATTTTATCTTATTTTAATTTATTTTATTTCATTTAATTTCATTTAACTTTATTTCATTTTATTTTATTTAGATTTATTTTATTTTAGTTAAATTAATTAATTTTTTTTTTTATTTGATTTTTTTTATTTAATTTAATTTTTTTTATTTATTTAATTAATTTTTTATTTAATTTAATTTAATTTATTTTTATGTTCGTTTTAATTTTAATAAAATTTTATTTTATTTTTTATATCTGAAACTAAAATTGTAATTTTATTTCACTCGTGCAGGTGACTAGAATACTTAAATCAATTCTGTATTCAATTCAAATTATTTTTTAGAACCCTAACGGTAATCACATCCTGCCTAGCGCACGCTTGTATGAAAGGCAAGGACCTATGCAGGCGTGGCTTACGTCTTTCGATGCCAAATTTATTTCATTTTTAATAGATTCCCAAATATATTCGTATAAACTCATACGCATATGCTTAAACACATGTGTAGATATATTGAAAACCTAGGAACATACATACATACCTATATTACTCAGTCACACCCCTCCTAAGCCACTCTCAACGCCAACAACATACGAGTACAGGAAGCAAATGTGTTTCCAATTTTTTTTTCTATTTTGAACGAAACTAAAAATTTCCTGCTGTGCTCCACCGCAATCACGCTGCTACGGTACTTGCACTTTTTTTTTTGTTTTTTGCTTAAACACCAGTGTCGAGTTTCAACTTTGCCGCTCATTTGCACATTCTGTGGAGAGGAGTCCTCTTTTGCTTGGCTGCTCATTTTTTGTCGATTTGAGATTTTCGCATTCTTTTGCGTTTTTTTTTTGGAATTCCATTTTTTTCGCTTTGGGGAAGATTTTTGTGTGTTATATCCTGCTGCGGTACTTGCAAGCGCTCCGTTTTAGAAGCTGAGTAGGCGTGTTGCTTTTGCGGCATGATGAACTGTTTGTCGGCTGCTGGGTAAATGTTGCAAAACCCAGTACCTTTTGAAACGCCTACATACGATTTTAATAAAATCCAAATTTAACGGGTTTAGAAAACATAAATATGTATGTAGTTTCGATCCATTTCCTTTTGTCATCCTGTAAGGTTTTACTAAGTTCGTGTTGATACAATAGAGGAGTGTCTACATTAAGACGCCGCTTACAATCTTCTCGATTTGATCTTTCCAACGTAGTGACGGTCGTACCTTACTTTGCTTTTACTTGGTTGTTCCCCGCAGAAGACTTTAATATTCCAAGTGTATGGTATATGCGCCTTCTGACATGGTCCAGCTAGAGAGTCTTCTGTCTTTTAATTCGATGAACTTTATCAATGTCGCTGTTCCATCCTTTGTGGTACTTACCGACGCCCGTCGCAGAGAATCGTACAACTTTCTTTTAGATAGTTTGTCGCTGAACTGGAAATCTCCTTAATTTGCGAAGGATTTCTGATAGTATTCTCCTAAAACTTGCATATATACATACATATGTAATTAAACTAGTATTCCTTCATGATCGGTTTGATTTTTCGAAGCAACTCACAGACATACCCTTGTTTACAGCTTCATAAATGGTTGCTTTTGTTGTTTTAATGGTCGATTTGCGAATGCATGCTCATTGTACTGATATTTTAAATTCTATAATCGTAATACCTTCACCACCTTTAAAAAATCTCCAGCCAGCTTCTGCTCCATTGACTCCGTTCGCATCGGTTGCGTGTCGTGCGCAGTCGTATGATGATGTTTGGATATTTGGTTTTTATGTGCATTTTTATAGCGTGTTTCCATTTTTTCTCTTTGTTTTTGTAGTAAAAAATATTTTCTTGCTTTTATTGTTTACCCTCTTCGTTGAGCTTTTGTTTGGCACGCTGATTGTCCCTTGAAAATTGTGTTTAAACTGAAATCGCGCGTGTGAGTGTCTTTTGTGTGATCTTGCAGAAGCTGTCGAAGTTAATTTTAATGTTTAACGCTTATGATAAAATAAAATCTTCAGTCAGGCAAGCGACAAGAGAACGAGTATAATTTCAAGATTATTTATCTTTTACTTATATTTTGGAGTTACAGCATTTTGGAGTAAATTTTACCCTTGTGTATCCAGGCTAAGGTAATCTTCATGCAAATTCGAGGAACGTCTAGTCAAGTGATTTCTAAGGACTTCAGGTACAATCTTTGAGAGGTTTCTTGATATCTATATACCACAGAAACTACTCTCGATCAACCTCTCGAGAAACTGAGATGAATGTGTAAAGTCAGCTCTACACAATGTAGATCAAAAAGGACTTGCCTTAAAGGATTGCACACTCGGCATTTTCCTCAACGTAGATGCTGCTTTAAGCAACGTACTCTTCGGGTCTGTAATAAGTCTTCTTTCAAATCTGCTCCTAGAACTAGTGAAACTCATGCAATCAATACTGATGAAAAGCATAATCTGTTACTAAATACCCCATCACAGGAATCGATAAGGAAGAACTTCTGTCCCCGATGTTTTTGTGAGTGGAACATTGACCTCTAGAGAAAAATGTTGTAAGGGCAATATTTGATAGTACAGCCTCCCTCAATAAAAGGAACTGGAACATAAATACTCTAGAGAGGCTATGGAAAACTATAACCACACTATATGGTTGTAAGAAGGCTATTGGCCACAGAAGGAGGTTAAAACCATATATTTTTCACTGGGTATAAGAGTATTTTCAACTATGTCGAACGAACGTGGAGTATCCGACACTAGATAAAAATCACTTTCAGAATTCAACAGAGTGGAACACCAATTTGCAATATTTAAGTTATCGTATACACTGACATACAGATGGGTATACGGAGGAAGGGTCACGGATTTGATTCCTGACCAGACCAACAGCTAATCTTATGGAAAATTATGAGTTTATTTTTCGCCACAATCGTCGAGTCGTTCAATTTCATTCCAAATTATAGAAATTTAATTTTTCTAATTGCGATCGCCCTTCGGCAGGCAATATCAAGCTCTCTAAGTATATTCCTTACATGAAATAAAGGCTACTCATAAAAAACGATCAGCCGTTCGGATGCGGTTAATTATAAATTGTAGTTCTATCCATTTCTTGGAAAACCATTAAATCGCACACGGCTAAGCGGGAAAGGAGCTTAGCGTTTAAAAAGCACCAATTACATAAAGAGATTCCGGATTCGTGCTGCTCAGCTCACCAAAACCCTTTATTATAAGGTATAAACAGCTCGCAAGATGGGGCTGATAAGGGCTAGTGCAATTGTTGCAAAATATGCATATATAATAATTATACAAAAAAAATGTGGATTCGAATTGCCCAGAAGCATTTTTTGTTTTGCTTATTATATTAAGTAAATACCAAAATTGCTCCACTGTTCATTATGAAAAACCGAAAGATGGCGCTTTTGCGTTAAGAGGTTTGTGTCTTCGTTGATCTAATATAAAATTACAGTAGGATCGATGCGTCCATGTACATACATACTAACATACTCGTACGAATGGATTTAAATTATAGAATGTTTTAGATTGAAATTAAAGCCGAAAAATCAATTAAAATTGTTTTGCTAAATACCAGAAATTTTGGAAAAATTAATTGTAATTAGTCATTCTATAAGTGAAAAAAATAACGATTTTCTGCAGAATAGTCTTCGATTTGGCTGTCAGTAATTAATTGAAGATATTAAAATTAAATGAAACTGAGCTGTCGAAATAGTAAAAGAACTTCAAGCGGGATCAATAAAAAACTTGGCCAATCTACATATGTACTATATACATTCATATGTATAATATAATATATAAGACCGTTTGATACAAGATCTTTGTTTATTTATTTCCAGTAATCTCAGAAACTACCAGCGGATCATACTGAAAATTTGACACTTTGAATGGTTCCTGGAAAGATTAGTACGAAAACTATTTTCGGGAAGTGAACCAGAAACGAAAAAATCATATTTAGAGTTCGATTTACTTAAAATCCGGTACTTTTGCTTAGATTAAAAGAAAGGTTACTTTTCACACCGCTTCCGCAATAGTCGAGTGGTTAGCATTGCGTTCTGCCATTCTGAAGACCAGCGTTCGAGTCCTAGTACGGAAAACATCCAAAATTATAGGAAATTAATTTTTCTGATTGCGATCGCTCGTCGGCAAGAAGTGTCAAGCTCTCCGAGTGTATTCTTGATATGAAATAAAAGCTCCTCATACAAGCTCATCGGCCGTTCGGAGGAGGCTTAGTATAAATTATTGGTCGCTCCATTTCTTCAAAAAAGTCAAGACGCATATCACAAACTGTACATATGTATGTATACTCTTCTCACCGGGACCTATCGAAACAATTATACTTGTGATGCGATTTGCTTGAAACTCGGTTCATGGATGCTTTTCAGCCTAGATTAACAGGAAGACTACTCTTATGTCCATTTGTAACGGGTGTTCTCCAAAAGTTAACGGGCGATAGACTTGAAAATTTTTCTGATTGCTTCTATGATACCTGGGAAGGGGTTTACGATCTTATTTACCTAAAATCCAGTACGTGGGTGGCTTTTTGCTTAGATTAACAGGAAGGCCACACTTCTCTCCGGGAAGGAAGGACTGACCTATTCGAAAAAATCTTATTTATCGTTCGATTTACTTGAAATTCGGTACATAGGCGTCTGTTTGCTTAGATTAACAGGAAGACTACTCTTCTATTCGGAAAATGGACCGGGGACTTGGCTACTCCAAAAGTCGGACTATTCCTGGCTCCGGAAAGTGGACTAATGTCAATGGTAAACCCAAAAATTTTGTATTCCCCCATGTATTGAGTAAATAAAGTCATGATAAAAAGATATCCCATGAGTATGCGCGACAGCGAAGCGTTGCAGGGTACAGCTGGTAGTTGATAAATTTAGAAATATTTGAAAAGAAAGCTAACACACTGTGCGACATCTTTGTCGGATTAATAATTTTCATACAAATAATATTTTAACAGCTTTTATTCTCTTGATTCCAAAGAAAAGGGTTTACTGTTGGATTAAAACCCACAAGAGCGAGCTTCCTTAAGCCAAGCTTTCACATTTGCGAATTTACAAATTTTAATTCACAGAGTTAAAAACCTCACTTTACGGCATGCCAACATTGCTTTCTTCCTAAGAAATCGCCTTCGGACATTTTCGTTGGCCAAGGTGATGAACATTAAAGTGTTTGGTCCTGTGGCAGTTTAACACGTTTTTGATGGATGAAATTTGACTCAAAAATTGTGTATGGTATATCTGTAAACATTGTTGGCATTTGTTTGCCAATGTGAAATTATACACACATCTTATTATGGTTATCACAGTTGTTAATCATGGCGTTGCACACCATATGCCAAATGTTGCGCATTTGATTTCAAGTTCAATTCGAACCCATGTTCAACTTCACTAAAAGCTAAAAAGATAAATATTTGCTCGTGCATACAAGTGTTTGTTTGCTTTATTTGAGTTGTCTGCAATTTATGCGGATATGCAGAGGAATGGAACGTGATGGTGTTTGCCTAACCCATTATTATGCTAACCATATTGGCCGAAGACGAAGGTGAGATAATACGCGCGTCATTTTGATTAATGGCAACCGCTAATTAGGCTTTGAAGGTCTCTGCTAAAAAGGATGGAGGAAGAAAAAAATTAAATAAGAGAGTATAAAAAAGGATGTTGAATTAAAAGCGCCAAAAATAAACCAAACGAAAAACAATTCCTCTTTGACGTTATTTGTTAAAGAAGAGGATTGATCATTTGATGTATACTTCTTCTTCTTGTTCTTTGTTCTTCTTCTTAATTGGTGTAGATGCTGCTTACACAGTGCTTCGCTTCTTCACAGGCACGCGGTGCCAACGGATTTTAGCCGAATCAATATTAGCGCGCCATTCATCCTTTCTTTTCGCTGCTTGGCGCCAGTTGGAAATACCAAGTGAAACCATGTCGCTCTCAACCTGATCCTTCAAACGGAGTGGAGGTCTTTCTCTTCATCAGCTTCCACCAGCGGGTACGGGAACCATAGGGAGAGGGGGGTTAGATGCGTCGATTTCAGGATGTCGGATGTCGTCAATGCCGACGGTAAAGCTTGATTTCTCTTTGTTGAGACGGTTGTTGACTTTTCGATAGCCTCAAATACTGGTTCCTAGATAAACCAAATTATCTACGACTACAAAATGTATACCGTTATGTGATCTATGATCTCATAAGCAAGTACTCAAACATCCTGTGGTGCGAAAATGTTTACCAGACAAGTTAGCCGTCAGTTCTAGCCAGCTCGACGGGGCAATTCCATCAGGCATCTATGATAAAAAACATATAGTGGTCCCGGGATGGATTTCTAGAACGCTCAGCACTTCACTGGCTACACTTCATTTGGCTCAATTCATGAATAGGCCACGCCCAAATAAAAGAAGCTCTAAGCATTGGGTTAGGAAAATTAATGATTTCTTTCTTAGATTGTGACGAAGTTTTGCTCTCTAATTAAGTTTAAATGGTATCACAATAACGGAACTATTTTGAAAATTTCAAAGAAGCTGTGAGAGAAAAACTTACATTTCACAAGACCAGAGAGATCGACCAGCAATGTCTTCAACTGAAATTAACATTGCTATCAGATGTCGGCCGCTATAGCCGAGTGGTTAGCAGTACGTACTGCCATTCGGAATGCCAGGAATTATAGTAATGGTTGGTTGATTGGACCGGCTGCCGGGCATTGGCTCACCTAGGCGACAAGCGAGCCCATTATGATACCACTGAGGATCCCAAAGACCCCCATCCGCTAATCGAACCAATGCGTGGAATTTGCAAAACTGAGCAGTTGCCGCATCTTAGCCCTCGCTATCACGCCCAGGTCTACAAAGGTTACCGTCCCTAGAGACTTCAGTCTACTCCTCCAAAGTACGGGACATTCGCAAAGAAAGTGCCTTAAAGTTTCCGGTACTTCTTCCTGCCTGCAACTTCTGCAGAAATCATTAGATGGCACGCACAATCTCTCTGCGTGCCTGCCCAATAAGATATGTCCTGTAAGAAGTCCTATAACTGTGGGCATATCCTTCCTTTTCAGCTCGATAAGGTCACGTGACTTTCTACTGTTTAATTCTGGTCATTCTGGTCCATCTTAAACTAGTACCCCTAATGAATAACTCGCTTATATTGAGCTTGCAAGTGAAGAGCGGCATGTCCAAACTCTTCCATGAAGGCGAAAGACGAAGGGAAGTGCCATTCCTTGCAAGCTCGCCGCCATCTCATTACATGGTATGTCACTGTGACACTGGACTCATACCAGGTTCAGAGAGAACTGCTTAGCCAACACGTTAAGAGATCTGTGGCAGTTCTCTAGGATTTTAGATTTTACTGTTACAGACGCCAGGGCTCTCCGAGAAAATATGGTTACGATTATCCGAAAGTGACAATGGTTTAAGACAATTGACAGCCTCGTTTATGGCCACCAATTCTGCCTGAAAAACACTATAGTAATCCAGCAAGCGAAAGGATTTACAGATACCAAGTTCTTTTGAGTAAACCCCGCCACCGACCCTGTTGTCTAGTTTTGATCCATCCGTATAAAAATTAATCGAATCGGTGCTTGCAGGTACTATTCTGTCCCAAAGGTTTTTATCCGGGATAACTACCTTGAAGTCTGTCATGAAGTCAGTGAATGATATACAGTAATCTGTTCTTTTGCGGTATACGGCATCTTCAGACACCTTTTGTAGCTTTACCGCGGTGCAAGCAGCGTTGTGCAGTCCCATTATGTCCTATTATCATTACCTTAGTTGGTGTAGTACGAAGTACTCCGCCTATGCACAGGAGCGCTGCCCTTTGTACTCTATGGGGTTTGGAAATACTTCCTTTTTCTCAAGTACTTGCCACCAGATTACAACCCCATACAGAAGTGTAGGCCTAACAATTGGGATATAAAGCCATTCCAAGCCAAAGTTCTGTGACCTGCTTAATTTCCTGATATCGCACAAAGTAATTAAATTATAGTAATACAATCTAAGCAATATTATTTAAAGTCATTTTATTTCCATAAATAATTTTATATTTTAAATTTTTTTTAAACGATTTACAGAGTTTATGTACATATTTTTGGAAAAATAAAGTTCTTTTAGAAAACGTAAAAAATCGGAGTAGAGGCACAAGCCCAATTCCATTCAAAGCACCGCTTCCTCTAATAAAGTGGAAATCTGATTATTATTTTTAAAAATTTCTTTCTTTTAAAGTATTTTACAAAAATTATATGTTTTGGTCCCTATGCTACAATACATAGGGAAATAATTTTTGATGAAAATATCCAGTATTTCGAATATTGAACTTGGACCCCCATCACACTTTTATACGTTCTCCGATCTGTATCAAAGCAAATACACTAAAAAAAAGAGCATTTCTTTCATTTCCAAAGTTATTGTAAATTTCTATTATCACATTCAAGACACTTAGTTGGCAAAATTTAGTATAGCTCAGCTATACTTTTCTCTTAGTCCACTCTCGTGGATGGGCAGATCTATTTGATACATATACATATTTTGTAGATCAACCTTAATATTCTGTCTGCTGTTATTCTCCTGCTGCTTAACTCCTATTTTCTATTACTAAACAATTATTCACAGCGCATTTACAAAGCGTACTAAGTTAGTTCAAAATCAACATAATCCCCCACTAGGCCAGCGCACACTAGTCCAGTAGCTCCTTCAAGGTTCGAGGCGTGTAAACATTAACAATGGAATCCCAGCCACAGTCCGCTAGCTGATGTGGTATGCTCGTATTCCAATCCAAGCCACAAACGAACTCTGTATGATTTACATTGACCTCCATGGCATCCAAAGATTGATTGAAATCCCAAATTCTGTGTGTGTGCGTATGAGAGAGAGAGAGAGAGAGACCGTCCGAAGATTATTAGAATTGAATTAAAAAAAAAATTATTATTATGCGAAATACCTCGTTGTGAAATCATAATTAGCCGTCGCCACTATCGATGCCGCGGTCGGCGAACAAGCCAGTCTTCGTACAGCGAATTCTCCCGAGTAAAGTTGAAAAATGTGATGTCGCATGTTTCGCAAGTCCCACGCACGCACCAAACCATCCGAACCGCCGCTCATCAATATGTTCCGATCGAATTGACTCCAGTCACAGGCCAATACTTCACCGTTGTGCGCTGCCTCGATGCTCATCAATGGTTTACCTGAAAATTCAAGAGCAGAATTCCATAAGTTTAAATTACCATCTGTACTTACGCTAGCAAAGAGATTGGCAATAAGTGGTGAGAACTTTGCACAATAGATGAGGTCACTGTGTCCACTGCAGGTGGCTATCGAGTTCTGGCGATGGCAGTCCCACAATTTGATGGTACCATCCCAACTGGCCGACAAGAGTTGATGACAATTCCACTGTTCGCCCCAATCAATGCTGTAAACCTCATTTTTATGTTCTTGCATACAAATTAACGGTTGTTTTGACGTTTTCAAATCTGTCTCTGTGACGAGGTTATCATCTAGACCACCCCAAATTTGTAACGAACCATCGCCAGAAGCCGTTGCCGCTATATTATCTGCATACGGACACCAAGCCTGGAGAGTTGCAGAAGAGAGGAAAAAAATGTGAACTTAATTTAAAAGAAAAGGTGAAATTGTTTTCAACTTACCACATCGAAAAGTCCATCAGTCCACTCCATGCGTCCAAGTTCCGTCAAGCCCTTGCCGCCCGGCGGAGGTAGTTCTAACAGAAATAGCGTGCCACCACCAGCCAAACCATACAGCTGACTTGTGGCCAGCAATAAATGATTCGGCTGGAAGGGCGAAAAGCCTACACTGTAGCCATGGCGATCAGGAGTGGAACACGATTGCATTTTCGGCGTTCTATATTCTAAAATGAAAAATTAAATAGTTTTTATAAGAAAGAATAAGTTTCTAAACACAAACTAAATAATATTATTTTCATAAATAGATTGGGCTACACTGAATGTTTTGTGAATCTCACTCTGTTCAAAAAACTATATCTTTAAAACAATTTTTGCTTCACCCAATGGTGAAAGAAAATTAACCTACAGTCCCATGGTAAGATCAATCGGATGGAAATCTTCCAGTAAAAAAAATGACTAACATACTACAGTGCACTGTCATAATAACTGTGAAGATCGCATTAAAGATCGCGGAAAGGCAGCTCTCCTATCATATTCACTCGGGGAGGCTCTAATATTTTTTACTAAGAAGCTTAAAGACATGCTTGGTGGCAGTACCATTCGTGGGGGTATGACTTCAAAATTGGAGAATTATTTCAAAACATATTTTTCTAATTGCGTTCGACACTCGGCAGAGAATGTCAACGCCCCCGAGTAGATTTCTGGCATGAAATACTTACAGTTCCTCATAAAAATTCAATACACAGCCATTCGGCTATGGTTTAGAATAAACTGCAAGCCCCTCCTATATTTGGGAGGATCGCAGACACATATACATTAAAGACCAGCGAAATTAAATGGCCGCTGTGCGACACCTTGGAAGAAAAGCACTGAGCTCCATGACTTAGAAACAGACTTCTGTATAAACTTACGAAAATTAATCAGAAACTCAACCTTTTTGAACACGCATGAAAGCCCTACCCAGCATTGAATGAAAACATGGTTGTTATTGTTGTAACCGAAAAAAAACCTCAAAGTAATTTCTGGGGAATGTTGAGAGAGTGATAGTCCTTGGCCGGATAAAAAATCCGGGTCGTTCCGGTACAAAGACTCGACTGTCGCAGGAACTATTGGATTTTAGTCGCCTCTTACGACAGGCATGCCTTACCGCGAAAAAACATGGTCTTTTTGCCTACTTCACACCTAGGTGATAGTGGCGATTATTATTATTAAGGACTAATTTACGTACAAGCAGATGGACAGACGGTCATGACTAAATTAATTCAGACCAAGGCAACATATAGCCTCCATAGAACCGTTCCGTTCAGATATATTTGTTTGTGTCAAAAGTCCTTTTAATAGCGTGAAATTCATCGAAATCGGTAGACTAAACCTACATCCGGTATTTTTAGATAAGAGATTAGATATCCTAAATCCTACACAACATTTTATATGTTTATTAATGGTAAAGACTTCGGCATGGCAGAAGACGGCATTTATTTTTTGTTAATTATTATTATAGATTCTCTGCTCGTATACGATTTGATCAGTCAAAACAACAACCAGCTCTTAAAAGGTGCATTTCTCTACTGTATGCCTAAAAGTATGCTTCAAAACATTATTATGTCAGTTAGATGTCTGAAATGAAACCAGAGAACGTATTATAGTTTCTCTGATGAAACCGGATTTCAAAGCTTCGTTAATTTTTCTTATATATTCCCACTTATGTTGGTATAACAGTTTTCGGTAAACACGTATGCCTGGAATTTAAAATGCTTTTCTTTCAATTAAAATAATTATTATAATTTTTCGTGGGATAGACAGTGCTTGTTTCTTTAGTGGATTAATTACTTATAATTAATTCTATTGTAAATAAATAAATAAAATATTTTTCGAGTAGTTCAAAGTTAAAATATAGTTTTAATTATAATAACTAATTACTACGAAGAAATTTGGTTAAAGATATTGGCAATTTGGAACAATTAACAGTTTTTTATTTTCGTTGAGCAATACGGTTTGTTACTTGGTAAAATATAGAGTTTTCTTAAACTGTTACAACTTTTATAGGAATTCAAATTTATTTGTTTACTGGGTTTGTTTTAACATTGTTTTTATTTATTTATTTTTTCCAAAATATTGATTATTTTTCGTAATATTTATTCTTAAACACATATCCTTCCTATGGCTTCTTCGTAGTAAAAGACACTTGCTCAAATATAAGTATAACAGCGAAAAGCATTGGAAAATGGAAAGAACATTGGAACAAAGCATAACCAAGGCGTAATAAAAAACGAAGAACGTAGTAAAGAAATTCCATTTGTGTAATAAAAAGAAAAGTGCTTAGTTGTTAAGTCACGTGTTTTTAATTGGTATGCCATGAGTATTCAGACTTTTCGTCATCGCAGTGGAAAATTACTCGAATGCAAAAAATACATTCCATAACACTTAAAATATTCAAAAAAAAGTAATTAGAGACATTTGTAAAGAAATCGTTCTCCTTAAAATCAAGTTATGTTAAAATGACAATAATAAAAATATTTAAATAAAATCAAAGTAACGAAAATATTTCCAGAACTCTATAAGTATGTATTAGGCGCTGTGATGTGGACCATATCTCCCTAAAATAAATATAAATGAGTGCAAATATATGCATGAATGTGCTTTTCAAGGAAATCTTGTGATCTTTTACCTAAATTTTGAATAAGTTACTGGCTTCTTTGACTTACTCGTGCATATGTATGTACGTGTATGTAGGTGTCACAATGGACCCTAAGCTAGTTTTCAGATTTCATCTAAATTTGTAAGCTAATAAAGCAAGTAATAAGGGTATAATGGGGTGTAGTCAAGCTTCTGGTGCTACATTCAACTCCTACTCTTGCTTCCACGTCACGCACCCTTAAAATTTTAACAACCCTTGTACAAGATGCGGTAACCAAGCCGTGAGGAGCCTTGGGCCACGGCTAAAAGGGATGCTACGCCAACAAAATCGGTTTAAGGGCTCGCTTAAACCTATTAAACTCTTCGGAAGAAATGCTCCATTTTTGATAACGAAGATTGGAAAATTATTAAGGGCTATGATTTACGCCCTTGCACCGGAATATCCAAAACCTTAAGAGGGAGAGGGCCGCTGTCCAGCTAATTGACGTCCTCGTGAGCCATCCAAAAAGAGTGATGAACGGTACAAAGACAAAGAAGGACCACAAATTTTCTTTCAGAGAGAGACTCCTCTGCGGAATCTTGGCGTTCACCCCGGCGCATGAACGTCTCGCCACAATCCGCATCATAGCAAAATTTTTCAACGTATACCTGATTTGCGCCCACGCCCCCGCGGAAAAGAAGGACGATGTGACCGAGGATGTCTTTTATGAGCGCCTAGAGCGCACGTATCTTCGACGCAACTGCCGGAAAATTTAGTCTCCAAGACGAAACATCTCCAAATGGATTGAGGCCGATCGACTGCGCCGGTCGTTTGTATTTAGTACCAGCTGTCTCAAGGTGATTCCTTATCGTGTAACTTCTTTAATTTATTGCTGGAGAAAATAATAAGAAGATCGCATATAATTCGCTTTATGAAATTTGCACTGGGATGCGGACAAGAAAATCGCTTCTCACAGAAGTCATTTGTGGCTCATTAATATGCTAACACTCTATAGACGTAGAGAGACGCTTGAGTAACTAAATTGATAAGGGATAGTATCAATACCCCATTCCTATTTAGCGAGCTTAACTTAAGTGTACTTTCAAGATCATCATGTTTTAGACCCCTTTCACTTTTTTCCATACAATTTATAGCAAACGTGCAGCTATCCAGTGTACGACCTTCCGCGATCGCACTCAGGCTCAGGGCAGTCCGGTCGATCTGTTGGATTTTTCATTAATCCTTCCGGCGTGTCCTCGATCGATTGAGGGAGAGATGGGAAATGCTGGATTCGTCGTTTTCAATTACAATCTTAAACGATTGAAGTATAATTGAACTCATAATGATCCAATGCAATCGCTACCAGCTCAGCTGAGACGAAAACTACTAAAAAAATTGCCTTCTGGACTTCGATGATTAAGAAAACGACTTTGGACCAGACTTTTGACGTAATGCCTCATTCACAGCTCCAATAATAATTAGTAAAAATAGCCATTATAAAACGAGGTTCTTAAAGCCGATGGCAGTGCCGTAAAGTCGGTTAGGTGTCCGTCGATTAAATAAACCGAGAACAGAAGAAAAAATCCGCATTATACCAACTAAGTACATTAAAGTAAGCAAAATCTGTTCTGTACATTAACCTTCTCAATGGTTTTACTCTCTCTCTTCAAAACCAAAAACTTCAAGGCGAAAAATGTTTGAACGGTCCTATAATCTAGCAAAGGTTCAACCCGACCCAGCTGATCCATGTTTATCTGCCGCCTCGTCTTCACTCGTTTCCCGTACTTACCTTCTATAATCTGACTGCAGTATTTCCCTGCATAACCTTCCTGATTAGATAAGACTCAAAGTAACCCATACACATTCGTGTACCTCTAACCTTGCTTGAGGTCGAGCAAAATGTTAATGTCACACAAAGTGACAACCGACATTTACTTTGCCACTATTTACACAGGCCAAAGAAATGAAAACATCGCATCGTAACTGACCATCGATCCACTAAGCCACACAAGTAGACAAACCATCGAATTTTCTTGGTATTCTTGGCACTGCAATTCCGCAATTTATGTCCAAACAATGGCTTCTCATGGCCGGTCACTGGAATGTTAGCATAATTAAAAGGCAATGCGCAACACTGACGAGTGTGTAATGAGCGCGCAAATCCACTTAGTAGCTCGATAGCTAACAACCTAGATGACAGAGCCCCCTTTCAGGCAGTGTAATTGGGGATGAAAAGCAAAGGTATATAAGCAGGTGCATGCGGTCAATATGTACGCATTTCCCTTCAGACGCGCGCGAACATTACAAGAACCCCAAACCAAAGAAATCATTTAGTGTTAGAAACATTAGAATTTGAGGACGTGTGAGACAAGACGCAAGGATATACGGGAAATTTTAAATCGAACTATTGTTAATTAAAGAAAGGCGAAAACTATACAAAATGGTTGTTTCAGTAAAAGTTTTTAAGAAAGCCACACCCAATGGCAAAGTGACCTTCTATTTGGGACGTCGTGATTTCATCGATCACTTGGACTACTGTGATCCTGTTGATGGCGTTGTGGTAGTCGATCCGGATTACTTGAAAAATCGACGCGTATTCGGACAACTCGTCACCACCTATCGTTATGGCCGCGAAGAGGATGAGGTCATGGGTGTCAAATTCTCCAAGGAGCTCATATTGTGCCGCGAACAAATTGTGCCAATGACCAACAGCAACATGGAGATGACACCAATGCAGGAGAAACTTGTACGCAAGCTAGGTAGCAATGCACATCCTTTCACCTTCCACTTCCCACCAAGTTCACCAAGCTCTGTGACACTACAACAGGAGGGCGATGATATGGGCAAGCCATTGGGTATTGAATATACAATTCGTGCTTATGTCGCTGATACTGAGGATGATCGTCAACACAAGCGCAGCATGGTCAGCTTGGTTATTAAGAAATTGCAATATGCACCACCCACACGTGGTCAACGCTTGCCAAGCTCTTTGGTGAGCAAGGGTTTCACATTCTCCAATGGTAAAATCAGTTTGGAGGTGACCTTGGATCGTGAGATTTACTATCATGGCGAGAAGGTGGCTGCTACAGTACAGATCAGCAATAATTCTAAGAAGTCAGTGAAGAATATTAAGTGCTTCATTGTACAACACACAGAGATCACTATGGTGAATGCACAGTTTAGCAAACATGTAGCACAGTTGGAAACCAAAGAGGGTTGCCCAATAACACCGGGCGCTAATCTTTCGAAGACGTTCTATTTGATTCCACTAGCTGCAAATAACAAGGATCGTCATGGTGAGTACAGTTTGGAAGCTTGGTGTTGAAATTTTAGCAACACAGAGATCTGCAGAAGTTGAATGAGTTCTGAGTTTAGGCTTTTGAGTGAGCGTGAGTGAGCTTTTATCGATCATGCTAGTGTATTTATGCGGGTATAAAAAGCTCTAACGGATGAGCTCAAGGCATTTTTCGAGTACTTAATATCAAAGTTTATGGCGGGGAGAGAATTTTAGAACCGAGATCGTTTGCGTCCAGGTTCACAACAAAGGTAGTGCGAGTAAATGGGTCTGGACTTCTGTGGCGCTTGCACGGAGTGATTGTTTTAGATATTGTTAGCCTTTTATCCAAGTACACGGATTCCATAACCTTATTTCTTAGAGCAAAGAGTCGGTTCTCGGCACTTTTCTGTCAATCCCTTAAGCCGAAAGTTCAGAAAAAATAGATGCTCATAGAAGCTCTAATTTCTTAAGCTCAGCCAATATCAGTCCTTTGTCATTCTGGCTTATCATGCTCGCGGTTCTTCTAGAATCTAACACTATTGTAACATTGAGTAACACTACCTCTGTCACTGCCCAGCTCTGACATCTTCGCGACACAAATTCCTCGGAAAACACTTCTTCGATTGTTTCGCTGAGCTAGCCTCAGCAAAAATTGGAAATTTAGTTGCCTTTATAAGGCACACGATATGGTTCGATCATTTGAGAAGGTGAACACGAGAGCCTCATAGCGGTATCACAATGCGCCTAGTGGCCTAAGTGTGCTGGTAGTAACCCGCAGCCGTATCAACTCAACACTGAGTTTTATATCCATACGCCTAACCTCCTTTATGTACTTGAGACTGCAAAACCCTTCAAACCATTACGTTAAACTTGTTTGAGTTTTTCAGATTTTAGTTTTGTTTTCTGAATTTCCACTCATTACACTATCTGTGGTTTATATTACTTCGCGAATAGCCCCTAAATGTAGGCCACATTTTCATTAAATTTTTATTTTACTTGAAACGTTGCCTACAATTGGGAGCGATGTTGAATTGTTTTAACCAAGTCACATACCTTTTATACTATTTTTACTCTAAGTAGTTAGTCCTATGGACTTTTTTGGTGTTTTTTTTTTTTTTTGTCAAAATATCAACTTTTGTAATTTTTTTTCTTACTTCCTTTTGAAATATATATTGTATCACTTAACATTTTATTCAAACACTTTCACTGCACATAGGTATTGCACTCGATGGCCATTTGAAGGATGAGGATGTAAATTTGGCCTCCTCCACTTTAGTACAGGAAGGCAAGTCCACAGGTGATGCATGTGGTATTGTAATCTCATACTCGGTACGCATCAAACTGAACTGCGGCACTCTGGGCGGTGAAATGCAGACAGATGTGCCATTCAAATTGCTACAACCAGCACCGGGTGAGTTGAAAATTGCATTTTCTTTGTTGAGAAAAATATAATTAATAAAAATTCGCACACAACACCACAGGTTCGGTCGAGAAGAAACGCTCCAATGCCATGAAGAAGATGAAGTCAATTGAGCAACATCGCAATGTCAAAGGTTACTATCAGGATGACGATGATAATATCGTGTTCGAAGACTTTGCCAAGATGCGTATGAATAATGTCAATATGGATGATTAGATTTAGTAGATTAAAGCGACGTGAACGGTGAGGTGTTGACGGTAAAATTGTGTTTGTGGGTGGTCCGAGCTGCCCGATATTTGGTTCGAAGGTTCGCAAGTTAGTATGTGTGCGACGAGGGCACGAGGGCGTATGTGATATTTCTAGTTATTTGTTAGTATTGATGAGGCGAAAGTAATTGTGTGTTTGTTAATTTGTTGCAACCACTTTAAAAACAACAACAACAACAACAACAGTCATTATGACATCGCATTAACGACGCATCAGCAGCGGCACTAAAATTTAATCCTTAATTTATAAGTAATTTCTGTTGTATAAATAAATTTCTTTGACTTTTGGTGCGTTTAAATACATACATACATACATAGATATGTACATGTATAGTATGTTGCACTACTGTTATTCAATAAAAGAGCAACAATAAGTTAAAGGTCTGTGAAAGAAGAAAGCAACATGTATATTTTCATTCAACACTTTTGGTACTTACTTGTTAGGACACACAACAACACTTTTTTCAGTAGTGAAAACTACTATTTATTTTGTAGAAAAATATTTTTATAATTTTATTAATAATTTTGCAATATTTTAAATTTCGTTTAAAATATTTCAAGCCTATTTGAAGCGTTTCACCAGCCGAATGAACAAAATTTGGTATCCGTTCGGTTTGTAGCAAGTTTCAAATGCGACTGTTGCATGTATGGCAAGGTCAACAGAAAAGACGACTAAAAGACGGAGTTGTGTCGTGCTTTGTGTATTGGGGTTGGATGAGGGTTTTACATGAGGGTTGCATATGGAAAACCGCTGCTGTTATGTTTATGTTTATAGGTACAAAACAACAACAACAACAACGAAATCTTTATCTTTACTATGCCTGTAATCACAATAGCCCTTTCTTCTATTGCTTTAACCTGTGCCGTTTGCTACCCTTATTGTATGTACCGTTCAAACAAACGCACTCAAAAGGAGTTTGTAACCTTAGCCAATCAGCTGTCAGCAATGTGTCCGCAACCCTTTAGCGCGCCGGCTTTTCATTGGTCTTGAAGGTGAAGTCCTTGTAAAGTTTATATTAACATAGAAACTGACCTTCTGCCTTGGCGGATTCCTTTTATTCCTTTTCTATACTAAAGCAGCCATAATTGCTGATGTCATACTGAAATATACGTTACTTATGCAAATCAGTTATTTTCGCTTTATATTAATTTTTATAATATTTTTTTTTTTTTTCAAAAACCAAAACCGGTTTGTGCCAAAATTCGCAGCTGTTTCGGAATTTTGCAAAATGCCCACTATCTGCCAGTCGACAAGGTCATGCTTTGTATAGTTTATTTTGAACTGTGAAAGGTGTTGGCTGTAGTGGTGCTGAGTTCTGTTGAGCTGTTGAAAACATATAGAGTCTCGTTGAAAAGTGTTGCTTCAAATTCTTGACCTTGAACGGTGTCAAAAGATATTTTTTTTATTATTAAACTTGTGATTACGTGTAAAATGTGTTCCTAATCGAATGGTGAATACCGTTACAAAAATATTATTATTACTACTGAAAGCTATTTTTATCGAAGGAATATATGCTGATTGCACTTATGGTTGATAGTCATGAGTTCAGTGCGCCAAATTTTTTATTGAGTACTCATATTCTTCCAAGATAATATCGCGAGTCCTTTATCCCCTCAATTATATTGCCGGCATGTGGAACTCCGCTTCAACGCTGAAAAGGTATGAAGACTTTTAAAACTTTACACCATTTAAAGTAGCCGGTACCGATGGAATCTTTCGTACGCTGTTCCAAAATCTGTCAGAATTGTTGGCGCAAAGACTTGTTTAGGTCTATTCGCTTGACGTAAGCCCCATTAGGATGGCAAGATGATTTTTCTGCAGAAGCCTGGTGGGGAGGATTACATTGTACCGAAATCCTATAGATCGAGCAATAGATGCGCGGTATGTGAAGCAGAAAGTATTAAAATCATTCACAAAATCATATGTACGCCTCCACAAGGGAGCATCTTGTATCCGCTTTTGTGGTTCATTTTAATAAACCAGAGAAAATTTAAAGGTTGTACATTGTGAGGATGATCTTGCCATCTTATCTTCTGGCAAACATTCAAAGCAACTATCACGGGTAATAGAGTCAACATTATGTCATCCGCCAAGTATCTCAGTTCAAACCGTAAATAAGAAAAACTTAGCTGAGGGTATATGTAGAAAATATGGCCAGTAAAACGATCCTACATAAGAGCTATTGCACCAAAATTGGGGGCTATGATCTCACATGTCGCCTTGGCTTTACACAAGTGTCGTTAGACGCATACTAATATTATATATGGAGCAATAGTGTGGTGGGCGAAGAAGAAGAATTGTAGAAATACAGTCTACTTGATCTAGCGATCGAGATGAGGATTACCTTACAAAAGCTCATTTAAAAAAATTTTATGACAATCGATAGGCCCACATCATCAGCGACATCTCTTTTTGTGATTCGACGATCGTTCAAACCATATCTTTCACTTTCTCCAAATTTTCATCGGTTGTTGAGATACTGTGTCGACCAAGGCATTCGTCATCCTCAACGTCTTCTTGGCCATCTTGTAAATGCTGATACCAGTCGAAAGCTCTAACTTTACTCATAGAAGACTCACCCTAGTCCTTTGTTAGCATCTCACACACTATTTTAGGCTTTATACCATTATTTTACACAAAATTCAAATTTGGTGGTAAATTTACTTATACAAAGGAAAATCTCCAAGCTCATAAGATCACGTCTAAATATAGTGGCGATCCAGACAAAGTCGTCAATGACTCTCCATCCCCACGAAATTTAAAAATTTGTGTTATTTTAGTTTAATGGTTTCCTTCCTTGTCGTTGTACAGTATCCAGGATTCAACTTGTTTCTAAAGAAAACCCATTGTTTAAGAACCAGATAGGATCGACCTTTCAGTCTCTGAAGTACACTCAATCCAGCTCCTTCTCTACGTAAACTTCTCCTCTGCTTTCACCAACGGGTACTACATCGAAAACTTTCAAAGCTTATCCATTCGGACCACTTGACCTAGCCAGCCAGCGCAGCCGCTGTTTCTTTATTCGCTGAACTATGTCAATATCGTCGTATATCTCATACAGTTCATTAAAAATTAAATGCCTCCTCACCAAATAGCAGAACGCAGCAGGTTGTAGAGTTTGGTCTTCGTTCATCCAGAGAGGTCTTTACTTTTCAATTGTTTACTCAGTCTAAAGTATTTAATACTGGTTCCAAGATAGATGTAATTATCTAAGATTTCGAAGTTATGACTGTCAACAGTGACAGACGCCTTGCCCTCATTCACTACCCAACCCATATCCTTCTCTTGCTTGTCCAGTCTGGAAAAAGCAGAAGTCACATTATAGGAAGTGACCTTGTCTTAAACCTCGTTTGATATCCCCAATTCTGACTGCGCTTCTGGTGTTGCCTAGCGTCACCCGTATAAGTTTTACGGGGATACCAAATTCAGACAAACCGCCGTAGAGGCAGCTCCTTTTCGTGCTGTCGAAGGTGGCTTTAAAATTGACGAAATGGTGAATATCTGGTCTAAAACCGCATTGAAAAGGTCCAATCATTTTGTTGATGGTGAGCTTTAGTCTTTCACGGTAGGACCTTAAATGCGATATAGACGAAGCGTATCCAATCGATTGGGGTTTCGGGTTCACAATTTCCGGGTGTTCCATTTTCACTGCCATTCAGCAGGCTGGAGAAATGTTCCCTCCACAAATTCAGTATACTCTGGGCATCGGTTACTAGATCACCTCTTTGTGGTCTACAAGAGTCCCTACTTTACGAGCGATTAATTTGTGGTCACAGAAACCATCATGTGTTGGTCTGCCCTAGCTTTGAGTGCCAGTGCTTCGGGGTGTAGCACACTGCCCAATTAACTAGTTTAGTTTGAGTGCTGCTTTTCAGAAGTTGTTATGGGAACCTTATTATATTATATGTAGGTATTTCTCTATCTGCTATCCTCGATATGGATTTCAAAATTATGTTAATGTCAGATAAAACAGCCACACTCACATTTATTTTCGTATTAAAAATGCACTATTTTCACTCACTCCCCAGTCAGTGGAGAAATTATGTATATTTTTCTATTGCACAATCATCATAAATTTTTTTGATTGAAATCTGTCTCCAATGACTTGCTCTTTACCATTTATGTACATAGGTATGTATGTATGTATCTATCTTTTTTTTATAAATATAAACGCTATGAATACGTCATCAGTCATTTCACACTCCGTTGAATTGTGCCACGATAAATGGAGTAGAGTGAACTGCAATAGAAATATGAAATGGAAGAAAATTGAGATTTAAATCGACCGGTTAACGGAGCGCCACACCAGAGACACCACGCCACGGTTAAGTGGTCCTCTGTGGCATTCAAAAGAAAAACTTCCGCTTCAAAGGGTTTGATTATGCAGTCAGTGGAGCTATAAATGCAACTGTCATAGCGCGCTTGTGCTTTATGAGCATTCGAACGGCATCAGTGGATAATGGCATTACAAGTTGATGCCAAATAAGTAGTATTTACCTATAATAATATAACATATACTATACTAAATTAGAAGAAAAAGTGAAAAATTATTTAATTTTTTTTAATAAAAAAAAATGTATCCCATATTAATACTCGCCGCTTTGCTTCTACTAAACGCGCACACCAGCGCCGTTCAACAAACTTACGCACTACGCGAACCACGCATTCGTCAGCTCGGTACCGCCTACGGCAATCGCCAGCCGCTTGACGTGAACACCGAACAAACGGTAGTATTTAATGCCACAACACTTCGTAAGCATCTGCCAGCGCACGGTTTCAACTCGAATATCAACGAAAGAAGTTATCAACCACAATATACGGCAACGCAACGGGGAGCCACGCCGCCGGAAGTGGCAAAATATCGCAATTTGGGTAATTACTTCCAAATAATACCGCCAAATAGCGAACTAACGATGTTGGCGCCACCTATCGCTGAGACGAGAGAACGACGTGAGCATAAACCTGAGTTAGCGCACTTAATACCTGTTACTTTTAATCATCATGTCTTCCATTGGGCACGCGCTCCACTGCCTGACTCTCGTCCACGGCGCTACACAAATGTAAGTTCCAGTGTGGGGCGCCAAGAAGATGAGTTGCAAGATCTGAATGCATTGGACTCTAAAGCGTTGGAAACGCAGGCGGTAACGTTTGATGAGAAACCATCTTTGGAGTTGGAGGATAATGTGAGATATGAGCAGAATCAGAGTGAAGAATATCCTAAATTATTAAAGAAGACACAATCTTTTCAGTAAGTGCACATTGGTCGTATTTAGAAAGATAAAATAAAATTTGATTAAAATGCTTTACCTTTATATGTATAACATCTCTAATTTCTTTTCGCTCAAATTCAATGCTGTGAAATGGTGAAATGAAAAGTAATTTCACATATTTTCAATTCGATTCGCGTTCATAAAAAATTGTACGCGCTCAAAAATTCAAATTATTTTATTTTTTTATTTTTTTTCTACTGCAAGGATAACAAGAATCGTTTAATATGAAAACAGACATAATGTAATCTGCGATTTTTTCAAACATATCAGAAAAAAATGCATTTAACTTCCGGTGGAAATAGGCTATTATATTAAGGTGGCAATGAATTAATTTCAAATTGGCTTTTTGAATCTAGTTACAGGGTGGCAGCATTGTCGAAACTGAAATTTTTTGACAGCAAAGTTCGTTAAACATTACGTAAAAACTGCTAAGTCTGAACGCGTCTTTAGATTCGATTAAATTGTTTGCTGAGTATCGGCTCACAAAAGTAGAGCCTTCAATATTACACAATTTAATTTTCCGAAATTCTTCCTTTCCTTCGCGTTATAAGGCAGAATATGCAGAGATCCGACACTCTATAAGATTGAACTCTCTCTGTGTGGAAAATAAGTATTACACCTGTATAAGATTATACATTCTCTTTTCAACTCTGCAGCTCGTATCATATTATCAAGCAATAGATTAAAGAAGTCTCCTTGTCTGAAACCTCGTTCCGCATCGATCATTTCGAGGAGGTCCTTCCCAATCCTAACAGAACTTTTGGTGTTGCTTAACATCAGTTTACACAATTTTACAAGTTTTTCAGGCATACCAAATTTAGACATAGCACCGTAGAAGCAGTTCCTTTTCATGCTGTCGAGATGCTGTGTGTCGATCCTCTTTTATCTAGTCTTTCGCAAGATTTGTCGTTTGGAGATTATCTGGTTAATAGTGGATTTACCAAATCTAAAGCCACACTGATAACTTCCAATCAGTTTTTTGATGGTGGAGTTTAGTTTTTCACACAATACGTTCGATAGAACCTTATATGCGATATTGAGGAGACTTATGCCACGGTATCCCTTAGCTATCGTTAGCTATTGCTTTTTGAGGTCGCATGCCATCAATCTAGGTCTGCTAGATTACAAAAAGTGTAGCAAATAATCTGTGAGTATTCAGTGTTCGTCTGGCTGGTGCTATGCCTACTTGGCGTAGAAAAACTGTAGGAACTTCAATCACGGCAATATTCTTAAAAATATAGACAATTTATATATATGTATGAGTATATCATATATATAATGGCGCTTGGTAACCGCTGAAGTGATTTCTCATCCTATTTGTGGGTTTTCGCCTTGATGTGTTTCCAACAAACGGAGGGTGCTACAGTTTATTACCCCTTCGGGTTAGAGGTTCAAGAATTTACCCGCGGTAAGGCATGCCTGTCGTAAGAGGCAACTAAAATCTAATAGTTTCTCTGCGACAGTCGGGTCTTTACACCGGAACGACCCGGATTTTTAACAACAACAACAACAACAGCGACAGTTTATACTAAGCCGCCTCCGAACGGCTGATGATTTTGTTATAAGAAGCCTTTATTTTATGTCAGAAATATACTCGGAGGGGTTGACATTACCTGCCGAGGGGCGACCACCATTTATTAAATTTAACTTAATTTTTTATATACCGGGATTTAAATTCCCGCTCTTTCCGAATGGCAGTACGTAATGCTAACCACTCGGCTATTGCGGCCGCCAGATAATTTAGAGTTTAGTAATCTAGCTTTGGTCATATGTTGTGCATATGGTAACAGTATCGAGGTATTATCATCTAATGGAGACTCGTTGGGGCATTCAATTCAATCTAACCCAGTCATGCGGTGAGTGCACTGTGACACTGATAACTTTTCAAGTGTTTTTGAGTACTTAATTCCACTTTTTTTTTACAAAATTGTATGCAAATTCTTTGCTCACAAACGAACTGAACATGCTAAACAATTAGGCGAAGCTTTAAACATATCTGGGAGACGAGTTTACTAACAAAAAAATTTATCATCGAATATACATTTTTTTAAAATACCTTTTATGCTTAGAATGACGTACTGCGTCTGATGGATTTCCTGTCTCTATGACCTTAGTCAGTCAATTTTCAATGTATTGAGCAAAATTTCTTATGTTAAAGAATTGCAACACTATCGCTAATAATCTCTCTTTAGTAGCGATCAGATCAAACCATTGTAACCAGAATTGATTTTCCATACTTCACCGACACTTCAGAAGTGCTAAAATTATTTTCTCCAACTTTCAGCGACATCTATCTACGCTACAATCCACCACACCAAGTGAGTTTCGGACATGTTGAATTCAAACCGAATAAACACTTTGAGAAACGTTTCGAATCTCTTAACGAAAACGATGGTAATCGTCATCGCGGAGAGGTGAGTACGAGTATGAGTGAGGGATTGAATGAAGCATGACTTGAGTAAATGTAAATTCGTGTGCTAAAGAATTTATATAAAATTTCACATTTAACAGTTCCTCTTTGATTTCTTTAGATTATATGGGCTGATGCGACGGGCGGTTACGGTGAACACCATTGGGATTTGACGCAAGGAAAACGGCGTTGAGTGGCGCCAACAGAACGTGACTTTACGCAATTTTTAAGTATTTATTTATAGCTTTGAAGGTTGTGGCTCTTTAAGGATACCATTTGATATGCAAATATGAATTTCAAGTATGTAAGTGTGCACAATAACAAAAAAAAAAAATAATTTGTGGAAAATGCAATGCAATGCAGAAAAAGAAATCATTTTAAACAAAAATAAAAATTATCTTCAAGACTTGCATGCTTCATTTACATTATAATACACAATTCGAAGCTGGCGCTCGCGAAAGGCTTACCTATTGAAGAGTAGATACGTGTATGTATGTACGTAGGAAAATGCATTGCACTTAAATCAGCAACCTAAAGGGGTAAGGAGTGCTCGGGTAGCGGTGAGTTTTGAGCGAGAAACAGTAAATCAGTAAATCACTGCTACTGAGTTTCTATTTATTTTGGAGTTTCTTTCTCACGCCACCAAAAGTGGTCAGTCAAGTTTTGCATTGCGATAAAAGGTCAATTCGGTTGGTTGGTTGGTTGGTTGGTTGGTTTGTTGGTTGGCTAGTCAGTCCGTCTGGTTGTCTGTTGGACGGACGGCAGCGATGAGCCAAATATAAAAAAGTGTTGTTGCATTTTAGGACACTCATCAAAGGAAAACGAGTTTCTTGGCGATGTCGCTGGTGATTACTTTTCTAAATGTCTAAAGATGATGCAGAATTATTTTACTCCGCAGACCGACGGTCATATACGAGTATATGTATATATGAACATTTGAGGAATTAACTGCAATGGTTATATGTAAATGAGCCGCGAGCCAAAGACAGTATCCAGCCAACTTTAAAGCGTACTGTCATGCACGCCTTAAGGGTTACCGACTTTACATGAGCTTACCTGTGCGCATGCGATTGTAACTTCTGTAAAAGTGTTGTAATTTTCTTATATGCTCTGCTTGGGTGTTCGCACTGCTGTAAGGGTGGTTTTCTAATGGCAACAATGACGTGTCTTGCCGCGGCCCATGCATTATTTGCATATTAAAATGCATTTGCATGCCGTTTTTGTTGCTTTTGTTGGTTTGTTTTTTTATTGTTGTGTTGCGCAACCTTAGATTACGTCCACTCTAACCGCACTGTCTGCTCCACTATCATTCAAGTGACATTTACATACATCCAGCTGTGTCTTAATCCTGCTACAGGACATTGTCCTACACTTAAAATATTCATAACAAATTTTCCAGTTGAATGCCACTTTGACATTTGTTCATCGAAATCAATAATATTTACATATACAATGTATGTATGTATGTGTAGCAGCAGTTGTCTTAGATGAGTTTCAGCTTCTAATACCCACACGTTGCCGTTGACGCTCACCTTTCGGCGTGTCATTAGCGCTCGGCTTTCTTGCCACCGAGCCACCAAGTAGCCTCTGGCCAGAACTGGTTTTGCGGGAAGTGACCCTCCACATTTACACATACATATGTACGTACAAACGAGTATGTGGCGTTTTGATAAGAGCATGCAATCGAAACCCTTTTCTCATAAACATGCAGTTCTTTACATATATGTTTGAGCTTGCGTGTCCTTATGCTTCCTTATGCAATGTCAAATCGGAAGGACATTCCATTTGATGGTTGCTATTTCCTTTTATTACGTTCGGACTTAATTTATGCGTTGAGAAATTTTCGTGTGATTGTCTAGTCTTGTCTTGTCTTGTCTTTAGCTTACCGTGTTTGGTCCGAACCGGTTTGACCGGTCCAGTGTGTGTTTGGTGACCAGGTTGAACATGTATGTATGTATGTATGTATGCGTAGTGTGTTTGTCTTGTTCCTGGTTTCGGGTGTTCAGTTGATTTGGCAATTTGCCCATATGCATAAATGTCCAAATGAATAATGGTATTGTATGTGTGTGTGTGTTTGTATGTGCCTTTGTTGACACCAAATTGTCATGCATATGACTAAACATAGTGTGAGAACTTTTGCCGTGGCCTTCTATAGCTCCTCTTTTTTTGTACACTCAGCACTTTAAGATATGTATGTATGTCTAATTGAAATACTCAGACAAATGGACATGATCTTCTTCTTCAGCTCATTAATTGTTGCCACTACGGATGCTTAGCTCGAGATGAAATTAGAAAGGCAAACGATTGTACTATGCTCCTCTTCCCGGATGAGTTTCCGATCTTATTCATTAAAATAAAATTCTTATTTGATGTTTAGTCGTTTCACAAAGCTTAATCATAACTTTAAAGCTCATAAGCTGAAAAGCTTCGATTTGACAAAAATATATTTTAACGGAAGCGAAGCGAAGTAAATCAAAAAGTAGCCCAACATTCAATTTTTTTTTACGCTCCTGCAATCTCTTTGTGAACCAATTTGCTGTTTTTAAAACTGTTATTACGCCGCAAAAATAAAAAATAAAATATTCGGAAGCTCGAAACTTTCGTTTCGTACTCACGGCTTGCATGGCTCAGTTCTATCCGTCTTGCTAAGCAAAGCAAATTTTATCGAATCAACCTTAAAACTCTCTAACTTTTATTAAAAATTTGTAAAGCACAAGTAAAGCTTAAAAATCTAATCTATGAGTTTCAGTTTAGCTTCCCTAAAGCTTTGTGGTCTATCAACGTTTATCTAGCATTCCTTTTTCGCTATAATATTACTGTAATTGATTCATGAAGCTCAAAAAAAGCTGCCTTCGATATTCTTGGTGGGAGAACAAAGCTCGCGGAATTTTTCTCTTACATTTGAAAAGCTTCCGTCATCCAATAGCAAGCTCTTATAGTCTCATACACTACACTAGAAAAGCTTTCCAAGTGTGGGAGAAAATATCATTTGCAATGTTCGTAACATTAAGGAATCTAAATTCACAATTAAGGATTTGAATTTATTTAGCTCCAATACATCTTCTTTGTGTAATGCTACTAACATATTTAATTTTCTTCAAATTACTCCCTAAAAAGGGTCGTGAAATTGATTTAACTTTAGAAAATTCAAATATTGAAGCATATTGACCATCGATCCATATTGTTTTTCTTCATCTTAATTGGCGCAGCTCTCAATTATGGTATGCGCTCCAGTACTTTCTTCTCACCCTTACCCATCAAAGTAAAGATCTACTTCAAGAGTGCTTCCGCCATTGACTATTTTCAGAGCTAAAGTGTTTTCGAACACGTCTCTGCATCAGAGCGAGTTTTTTTTATCGAAAGAGAACTTCATTTTTCAATAGTCTACTCAGCTCAGAGTAGCGCCTGATGACAAGAGCGAATTCGAATTTCGAGTTATGACTGTCAATAGTGACTTGGGAAACAAAATGCGATTGCGATGGAAGAAATTGTTCTCACCTATTTAGATACTGCAACCACTTGGTTTGTATTATAAAACGTACGAGATTATCGACACTTGCTAACACAATATCTGCAGGCGGTCAAAGTAGAAATCACCGAGGGTTGGATGTCGGGTCGCACTTAGGGCGGGGCAGTAACAGACTAACCGACTTCGCCTCGTCTATACCTCTGTAGTCGCGACAGAAGTCATTAGAGAAGTAACCCACCCTACTACCATCAGTCCGCATCAAAAAGTGTCCGGTTTAACACCGGTTGTTATGCTCATGGAGGTTATGCTTAGGACAAGTAGAGACTTAATTCTTTTTTCATCGATCAATGGTCAGAACTGTTTACATTGCAAGTGGTTTCACTTTGCCATTTAATTGGTGAAGCCTGATCTTAGCAGGTATTTTGCCTAGAAAATATGTATGCACGTAACGTGAGTTTACTAGCTCATTAGCTTCGTAATTTCCTTTAATGTCTCTATGTGCGGGTACCCAAAACACGGTCGTTTGGCATACACTCGAGTGTTTGTTTAACAAGCCATGAAGCAGTTAGTTCAGCTTACAAGACGCTGCAGTGTTCGGAAAGTCTCTTGCTCATGACGATTGCAAGTAATTCAGAGTGAACTCCACAACCCTCCCTGGCATCGAATTTTACGCCGTCAGTAAAGATAGAGAGGGATCTTTGATCTAGAACGGTTACGTTTTCTCATGCCTTTCTCTCTGGGATTTTTGTTGGTTGTCAAAATAGAAAACAGAAGTGCAGGTGTAGTCCACCTCCTCCGAGAATGGTGTAGCATTAAGTATTCGGGTGTGTTCTGTGCGGTTTTTCCATGTTTGAATTGTATATAGTCTTATGGCGTTGTAGCGCGCCTATAATTTCCTATACAGGTCGGTCGGAAAAAAAATTAAGGAGAATTTCTAGAGCTGTCATAAGAGTTGACGACAGCGCTTCTGTAATGAGTAACGAGGCCGTGCGTTGAACTTTGTCTAGCAGGCATCGGGAAGTAGTTTTGTCTAGTACCGACCACCAGGCAGTGACTGTGTAAAATAATATGGATCTTATTACCTCTTTGTGGCTTTACTACTGCTTTCAACCGTAATTCAGCTCTAGGTGAGCTCACTATCTAAGATGGTACTATCTATCGGTAGAAAGAGTGAGCTCGATGACTTTTAGTAAGAGCGGCTTAAGAGCAGGTGGATTATACCTTCTGGTAAGAAGTACCAATTCGATCTTTGTGAGATTTACATCCAGACCACAATCTCTGCATCAATTGATTTCTATATAAAGGGCATTTTGGAGTAGAACTACTAGAACTCTCAAATTATTAATATCGCTCGAGAAGCTCTACGAAGATTAACAATTTTTATATAATATTTTTTATTTTTATTTATTTCGAGTAAAAAAATTCTATATGCACATAAATTAAAATTTCATACATACAACAATACATATTGTTTTTTAATGGGTTCTCGAACAAAGGATGATGATTTAAATATATTTATAACCTATGATGAAAAATGAAAAATAAATTTAATTATAAACGCGCCGAATGCAACCTACGGATATGGTCGCGTACCGGAACCACGCCCACAATATTCATAGACTAACGCATAAAGTCAAATAGACTACCACATAAAAATCGACTCTGTCTCAGAACTGCTTTAAACAGTCACTCCAAACTTATTACCGCTTCACTATGCTCGTCTCAAGGCACTGCAAGGCACTGTATCGAATACCCCTTCTATTGTTGGTATTGTTGTGGATGATGATATTGCTGGGGTTGATGATATTGTTGTTGTTGCTGTGGCTTTAGCGCATAATCTTGCGATTTGTGAGTTTGACGCACCAAAGGTTGAGGAGCGGGCGTTGGTATCTTAACAACAATATCGGTCGGTTCACGAATCACCTCGGCCTTGAAACCCTCCTTGGGATCAGCTGTATACTTAACGGTACGTATGAAACCATCGGAATCTACCACGGAGTAGCTGCCTTTAATAACGGAGCCATCACGGACCTCCTTACGATTCTGATAGTTGGTGAATTCATCATCTTTAACATCGAAACCGAATTGGTAGGAAGAGTTTTGCTGTAAGAAAAATAAGCAGAAGAGGAAATGCAACTCATTAGTGAATGTTGAAAATTTGAAATTTTGAAAGTATTTCTAAAGTGACTACATTAATCATATGCAAAGTGTTCATTTATGAGTATGTACCATATGTGTGTGTCGCTGCCCGTCATCGTTGGCGTGCGTTTGCGCATGCGCCGCACTTAATTGATATGTAGACGATAAAGTTTGCAGTATGTCATGCGTGCTCGACTTGGAAAAAAAAAATGAAATAACTATAAAGTGTCCCAGACTGTGTTGTTGAGAAATCGGCGCATACCCACCCAATACTCGATTGCATCATTAGACGCAAAACGCATGCGTTGCGCCAGTTGCAAACGACTTCTACGAGATTATTATTTTGGCGCATGAACTACTTCGGCCTGCAGCATGCATTGACACCGTCACACGGTTGGGTGGCTAGCATGCGGCCGCCAACTCTTACCCCCCGCGACGTGCGTTAGCGGCTGAGTGCTTTCCGAACCAACGCACAAGCGTACAAATGTACATACGAGTATGCTATACATATTAATATTGCGTATTATTACCAAAGCTCTACTCTGCTGAGTGGTGTTTGGAATTTTTTTACCGTTCACCAGTGAAAGTGTTGTAACTAACGGTAACAAAATCGAGATGCAGCGCGCATATTGCCGGCAGTTAATATACATACTTTTTTTTGTTTGTTTTTGTTTTTGTTTTTAAGAAATAATATGAGTATTCGTGTGGAACTTACGCAAGTAGATTGAATTTTATTGCTACAGTTGCGGAGTGCAGACAAAATGTGATGAACGCAGCTGCATACCAATCATCTGCGCACGCGCCATTGCTGTCCACTGCTGTCCGTTGCATATTTTATTTCTCACTACTCGTATGTAGTGGATTTGTGGTGCTTAATTTTTGGATTTAGGTGTAGCTTCAAATGGGTGTACGATTTATTGGGCTACTTTTGTATACCTTTGGTCGGTAGACCAGTAGAACGTGCTGTCTTAGTCTTGTCTGTACGCCCACAGTTATGGTGCTCTCTGCACGAAATTTGGCAGGCGAGCATAATTTTGTCTTTTGTATTGAAATATTTCTGAAAAACCGAGCAGATCGGTTGACTTTAACGTGTAGCTCACATACAACTTACGTATTAGAAATGATAATTATCGAAATCCAATGAATATAATATTTAGTTCCCATACAAATAATTATTCCAGCATGTTACTTTGCTTTATTGGTATTTTAACGATCTGCAATGGATCGCTGATAAAAGTGGACTTATAGATCAGCCATGCGAACAGTCTATGCAGATGAAATTTTGGTCATTGTAATTATTTGGCAACTCTCTGCTGTCTCACTGGCGAGTCCGACACTCAGTGCAATAAATAACTGGACTAAGTCAACACACGACATGAAATAAAGATTTCTCATAAAAAACCATCAGCCGTTCTGAGGCGGCTTAGTATAAACTGTATGTCGCTCCATTTGGTGGGAAAACAAACAACAAATTGGAAGAGGAAGTCATCCGAAAAACGCTTCAGCGGTTACAAAGCGCCAATTATATATATAAGTCAACACAGAGGAATTGTGAAATTCCATTGGATGAAATCAATGTTGGGAGAGACCATTTTACAGTCGAACCCATGTAATAAGTATTTGGTTCTAGTATTGTATAGCAAGCTATACAAGGTGTAGGTGCAAGTAAAAAAGGCGTCACGAGCTTAGAGCCTTTCATCAACCATTTTTTTGTGCAGCTCAAGAGCATATCAAGAAAGCCTGAAAACAGTCTTTAGATTCTCAATGCTCAGCACCACCGGAACTCTTAAATGAACACCATCGGTCTTGTGCCTAAGAATACGAATAGGCTACATTGCCCTGCACCTGATTTTAGGAAAACTTTTGGCAGCTGCAACAGAGGCCGACGGAATATAACAGGACTCAAGTAAGCAGATAAAACTTTGCATAACTTTATAAATGGCTTTAAAATGGACTGGATGCTGCAGATTACTGACCGGAGATAGTAAGGTCATTCTGGTTACAAAACGACTGCAATGTCTTTCTAGCCTAAATATTTGCTACACAAACGATGGCAGAGGTGTTGTAGGGAACATAGCTACACAAAAGGATAAATCCCATCAACGTAGATACTCAAGCGGCCGTTTCTTATAGCACAAAGTAATATGAGTACCATGTACTCAGCACACAGAGTCTGTTAATAATTGTTGAGTATAAACTAATAGATTTTCAGTCGGCAAAGGAGAAGGAGTCAAAATGACAACTTCAATCTGCTAAGAGAACAGCAAAGTTCTTCAAACTAGAGAAACAGCAGGAAGTGCAACAGTTCTTAGCTTTGGTCGTATGTAATGGGTCTGGTAGCACTATGGACCTTCTCAAGAATTTAACTGATCTAACCTATTATTATATGAAGTTTGAGGTAAAAATAAAACACTTTTTCCTTGAATATTACAAAACAAAAGTAAATCAAAAACAAGAAAGAGAACTGTCTTCGGCCATGCCTATGCACATAAGTATTCATACCTTTTACGACCATATCAAAGGCCATATAACAATAAGCTTCGTGAATCGGCCACAGAAAAAATTACAAGTTTCATCGGTTGACAAGATTCTTCAAACAAAGTGAGGTTATGTTCAAGAGCAACGCGTCGCAATAAAATTTTGGGCCAAATTTTTTGATAGCCGTGGAATCGTCCACAAAGAATTTCTTCCACCAAAGCAAACCGTAAATCAAGTCTGCTATCGCCAAGTACTCGAAAGATTGCGCCCAGACATCGCTCGTAACTGGATCCTTCATCACGACAACGCGCCGTGCCACACCGCCCTCAGCGTGTCCCAGTATTTGGTCTCTAAAGGAATCGCCGTGTTGCAACAACCGCCTTATTCTCCCGATATATCACCCTGTGACTTTTTTTGTTCCCTAGAACAAAATCGGTGGTCAAAGGAGCCCAGTTTGAGTCGATTGAGGACATCCAGGCGGCCGTGACGAGGGTACTCGCGGACATCCCAGTCGAAGCGTTCCAGAAATGTTACGAAGAATGGAAAATGCGCTGGAATCGTTGAATAGCTGCCCAAGGGGACTACTTTGAACGGGATGACAGAGTTGTAGAATAATTTTGAAATATACGGTTTTTATGGAATCAGTCTCAGTACTTAATTGTCACACTTCGTAGTTCCGATATCAATGATTTTCGGTGAGATTGTTTATTTGTAGCTACGTGGGTAATATACCGCACTTCATACCCATAGATGCATTTTTGACAAATTTATAACCTAAAGTCTCAAAACTGGAAAATCGGTCGTATATGGTATACCTATACCAGTGCATCTGCGTTCCAAGTTTGGTTGAAATATCTCGAAAATTGAGGGACTGGTTACGTACAAACAAAGACAGACAGACGGACATTGCGAATTGAACTCAAATCGTCAATCTGACCCGGATCAGTATAACTTTGTAGTACTTACATACCTCGGACCAAAGTTAATATACCATTTCATGTACATGAAAGCTATAAAAAGGTGCAAAGCCAATAACAACATATTTTTTCTATTTTTTCACTCAAACTGAATACTTTGATTCTTCTCACTGTGGCATTGAGCAGTAGATGCTAATCACTTATAATACTCCTATAAACTATGCATTTATATGCCATCAATCGCTGATGATGTGCAACATGTTCAAACAAAAAGAAGAAGAAGAAGAAGAAAAAACTAATATAAATTACCACCGTCCATGTGGCAAGCATGCAAAGTTGCTATAACAGCGTGCACACCCACAAGCTGTGATTAACGGAGAACACACATTAAATACAATGGCATTGTCAGGCTTTAGAACGCCCCATAGTCAATTATAACGAAGCTATAAATAAGCCAAACAAAGGTCATATTGCCGCAGTGGAAGGAACGCAATGAAACGCCAACGCCATTTAAATATTCATACATACAAACATATGTATATAATATAAATTTCCATCAACCATTCAACCACGAAACCGATCTGCCCCATTGCATTAAGCGATAGCGGTGATGTTTTATTTTATTGGAACAAAAGTGGGTTAAGGTAGTTGTTATGCCTCATCGTAGTGGCTGAACAAACTTCGGCTCTCACTGCATTGCTGCATAACAATTGTCTGTCTGTCTGTCGGCTGTTGACAACAATTCGGTTAATTTTGATACTTTTCATGATTTTTTCCATTTGTTTGTTTTTTTTACTTTTATTTTATTTTTATTTTTTTACCTTTTTTGTTGTTATTTTATTTTTTTTTACCACTTTTGCTTTTATTTATTTTTTTCTAACCGTGTTGGCTTTGGTTGGAGAATGGCTTTTATGGTGGCTACTAAAATATTTTTAAGCGTAAAAGAACAGAGAATTAGTGCTTAAAACGACCAAAATATGAGTGTATGTATGTGTGTGTGTGAGTGTGTGTAACAGCAGGAATTTGAAGGAACGGAACTTCGAATAGCGGATTTAGAATGTACACGTACGAGCAAAATATTCTGCGCTACTTTTACAAAATAATGTTGTCAAGCAAGTTTCAACCCAAAAAAAAAGTAAAAAAAAAAAACAAAAACAAAATAATTGAATATAAAGCATGGGCAGACAGGCGAAAAAATCAACGAATTATTTACTGTCATACATAGGTATGTACATATGTATGTATGAAATAGCACATACTCGTAGATATTCAACCCCATTTCTGCGAGTAGCTTTGGACGAATAAAAGGAGGCTAATTGTGATTTAACTCTTGTAGGCGATGTCTTGCCGCGATATCAATTCATAATTTTTTTTTTTTTTTTTTTTTTTTTTTTTTTGACAGACATGAAAATTGTCTGCTGATTTGTTAAGATAGTGAGGGCAATGACTACATACATACCTACATACATATTTAATGTCTATTATGTTTTAATTATTGTGCAAAGAGTTCAAAAACACTCTAGACAACCATACTCGGATTTTAGAGTATTTCGATTATGGAAAGTGATTGCAAAAAAATAATTGCAGACTTACGGATTTGAATGTATTTGAAGAATTATTATGCACTGTTTGGTGTTTAATGGAATTTAAGTGATTTTTTTAACAAAGCTGACATCTACATCTTAACGTGGTAATTAGAAATAAATGGTTTTTACTCTACTAAATAGCTTTAGAATTTAATTTGCCAGAATTTCAGCGTAAGTTTGATTATGTCAAAAACAATAAATATTGTCGTTTTTAATTTTTTTTTAGTTAGAGGAATTAAGAACCCGAAAAAAAACATTCTTTTGGCAAATTTTCTTAAACGAAACGATAAACGAAATTTTCAGACAATAATGTACTATATTTAGCTTAAAAAAACACTTTTTAGTATAAAAAAATATTGGAAATTTCCAATGTTGTGCTGAGTTTTCTGAAGCGGCTGTAGTCTGAACTCGTCAAACGGTGTCGGTGATGGAGATCGTGCGATGCAACTAAATTTTTTTTAATTTTTATGAGTGTCTCTGCTATATGAACTAAAAAAATAACGAAGAAGTTGGAAATTTTCAAATTTTTTCGTAGTTTGGAAAATAAAATTTCACTTTTTTGAAAAATAACAAAACAAACAATTAAAGAGCCAAAAAAATTGCTTAAATAATAATTTTGTCCAATTTTTTTAGTTCAAATAGAGGAAAATTTAAAACTAATTTAATTTTTTTTTTTTTGATCAGTTATATGTATATATTTTATACTATCACCGGCACCATTTTCTAAGACTTGTAAAAATGAAAACTCGAGAAAACGTGCTTCAAAGTTCTACCCGAGCATTCAAACCTGTTCGACGCTCGGACACTAAAACTGCTCTGGCTTCTAAAATTTGGCCACTAAAATTTTCTTGGCTAGTTTTGAAATAGATTTGAAGCCTTTAAAGCAGACTACTGCCTTAACAAAAAGTTAATCTTCATCATTTGTGAAAAAATATCCAATTTTTTTCTCTCGCAAAAACAATAAAACTATTGTTCATTGTATTTAAAGGCGGTTTTTACGAGAGAAAAAAATGGAATTTTTCTTGGTATTAATGAGACAATTTTTTTATATATTATTCTTTAATTTCAACACTAATTTTAATTTCAATTGAATTGGCCAAATGAGAATCATAAATTTGGTCATACAAAATAAAAAGATCTCTGAAATTTAGTATAAATTACAATTGAGATTTGTGCGAACGTTTTTCATATTCGAAAATGTAACTCTGAAAATTGTTTACTGTGAATGAATGAGGAGTTAAAAGAAGAATAAATAAATGTCAATAAAAATAATTTCAAACGAAAGGAAGTGCTATAGACATTTTTTAGGACAAAAGCAATGCTAAACATTCAAGAAAAACAATATTATAAGCCCGACCACGAGCAATACACAGAACAGAAGGGTCAACGCGAATTTAACAGGGTGTGGTTATTAACGCAGCGAATTGAATTTTTTTAATTTAACGTATGTAGAGTTTGTGAAAATAATTTTTTAATTTACAGGTCAGTATACAGTTCAAACGAAAAGTTTTGCTAAAAAACTCATTTATGTCTTATATGGAAAAATGAAGAAGGAATGGAAATTCAAAACATTCTACTGTGAATGGATATTTTAATAGGAAGCAGATAAGCAAACGTAAAAAAATGCTTATAAGACTTATATTGTAAGCTATATTTTATATAAATAAATAAAAAATTAAAAAATAATAATATATAATACTTTGCTCTATGGCCGCTTGTTCTGCTACTTTTGAGAATTGGTCTTATTCTTGTTTGCAGCGAAATACTTTAGAGACTACATATTTCGCTCGAAAACGTGTACTACTGTTCTTTCGTTTTGAAAACTTTAAAAACTTTATAAACAGGCAGTAGAGAATTGAGTTAAAAAAAAATATTCTACACAAAGTTTTTGTGTTTTTTGTATGGAATTTTCGTTTTTCGCGTGAGGTGCGTACCAATATTATGTTTTGTTTACTTAAAAGCCATAGAACTATAACAATAATTTTTTCAAAATTGCATTATTGTTTTTGAATGTTGGCGATAAGTGTACAGAAAATGAAATGAATCATTAAAAAAAAAACATTTCAAAATTGTTAAAATGCTTAAAATAAATAAATAAAATAAATATAAATTTGAACGTAATCTCGTTCTATTTGAAATATCTTGTCAGCCGATAAAGATCACAATTTTATTCCTAAAATCTACTAGAGCACTAGGGTCCTGAAAAAAAATTGTTTTTGAGGCTGATAAAATTTTAATTTTTTCGAAAACGTTAATCAATAAAGATCTTAAGTTTATAGTATCAAAGTATTTTATTGATGCCAACATGCCCGGAAATGATGAATTCGTTACCTTTCTGTGGCCGATTCACTCTTATCATTATATTTTTCTCCACCTCTCACCTTTACGAATTCACCTTGGATTAGGCTCTGATCGAAATATCGTCTATGGTATATTTTATAATAATATTTTATTCAGAGCTTAGTCGCAACACAAGTTCAATAATAATGTTTCATTGTGAAAGAATGAAGTTACTATATGGTATTATTGGTATTATTTGTAACAACTAGTTGAAGAGATTTTCGGCCGAGCTTCATCCTGTAGATATTTCTCCAACAAATGCAGATGCCTGCAGTTTATTCTAAGCCACCTCCGAACGGCCGTTGGATTTTTATGAGCCGCCTTTATTTCACCGCAATTAGAAAAATTTTAATGTTTATTATATTATAGTGAGCTAAAAGGCCTGGTTAGTTTTATTTTGGAGGACTCGCAACGCTAAACACTCGGACATTGCGACCGCCAACCCAGCAGTTATATTAACCCAGCAAATATTTAGAATATTTCAAGAAAAATGTCAGCATTAATCGAGTTAGGTCATGGGTTCGTGCTCTGACTAAATTAATATACAAAATTATAGAATCATAAATTGTTGAAAGTAACTGCAACATAATTTACTTAGGTATTAAGTTCTATTGCTTCGATTGTGGAAAAATCTAAAAAACAAGTTTTGTAAGCAGAAATCTATTTTAGCTCCCGACTTACTTTATTATAAAATTTGTTTATTTTTCGGCTAATGTTTTTTTGGGAAATATTATTTAGACCATTAATACATATACATACATAACATATTTATACATATATATCAATTATTTTGGTTGCTTGTACCAATATAAAACACTTATTGAATTCATATCCCCTGTAACTAGTAATAAATGATACGTCACTGCGCCTTATAGACACTCAAAGCTGGTTATTTTCTTTATTTAATACTTTCCCATGAAGCTCCTACACCACACGATTACAATTAAATAAATTTACATACAAATGCAAGTAAATTAATTCTTCAAACTGATTTCCGCATTGCACTATTCAAAATATTAATAAAAACCAAAAAAAAAAAAAAATCGAAAAATAACAATAGACAAGAAATAAAAAAATAAACACAAACCGCAAAATCAACCACATAACAACAACAATAATAAAAGAAAAGCCGCGAGCATTTTCATTTCATATTATCAAACAGCCCATGCGAGTCAAACCAGTCGTACGTATCATTTAATACTCGCATGCCAACTTTTGAAGATTTGGCGAAATGAGTTAATGACCTTAAACGATATGCTTTTCAGCAGATGAGAGACCAGGCGGCAAGCTGTGTTTTTTTAAGCACATATGTGCATACATGCATATATTTGAGATGAATTACAAAAACAAATTGAGCAACAGTTAACCACCTTAAGCTCATTGCCGCCGCAAGCGTTGTAGCATCCATCCACGAATGCCCACATGTATGTTTTAATATACTAATGAAAGCATGCGCAGAGAGCTTTTTGTAAAGAAAATGTGGAAAAATCACTTGATGCCGCCTAACGCGAGTCGGCTTGTGATATGCTGCTTGTATATGTATGTATGCATAATGTTGCATATTTGGTTAATGCAACACACTGCATAATTGTAAAATGATTAATGCACAGTTAACGAGCCGCAGTTATTATCACCACGCATTTGGGCATGACGGCCAATGGCCAATGTTGCAATGTATTCGAAAACAAGAGATTCCTGGGTTGCAGTGTGTTGCGCATGCGTACCTCAAATGATTGCAAACGAATTTCTCTATATGCTTACATACATATGTACGTGTAAGTAGTTTGAATTGAGTATATACAATAATTGTAGAGAAAATAAAATCGTTAATTGTTTTTATTGCATCATTCGATATATTAATTGTGGTCAGAAGCGATAGGGGAATTGGGGGGTTGGAAATAATACATTATTTAAATGATAAAATATTAAGTAAAAAATATAAATAAAAAAAAAAAAACAAAAATAAAATTAAAAAATTTAATATATGTTTAATTAAAAATTAAGAAAATCCGTGTATGTATTGCGAGAAAACCAATAAAAAAAATGCTTAGAATGAAGAATTAAAGAAAACTGTCTACAAAAGTGATGAATTAACCATAAATCACTTGTAATAAAGAATGAAATGAATAAATTGTTTTCATAACAAAAATATATATATATTTTTAGGAAAACATAAATTATACATTATTTGATCAATTTTTTAACAAAATATTCAGAATAAGCAAATTAATCAGATGTTAGCTAATCAGCTAATCACGCGTTATTGAAAACTAAAATGAAATTAAACCACTTCTGCGGTATGAAAGTTGAATAATTTATTTTATTATCATGAAAATATTATTGTTTATAAAATTTTTTTATTTTTCGAGGGAAAATGAAGATGGCGAAGGTATGTATGATCTATTTTTTATTCTATTCCTGAATATTATGTGATTAGTAATATATTCGACTTTTTTTAATATCGAAAAATTCCAAACTTATATTGAAAGTGTCCACAAAATGTTAAACGTATTTTTACAGAAACAAAAAATATTTAAAAACCCATTTAATTTAATATTTATTATGATTATTATTTATTTATTTATTTGGCGCTGTGTAACCACTGAAGTGATTATAGGCCGTGCTTCTTGTCGAATTTGTAGTAAGTGATGATTTTAGTTTATTCTAAGCCGCCTACGAATGACCGATGGCTTTTTATGATAAACTTTTTATCATTATTTACTATACTTAAATATTCCTTTGGAGAATATTTCAATATATCCAGATATTTGAAACAATCCAATCAACACAAAAAAGTGGTACCATAAAAATGAGAACAGAACCTCATCAACCCATATTGCAATTCCATTAATGAAATCTAAGCTGGCTGAATTGTCGTTTCTGAAATTCTAAGTGCGATTCTAAAAAAGAAAACTCTCAAATCTCCATCGTTTCGCGAAATAAAAACGATTCGAAAAGTTAGTATTATACGATTCGATAACGAAAGAAGACTCTCTGAGGAATTTGAAATCACCAATTTATAATGGCAGCCGTGATAGCCGAGGGGTTAGCGGTGGCCCGATCCAAAAATAATAGAAAATTAGTTTAATTAAAAAAATAATTTTCCTAATTGTAGTCGCCCCTGGGCAAGGAAAGTCAAGCCTTCGAGACTATTTCTGACATGAAATAAAAGCTCTTTATAAAAATTCATCAGCCGTTTCGAGACGGTTTAGTATACACTGCATTTGTTGGAGAAACATGAAGACGCATATCAAAAATCGGAAGAAAAACTCAGCTGAAAATCGCCATTTATATGATATCCTTCCGATAGTTTTATCAAAGCACGCTAGTAAGTCTCGAATCGCATTTGTTTTCAGTTTCTTTTCTTGTATTAACATTTGTTATTTTTTTGTTTCTATTCAACACAACACATAATTTTTTCTTGGAGAAATGAAAATATTCCTTTAAGCTTATATTTATAAATAAATTAAAAGATTCAATTGTTTTATCTAAAAGAACGAACACAAATCGAAAGTATTTATAAGAAAATGCAGTCAAATTGTCAGAATCATTGGCTCTGAAGATTTTTTAAAAAAATTTTATGATTTCTGTTTGCAACCTTTTTTATTCAGTGACGATGAGTGAGATTAGTGAACAATCAAAACTCAGTTGTAGGAAAACTTTCTCTCTCTCAGACATTATTTTCCTAGTATAATTAGCTTATTGAGAATGAAAAAATAAGGCAGCCGTGCTCACTCTCTTTACTTTTCAATTCACTCACAAGAAAGCGCTCGGCTACAATTCACAAAAATTTGTGTGGATATGAAAGTTTGAACATGAAGCAGGTGATTTCAATCAGAATCCACAGGAAAATTTGTGAATGTGAAATGGGGAGCACGGTTGTTTGTTCATGATATTGAAACATATTTACAATATCATTTAGACAAGTGAAAAAACAAGTTTTTAATTTACAAAAGCACATAATCTCAGACAAACCTGTGTTACATTTTAAGAAAATAATTTATGTAGTGTTTATATAGAAAACTGTTTTAAATATATGTTAAACTAAAGTGAATTGGTCAGTCATATATTTGGTTAAAGATTTCATAACAAAAATATTGTATTAAATATTTTCGGAAATAATTTCGTACACAACATTTGAACTGGAAATTCAAGATCATTCCAGATCAAAATTTCAAATTTAATTTGAGTTGTTTTTGATATTTTGGTGGAAGGAAGTGGTATTTTCTTAAATTTATATAATTAATATTATTTTGCTATTGTGGCGTAATAAGGAAAGAAGTGAGAAAATAAATGAATTAAAATGGATTAAAGCATAAAAAAAAAATCATTTACAATAGCTTGATATCAGCGTGGGATGTGGCGTTAAACATATAAGTTTTGAAAAATTATTAATTTTTTTTGTTAAATTAAAATTTATCACGTTTTTTTTTGTAAATTTAACGTATAATAGAAAATAAAATTTAAACATAAATTTCGGATTGTTATAGAAATCAGTTGTTAAACAATTTAATTTCAATATTAAAAATTTTTTCATCAAAGACACCGCAGTGTGAATCACACTTACAACAAATGCAATTAAAGCAGAGCAATTGACAAGCTGATTGCAGCAACATGCTTATTTTTATACCTTTTATTTATATGGCAGCCATTTGAATTTGTGTACAATTTGTGTTTTGTTGGAAGACTTTTATGTACTACATATGGATGTTTTGTATGTATGTATACGTGATTGGCTAGAGTTACTTGAAGGTACATACTCGTATATGCAACTTTATTATAGACATTATGCAACTACTCATGTGGATTATTTTCAAATTCAATACAATGCTAGGTAATATCGTAATATTGTACAATATTGTATTATTTTCATTTGCACGCTTCATCGGTTTAGCAAATGCAGTATGTTTTCTTTTATTTGTTATAAAAAAAAAAACAAAAAAAGTTCAAAAAATCAACTGTTAATTTAATTGGTTTTAACTTACATCATCGTATTCCTCCTCCTCGTTTTGTTGTTGTTGTGGACGCTGCAATTTAGCTTTCTGTGGCTGATACTGCGGCTGTGAGTGACGCGGTGGACTAGCGGCCTGTGACTGCGGACGGTATTGTGGCTGATACTGTACATCAAGAAAAGAAAATAAAGAAATAAATATTCAATTAAATAATGGGAATAATTAAATTTTTTTCAAATTTGACTTTTTTTAATATTAATTTTAAGTTTAATTTTTTATAATTTATTATATTTTTCCATAATTTAAATTTTTTATATTATTTTCCGTTTTTTATACATTATTTTTTTTTTAATTTTTATAATTTAATATATATGTATTTTTAATTTTTATATTTTATTTTTTGTTTTTTTTTTAATTTATTTTTATATATTTTTATTTTAATATTATTAAATATATTTAATCATATATTTTTTACTTTTTTATTTTATCTGTTTTTTTTATTTAAACCTTTTTTATATATTTTTTTTTGTTTCATTTTGATTTCTCACTAATCCTTCCAGCCCACCTGCTGAATTTGTTGCTGCTGTTGAGGATAATCACGTACCGCAGGCGCCACATAACCGCCACCTTGATGTTGCTGTTGTTGCTGTGCCTGTATTTGCTCACGTACGGTATCCTTGAGGCGGTATTGTTGGCCCTGTGCGACGTATTGTTGGCTTTGTTCGGAGTTTTGTTCATAAATTGGCGTGCCGTCGCCTTGTTGCTGATGTTGTTGCTGTTGCAATTGTTGATAGTATTGTCGCAGGTAAGCGGGATCAACATTTTGTTGCTGTGCACACACTAACACAAATGCATTGCTGCTAATTAAGCACAAAAGTGCCATTAAACGCATGGCAGAACTCATTGTATTTCGATTTTAATTTTTTTGTTTCCGTTTTTTTTCAAGAAATTTGTTTTTATTTTAAAAGTTCTCGGTTTTTTACTATATTTTGTTCTTCGATTTCTTATGTGAAATGTGAAAAAACACACACTTCCGCTTAGTGGAAAAGAAGAAAATTGCAAATGCACAACAAAAACTTGGAACCTCAAGAGCTATTTTCGCTTTCCTCACAAAACGCACTAAACCGCCAACACGTTCGTCCTCAAAGCTACCAAAAAAGTATCTGCAAACCGCCGAGCGTCCAAAGCGTCTTTTATATGCGCCCAAACAAGCCATAGCAACTTCAACATTTTTTTCTTTCTTATTTAGTTACTCGCGTTTTTATTTTTCTGTTCGGTTTTATTGCGGTTGTTGCTGTTGCATGCTGTTGACGAGTGAGTACGAGTATTTTGGTCGTTAACGATATCTTTGCTGGTGTTACCATTGCGCGCAACCGGCCCACGAGACCGTCGCACAATAGCACCAGCAACAGCGACGGCGACAGCAGCAACAGCAGCAGCAGCGTTTCGGTTAGTTGCGCTCGTTTATTTTTCACTTTCGTTGGGAGCCGACGACAACAATGGTTTTACCCCACCGCAAGTGACGTCATCGGTGTAAATCGGTGTAAGCTCACTTTCGTTTTGTGATTTCAACTCCAACCTCGTGGCGCTCTCTGGTCGCATACAAGTTACGGTAAAATAGTCAAAGTAAGCCTCACTCTCGCACTACCGCACTCGATTTAGTTGCTCGAATAGATAAATACAAACATACTCGTATGTGTGTAGTTATGCATGCCGTCTCGCACCTACAACATTTTACTTACTTCTTTCGTGCTCGCACCACCAACTCGCCGCTCCATTTGCTGTAATTGCAGTTGAAGCGGTTTTGTCGAAATGTTGTAATACTCGTAGATGAATTTGAACTGCAGTTTCTTCGTCATCACAATCGCCTTAGGCTCTTTCCACACTAAATCATTCGGTGTAAGCATAAGTAAGCGTGCGACCGCGAAATCTGAATCGCGGACAATCTGGCTTTTTACTCGGCACATTCTCTATTACAACCTAATCAGTGCTATTGCTGCGCTGTATCAACAACAACTTTCGTTGTCAATGATTTACCGCTGGCAACTTTTCATTTCCGAATTCATTATATCATTTTCATAGTTTTCTTACCAGTTTGTCCTATTGTCTCGGCGCTATGGGTAATGCATGCGGTTGAAGATTTGTAGTAGTAGTAAAAGCTGCATCATATTACGCTTACAATGTTAGTTTCGCGTTGACCCGTTTTATTGTTTGTTGTGTTTTTGTTTTTTTTTTTTCTTTCACTGGCATCCCAGTCTACGCGCTAACAGGAACGACGAGTTCAGTTCATGACAAAATCAGCTGTTTCCTTTCAAGTTTTTACAACTATCTCTTGTATATCTGTGCACATATATATTTGATTGACTCTTTATTATCGCTGAAGCGAGTTTCGTTCGAGCTTCTCCACCGATTGTAATGAGAATGTTGGATGGGGGAACCGCTTCCGAAGGGAGTTTTCTCGGACATACATATGCTTTCCAAGTAAAAATAAGGCGCATGTAGTTTAATGTTATGTCCAAGCATTTAATTTTATTATAAAAATAAGAATTTACTATTATGTTTCAGAAACATTTTCGGGCAAGTGTCCGCCGTGGCTGGCTCGAAGAAATTCCAGTCGAGAGGCCAATTTTCGACCACTTTTCGCAGCAGCAACCAGCGCCGAATGTTCTCTTCCAAGTTGTTAATAGTCTCGGACTTATCTGCATAGACAAGCGACTTCACAAACAGACAAAAATAACGATCTTGGTGACCATACCACAGGCCCACATAGTGAGTTAATGCGCTCACCAAATGCTTCCTTTAATAAATTAATTGTTTCGTTGGCTATATGGCACGTAGGGGCGTCTAGTTGGAAGCAAAAGGCAGCCACATAAATATCTTGCAATTCATGCATACTTTACAGCATTCTGCACCGACTTTACCATTGTGTCCAGCTTCATGTTAGAAGACATATGGTGCCATTTGGATTCAATTATGGCACGAGTTTGATTTTGTTAGCCCGCAAGCCAAGATCCTTCTGCAAAATCTGTCGTAGAGTGGACGGGCACAGTTCAAATTATTACGCGCGATATCGGATAGACTCATTCGGGTCTTCTCCGATACTCTGCTCCACTGCAGGATGAGCATTATCCACTAGAGGACCTACCCAAGGTTGTTGGAATTACAGACTCTGCAGGGCAACTACATATGTCGGCCGAATATTAGACGCAGCGTGTAATGTGTTGCCCGAACCGTAACATTATTTTGGTAAAGAATTTGCACGATGTCTAAACGTGATTCCGGAGTAAGGCTATTCATTATTAAATGGTAAACCCAACTGAGTATAAATCAAGTAAAAGACCAACGATGCGAAAAGTATTGCTTCATTGAAAACCACAGGTCAAATACATAATCACAGATATTGACTTTCTATGCTGGGTAAGGGATTGTGATTTAGATCCACATCTACCAACATCTGCAGTAGCTACAGTCTCTTCGAAACTCCAACGGAGTGGAAGTCTTCATTTTCCTCTACTTCCATCGATATTTTTATCCATCCGGACGACATGACCTAGCCTGCGTCTCATAATACGCTATGTTAATGTCATTGCATATCTCGCGCAACACAGCGTTCCATCGTCTGCGGTTGTTCCATTCGTCGATGCTAATACGCAAAGCTCCATAAATCTTTCGCGCGGTTGTTGAGGTCAAGATTATACCTCCACTATTATTATTGTCAAATGGTTGCAAAAATAAATTGAGCTATCCACACGGCAGGGAATTTCCTCCCCTCCGAGTGTATTTCGGACATGAAATGAAAGGCTCCTCGTAAAAAAACCATCAGCTGTTCGGAGGCGGCTTAGTATAAACTGTAGGTCCCTCCATTTGTTGGAAAAACATCAAGACGCAAAACCACAAATTGGAGGAGGAGCTCGGCCGAAAATCGCTTCAGCGATTACAAAGCGCCAATTATATATATATCCACACGATAAAGTATCGCTTTGTCTGAAACCTCGTTTGGTATCGAAGGACGGACATCTCTGAGCCCTGATCTTGACGAAGCTTTTGGTGTAGCTTAATATCAGTTTACAAAGCCGTATAAGTTTTGCGAGGATACCCTTTTTTTGCTGTCGAAGGCTGCTTTAAAATCGATGAAAAGGTGGTGTGTGTCGATCCTCTTTTCACGGATCTGTTCCAAAATTTGGCGCATCGTGAATATTTGGTGAATGGTTGACTTACCAGGTCTAAAGCAACACGGATAATATCCAATCAGTTTGTTGACGGTGGGCTTTACCATAGTCTTTCACACAAAAAATACGCTCGATGGGATCTTGTATGGGATACTAAGGAGGCTTATACCACGGTAATTAGCGCAGATTGTGGGATCTCCTCACAGAAGATTATTCTCTTTTTCCCATGACCCAAAACTCAACACAGGTTGGTTATCATAACTTGCACAAGGCTTCCAGGTGGAGTTGAGTATAGCCGGACGACTGTAACTGCATATGCTGTAACTTAACTATAACCCGTTAACACTCCATTAGACTTTTATTTGAATTCTTGGGCATAGTAAATTCCATAGCCATATTACTTGGAATCCAATATCCTATTTATCATTACGATCGTCCTGTAAGCTTTTGCAGGGAAACATTTCGCTTCGAATGTATCAAAAGACATGAGATTTTGGCAGACTTTGTATTAAGGACCTTTCAAATGTTGTATGTGCAACAGATTGTGTGAGCTTAATTTATCACTTTTAATTATACTCACTTTTTGTGGAATGAAAGAAATAAAGTATTAGCAAAAAAAAAGTAATTTCCATTTGCTAATTTGTTTTATTAAAAAATACAATTATTTTGCTATAATAATATTACTAAGCAGTTTTAGTTAAATTCCAAGCAAAGCTTTATTTGTGGCAATTGAATTTAAAACCACATGAAGTAATTACTTAAAAAATATCTTTTAATTTTCCCATCACCTTTATACACTCACACACTCATTGCAGCATCGCTTTTCTTTTCTTTTATTTTCCATTTGGCAAGTCATTACCAGCACTTTAAATGCCAAATGATAAATGATCATGCGCTGGAGAAGCGCTACTGGCAATGTTTCTTTAGTGCAAAAGACATACACATTGTATTTTTTCCATAATAATACAGAAGGTAATGAGAGCAAGGGCGTTAATAAAAGAAGCAAATTAAAATTACTTTATTCGATACTTTACATGCTCGTACTTGCGTGCCTATGTACGTGTATGTAATGAGATGGTTTGGCCCCTTTCAGTATGTACAAATTTTATTACAGATTGCAATAATGCAAGCATAACATAGATAAATATGTATGTATGTACGCATATCATTTTTATAGTTTTAAATACAATATTATTTTTGAATTCTCAACCTCATATTTGAAACCACCAAGCCGTATAAGCAGCTACAGGTGAAGCCAAACCGTAAAGAACCAGATATTCGTATCCATGAACAATATGTTATATTTTTAGAAGCTTACATCCATACATATGTATTCATACCCATGGATATTTGATATTAAATACCATGGTTATAGTCTAACACCTGTGTGTTGAATAAAGCATGAATGACAATTCTTGTAAATGATCCTCGATCTGCGCGTCCTCAGTTAGTCGAATTGGAGTGAAAAAATGACAAATGTGTTAATCATATGTATTTACATGAATGTATATCATTAAACCATTTCGGTTTGTTAATATGAAATATAAACTTAACGAAATGATTTTCATTCGTTTCTACGCTATTTTATTACCGAAACAAAATCCAATTGTTAATATTTAGTTTTGTTCGATGATCAGATGGGCAGTAACAATTTTTACCAAACTTTACTGTATCGTGTTCGTTGAGCTAAAAACTCAGTAAAAATTGGTAACGAGAGAGCGCAATTTTAACGTTTAGTTGACGGGAAAGTTGTAAATTCGTGCTGGGAAAATTTGACCTTTTTACTCGGTCAAGGTATGAAAAACAGCTATTTTATGATCAAATGATTGAATTTTTGTTAACAAAACAAAATTGATTTAAAATTAAAATAATTTTAATTCTTTAATATGAATTATATGCCAAGAAAATAAATGGTTAAATGTAATGTTGTTTAATTTAACTGAACAAAAGTAAAGGCACTCGTTAAACGAAAATGTAATTGCAATAGAGTGGAACAATCGTCCGCATACCACGCAGCTTTCGTTGAGAAATTAGAAGTTAGGAAGGCATAGAATTAGAATATATTATTATTTCTAGTACAACGCTTGATTTTGAATTTCTATAATTTACTAGAAAGAAATGGCGACCAAAGGAGCCGCAGAACAAATTCGAAGCAAAATTCTTGCTACGGTCACAGTGACGATAATGCATTCTTAAACTTCCGAAGGCGAGGATGATGCCCAAAATGAAATATTAGTAGCATTTAAAAGTGAAAATAAAGCTCTTGCTTAGTTTTTATTTAAATGGAATCGAATAAGCTCTATAGTAATGTTGAGTTAATATGGCCGGCCTACATGGAAAAAGAATTTCAAACTCATTTTCGTATATCAGGAGTCTTACTGAAAATCTAATCGACAAATTGTTGCAACGCAAGTTTTTTATACATCTTCGTCTTTTTAGAGAACTATAGAACTTATAGAAAAAACCATATTATTATAGTATATATATCGTTGGACGGCTATAAAGCATATAGAATTTCATCACTGTTGAAATACAACAAATTTGGAATACAATTAATAAATTAAATATGCTATATAATTGCCAAATTTTATTAAAAGACTTAGGAAAATACTTCAAAACAGGAAAAAAACTGTACAAATGAACGGATTCAAATTTAACCGTCAAAATAAACAGCTGTTATACAACTTGCTGGATAAATTTTACTGAATCCTGTTCGCTGAAAACTCAGTAAATTTCTTTCTTTGGGAGAGTAAAACATCTTACTCTCTCAATTTCGTTACTGATATAAGATAAGGATAAGGGCTTATCATTATGATTTAAAATCGGTTATGGGCAAGTGGTCGCCCAGAAATACTGCGACGAATATTCTCTTCCAAGGCGTTAATCGTCTCGTACTTAAGGGGTCATATCCACTTGCAAAACAAAATAAATGCTTTTCATTGTTAGTTTTTTTAGAGACATTTTATTTTATAAAATAATAGAAAAACAAAAACGAAATTATTTGCGTTTAGTTTCTTTCAAATTTTAGAACGTTCGGTTCTTTCGGCGTAATTTACAGCCATTAAAAATATTCAGTGAATGCCAAATTGCATATGGAACGATTTCACCGTCTTTAAGGACTATTTCTAAGTGGTACCGAAGATTCCAGACCGGATATTTTTCCGTAGAAGACGAACCCCGAGACGGGTGACCAAAATCTTCAACTGATGACGTCACTATAGCTCTAATGAAGTCCAAAATTAACCCCACGATTGACGCAATAATTTTTTTTTTTTTTTTTTTGAAACATTAATATTTATTTATTGAATCTGCTTCGACTTCGGAAGCCTAACAATAAGTAATAAAATCTTAAGCTAAATTAAAACATGAAGCCCATTAGTAGGAATGGGCTGCTGGCTTGACGTTGCTCTTTAGAAAGCTGCTTTGTCTCTTCTCCGCAGGCGGGTTTTGACTTGCTGCTTGGGCCATGGTGTTAGCCAAAGGGTTCGGATGGTTACGCAGTTTTGTTAAGTATTGTTTTGCTGCGGTTTCCATTTCTTCCTTGATGGTAGATATATTTAGATCTCTATGAATATTTTCATTACACATGTACAATGGTGCGCCCGTTATTACTCTTAACGTTTTCGATTGGAATCTTTGAATTATATCCATATTCGTCGTGCAAGCTGTGCCCCATAACTGGATTCCATACATCCATATCGGTTTTATTGTTCCATTATATAACAGGACTTTGTTGATAAGGCTAAGTCCAGACTTTTTGTTTAAAAGCCAATGTAAACTGGCAGATTTGAATTTAAGCTGCAGCTTTTTAGCAGCAATGTGTCGTCTCCAGGTTAAGCACCTGTCCAAGTGGTTTCCGAGGTATGTAATTTCGTCAGCTTGCGGTATTGATACATTTTTGAGCTTAACAGTGGGACACGTTTTTGACCTTAATGTAAAAAAAAACCGAATAAATGATTGCTAATTAATTGGGCTTGAATGCCATGGCTGTATCGCGAATATTAAGTAATCATCTGGGATACGCATTTTGCTCAATTTATCCTAAACAATTTCGAAAATGATCAGTCTAGCAACTTTAGTAAAGTCGTTACTGGTGAAGAATCTTGGTTCTATAAGTACGATCCAGAAACCAAACAGCAGTCCAAGGTATGGAGCCCGACAGAAGCAAACCCACCCATAACATCTGAGCAACAAAACTCAGCGGCAAAAGTAATGATGTCAGCTTACTTCACCCGATCTAAAATCGTAGCTGCTATTCCACTGAAAAAAGGCCAGACGGTAACTGCAAAATGGTATACCGAAGAGTGCTTACCAAAAAATTTCAAAAATTTGTTGGAAAACAGGAAGAAAGAAAATTTGCGGCGCTACTTTTTACATCACGACTACGCGCCTTCCCACACTGCTGAAATAACGTGTAATTTTATTGTGATCTCTGGGATCGAAGAAATATGTTCAGCATCATATTCCCCTGATATAGCACCTTGTGATTTCTGTTAATTTCCAAAAATTAAAACAAATTTAAAAGGAAAGGTCTTTAATATCAACGAGGAGATAATTGTTAATACTGAACTTGATAAGCTTAAAAAGCAAGATTTTGAAGATTGCTTTCAGAAGTGGATCTATAGGCTTAAGAAATTCATTGAAATGACGATTATGTAGAAAGATTAAGAATAAATACAAAAGAGTTTTTTTTTCTGGTCAACTTACCGAACTTTTAACTCCCTCGTATGTGCATTTTTTGAAAGTTTTAAGTGGATATCATTGCACCAGCGATACCCTCCAAAGATGTGCAGTAAGCTTGAGCTAATCGCTTAAATTGCATGCAATGCACCTACCTAGCTGCTGAGATGATAAACAACTGGACTTACTCTACTAAAATGGCAAAGCCACCAGATATTTCATCTTTTTACTGTTTGACACTTGTTGTAGACACAAGTGAAACTACATCGCCTCCACTAGCTCTTCCCAACAGTGCGGAGTTCGTCTTTTACCAATACTTCCATCACCTACTTCATTTTAGCTGTGAATGGGTTATCACATTGAGTTGGCAACAAGTTTGACATTATACTCAGTTAAATATAAATTAAGAGGTCGTTTGCAAATTTAAGTAATTCACCACTGATCTTTTCAATCGCAGACCTCGTTAAAAATTAATTCACGCACGATAATGTTCAACATCACGTAAATAGTACATAACACCAATCAGTGTGCGAAGTATATATTATATGTTACATACATAGGTATATGACGGTTACCTTTGTTCTTTTATTTAAAGTCTTTCCCAATAACATGTGACTGAATTAAGTAAGTTAATTTGTTGTGGAAATTGGAGCTTTAAAGCCTTACAAAGTGCATGCTTAAACAATTATTTACCTCAAATATTGGCGAGGTGTTTGGTTATCACAATTGTTTGAATAAATATATGTACTGTTATCTAAATATCCTTCCAAAACCATGTATGCAATATATCTAATTTCCTTAATAAAATCTCCAATATCATGTAAAATTTTCAAATTTCCTATGAAAATTCCAATTTATAAATCAAAATTATGAATTACTTTCATTATTTAACATTTACTTCCGTCCGCGTTCAATCAAATTTCCAACCATAATCATGTTATGCCGCCTTAATGGCCATTATACCAAGCCGCGATCAATCGATAACAAGAAGGGCGTGCTAATTAGCTCGCCAGTGCTCTTTATATGCATAATACATTGTTATTATATATTTTTTATATACAATATATACATATATATCTACTGTATGTATAAAAACCTATTCACAAAACATACATGATCTCCGCAACGGGCGGTGTAGCTTTGCCTACGGGTGCGTGTGGCAGCTAAACTATTGGTTACCTAATGGCCACCGTGACTTATTGACGTGTTTTTTGGTTATTTGCTTGCTTGCTTGCCTGCATGTATGTAGGTCTCTGTGTCTGGTAGCTATTTTTACATTGAGCTTCCCTAACCCCTACTATTTCTAATTATTTAACAATATATACTTAACTTTAAATTTCGCTTTTATTACGGTTATTTTTTCCACTCTCAACTTTTTTGCACATGTATTTTTTAGTTTTTTTTTTCTTTACGCTGTGTCCAAATTAAATTTCAGAGTACTTTTTCAATGCTTGCGAATCGAAAGACTATTGTTTATTGTTTTGCTTGAGTAATCGGTGAATTTTCGTGTATACTTTTCTTTATTTTAATTTTTATTTTTTTATTTTTGCATAAACTTTTTATGGCTGGATAATGTGGACACAAGTCATATAGGTATGCATTTAAGGCATATTTTGTTGTAAAAATTCAAATTATAAAAAGTGGTTGCATATGCATACATACAAACTCGTATGTATGTAAATTGTATATTTGTACGTTGTTGGTTGAAAGTCTTTTGCTAATTTCTTTTCCTTTTTAATTTTTCGGTAAGCTAACTTAGGCAAACTAGAAACACAGTTTATAACGTTTTTTGTATAAGCCCGGTAGGAATCAAAAAAGTACAAAAATATGAAATGAAATAAAATGGAATAAAAGAAATTTAATTAAATTAACAAAACAATAATATAAAATAAAAAATAATAATAAAACTTAATAAAAAAAAATTAAAATAAAAAACGAAATGAAAAATATAAGGTAAAATAAATTGAATTAAAAAAATATAAATGAAATAAATTAACTTAAAATTATATAAAATAAATTTAAAAATAATAAAATGAATTAAAAAAACAGAATAAATGATAATAGAACAAAATAAAATAAGCCAAAAAAATATAAAACAAAATTAAATAAAAAAGAAAATAAAATAAAATAAAAAAGGAAATAAAATAAACTAAATTAAAAAAAAATCAAATAAAAAAAGGAAATGAAATAAAAAAATTAAAATAAAATAAATAAGTCAAGATAATAAAAATTAAAATAAGAAATAATGAAACAAAATAAAACAAAATAAAGTGAGATTAAATTAAAAAAATAGAAAAATATAATAAAATTAAAAAATATGTTAAATAAAATAATAAAATAAAATTAAATAAAATAAAACTAAAGTGGATAAAAAGAATAATGCAAAATAAAAATAAAATAAACGAATAATAATAAAATAAAAAAGGAAGTGAATTAAAATGAAATAAAATAAAAAAGGAAATATAATAAAATAAATGAAAATAAAATTGAACAAATTAAAATAAAATAATATAAATCAAAATGATAAAAACTAAAATAAAAAGTAATGAAATAAAATAAAACAAAATAAAATAGAGATGAAATTAAATAAAATGAAAAAATATAATAAAATTAAATAAATAAGAATAAAGTAAAATGCGTAAAAAATAAAATAAAAAATTATGTTAAAGAAAATAATAAATAAAATTGAATAAAAAAAAACTAAAGTAAATAAAAAGAATAATGCAAAATAAAAATGAAATAAACCAAACATAATAAAATAGAAGAGGAAATAAAACAAAATAAATGGAAATAAAATTAAAAAAATTAGAATAAAGTGAAATGAATCAAAATGATAAAAACTAAAATAAAAAGCAATGAAATGAAATAAAACAAAATAAAATAGAGATGCAATTAAATAAAATAATAATAATAAAATTAAATAAATAAGAATAAAGTAAAATGCGAATTTGTAAAATAAGATAAAAAAAATGTTTTAAATAAAATAATAAAATTAAATTAAATTAAATTAAAATAAAAAGAATAATGTAAAATAAAAATAAATTAGATTGAAAAATATATAAATCAATAAATAATTTGTTTTGCGTAACGATTAACAAATTCTTGGAAAATTCATTAGCTTGTAAAAGTACAAGGAGATTTTCCATTCCGCTCCTTTTTCGAGGACACCACAGGCATAAAAAAACAATTTTCAAGGTTTTCATGTTTACAAATGGTAAATCAAATGTAATTTTACCCATAAACCAAAACTAATTTTGACAATCTCTACGTTCAATGAAATAAAAAATTCCAATTCGCTGCCATAGTAACTTCTCCTTGTTAAAATCGCTTGTGAGCTATTTTTTGTGGGGATCCGTTAAGGATAAGTGCTTTGCCAACCATCCAGAGATGATTCAAGATGAAACTGATGTCACGATTGCAACTATAGAGGGTCACACAATCGAAAAAGTGTTGAAAAGTTGGGTTTGCAGACAGAACAGAATGTGCTAATGGCAGGCCAACCGTGGCAGCCATATGAATGAAGACCTTCTCGTCTTTTACTGTTATAAAAAATAAAACAAAAGTAATATAGGGTTATCCATTTCGTGCTTTCAAAAGTACAGGGCAACTGTGAGTAAAAGTGTAGCTGAAGATCCGAATGTGCCTATTTGTCGACGTTCTCAAGAGCTGTGACCTTCTTACTGCACATTTTGGCATATTTTGCACTTGAACTTACACCTACGTCCATATAAAGTCCATCTCATACAACAGCTGAAGCCAAAGCAGGGGTCGCCGATTGTTCGAACAAAATATTCTTCAGCGGTGAGGCATATTTTTTACTCTGGGAATACGTAAATAAGCAAAACTGTTACATTTGCGGTTCCGAGAATCCAACGGCGAGACTATCACTGTCGTGCCACATGCCACACAACACAAAGGAATATTGATTGAGAGAGAAATTTCATCGCCGCGTAATCTCTCTTCTTGGCGATGTCAATTGGCCACGCGATCGTACGATTTGACACTGTAGGTCTTCCTTTGTGAAGCTACGAATGAAGCTACGCTAAGAACGACCGTGGTTATGCGGATAAACCTTTAACTCTTGAGCACATGAAAACCAACATTTGCCAAGTTATGGCTCAGATACCGCCCAATATGTGTCAAAAAGTGGTCGAAAATTACCTCAAACGGATCGAAGATTGTAAAAATCCGTGAAACGTCATTTCAATGATGTCGTGTTTCCCATATAATTACACAGTTCAAACAAAAAAATTATTTTGAATGCATCTTATTTACATTTATTTTCGAAACCACAAAATGTATACCCCTGTTTATAAGAAGAAATATTATTTTTGGACTGTGGTTCTTGTATTTATATACTTCATTCAGATATGTATAGATAATTAGTACTTTATAACCGTTGAAGCTATTTTGGTGTGTCCCCTGAAGTTTTTTCTTTTCCAGTGTGTTTTCTAAGATGCTACCGAAATGCTGTTGGACTTCTATGAACAGTTTTTTATTTCTTGTCAGAACTTTATATTTAAATCATACAACATACAGCGCCATGTATTGAAAATTTGCAACATTAAAAAGATACATTCATCCTCTTTCAAACGCACCTAACTTCATGTAAGTCGGATGACAGATGTAAGTGACAGCCATTTCAATAAAACCAAAAGTGTGCTAATGGTTCCAAAAAAAAATGGAACAAAGAGCAAATATAAAATTTTGTGTCAAACTTGAAAAAAAATTGAAATTGAAGTTTAAAAAATTAAAAAAAATTGAAAAAATGAAGCAGCCGTAACCGAGGTACTGAAAAACATTTCTATATATGACATAAAAAAATCTATGCATGCGCTGGTTGATCGTTCCAAACGTTGTGTTGAGTCAAATGAAACCAATTTTGAATAAATAATAACTTTCAAATTGTGTATTTTACTATTTTATATTCAAAAAGTTCGGTTAATTTTGGGACACACCGTGTACATTCCGTAGGGGCTTACATTCCCAGCCGCAATTAGAACTAACCACTCACCGAGTGCTGCCACCTTTAAATATTGGGTTGCCCCAAAATTCCGTTCCGGAGATTTTTCACTCAAAGTTAAGCCACGTTCAGGCCTGCCAAGTGAAGTTGATGACGACGATATCAAGGCTTTAATCGAATCGCATCGTCTGGTAGCTGAGCGCGAGATTGGAGAGAAGTTAAGTATACCAAAATCAACAGTTCATAATCATATACTACATCTTGGATTGGTAAATAAACTTGTTATTTGGGTTCCACATCTGATTGAAAGAAATTATTTTAACAAGCCGCTTCAACGCTTGTGATATGCATCTTATACGCAATGAATATGAACCGTTTTTGAAGCAAATCATAACTGGAGATGAAAAATGGATTGTTTACAATAACGTCAATCGAAAAAGATCATGGTCCAAGCATGATGAAGCGTCACAAACCACATCAAAGGCTGATATACAACAAAAGAAGATTATGCTGTCAGTTTGGCCTGATTGGAAGGGTGTGATATATTTTGTGCTGCTTCGGATGTCTGATGTGAACAACTGGACAAATTGAATACATCCATCAACGAAAAGCTGCCAGAATTGGGCAAATGTCATATTCCACCAGGACAATGCTATACCGTACACATTTTTGGTCACTCGCCAAAAACTCTGAGAGAGCTTGGCTGGGAACTGTTGATGCAACCACCATACGGCACTGACCTTGCACCGTCAGACTACCATTTGTTTCGATCTTTGCAGAACGCATTAAATGGTAAAACATTCGCAAATGACGAGACTATAAAACCGCACTTGCTTCAGATTTTTGCTGAAAAAGACCAGAAGTTCTATGAGCGGGGAATAATGATGTTGCCAGAGAGATGGGGAAAGGTCATACAACAAAATGAAAATTACATAATAGATTAAAGGTCTTTGTAAAATTTAAAAAAATTTTAAAAAAATATATTTACTTTCTTTTAAAAAATCGCCCAATATTAAGTCGTTATCTTTATGCGACGAATTTGTATTCCCTTTAAGAAAACAACAACACTGTCGAATATCTCCAGTCCAATGATCAAATATTTTTTTATTTGTTTATTAAATGATTTTTATAAAACTATGGTTAACTTCTCTTAATGTTTTGCGAATTGCAATGAAATGAAAACTTCACGCTGAAAAACTACTTTTTGACGCTGCCACGTGAATTCTTCATTTCTTTTGACTAGAAACACTCATTTTTATTTTTTTTTTAATTTACCTTTCTAAAGTTTCAATAAAATACAATCTTTAATAAAGTTAGTATTTTAATTTGGTTTTTGTGGCAAAATATTAAATAGTTCATTAATTTTTGTTTTGTTTTTGTTATTTTATTTCAAATTAAATTTTGAATCGCCTAATACACTTATTACAGTTCTTTTTTTTCTTCTCAATTAAAGTTTAACTTATTAATTTGTGCACAATATCGGTTTGTTTGTATGTATATTTCGTAATTATTATTATTAATATTATCAATATTATAAAGTAATTATATTTTGCAATTGATAGTACTTCGCTATTTAATTCCTTACGGCTTTGTTAATATTAAATGTTTAATTTTTATATGTTTACATTGTTATAATATTAAATATACGAATATTCACTTATTTGCTTGGATGTACTGTAATTTTTGTTGTTGGTTTGTTCTTTCTTTTTTTTTTGGTGTAAAGTAAATATTCTTGATATTTTTGGTGGTTTTTAGTAGTTGTTGTTGTTGCGTTTTTTTTTTAAGACTACCATTACTTAAATTTTTCGCTATATGAGTTGTTGTTGTTCACACACTTTGTTCTTGCGGATACATCGTTGGGTTCTCGTGTTTTGTTGAACATTTGTTTGACATTTATTTTATTTTTTTTTTTTTAAGTAGATCTTAATATTCTGACGCACCCAATACACTGTACATCAAGCGATTGAAAGATGAACTCTGACGGATGGTGTCATCTTGTGTGTTTACCACCTGTGCATGGAGAAAAATGGCGTTAAATTAATATATATGTATATGTGTGAAATGAAAATTAATCTCGACTTACATTGTACGCCGTATGGGGAACGGGCGTTGAGCCGGATTTCTGTAAAATTATTAAAATATAATAATTAAAATTAATAACAATTGACGCATAAAACACACAACACATACATACGAGTATGTACTTTAAAAACTAAACATATATGAATATTGTGAAGACATATGATATTATGAGAAAATAAAAAATTGGTTTTTAAAGACAATTTTATATAAAAAGTAAAATATTTTTTAATCAGTAAAAGTTACTTGTTATGCTGAAAAATTTCTAAAAAAAAAAAAGTACAAACAAAAATCTAATTCTAGCGAAGTATGTATGTATATGTACACAGATGAGAAATAAATTAGCAGAATGAATAATTTGATTGACAGCCGCATTTGCTACTTTTTAGCTAAAATTAAAAATTATATAATTTTTTTTTTCGAAAAAATTTTTCACAAAAAATACAGAAACAGAGTGGAAAACACCATCAATTTTTAAAATAGAAAAAAATTTCAATTTAGGTGAGGTAGCGCATGTAAGGAGTCTAATGATGCGTTACAGCGTTTTGAGCCTGCGAGCGAGAGAGCTTTCAAAAATATGCGTTACACAACGAGGCATGCAGCGAAATTCACTATTTAATGGTACATATTTAGAGTGAGAGTGAGTATATTATATTATATTAAACAATTACAAATATGAAAATACTTTTAAATGATACTTTATGATAATGAACACATTTTTTTCCTCATTATACAAAAGAATTATGAACGATCTTGCTGACAATTAAATACTTGTTTTTTAATTGTTTTTTTTTTCTCTTCTTCTTAACGTAGAAGAGTCGATATGTATGCGTTGATTTTTTTTTTTTTTGTTTTTTTTTTTTTGTACAGACGACCACGTTTATGCGAGAGTGCGGTAGATGTGCTAACGATGTATAAATGCGACGATAGTCGATAATGTTCGATAATGATCAGTGATCGATGATCGATGATCGATGATGTTCGATGATCGCAAGCAGCAAGTCATTTCGACCTTACCTTTCCTGGAACCAATCGGTTTGGTTGGTAGACCTTTGGCTGTACGGGCACTGTCACTTCTTGTGGGGCATAACCATTGCCATAACCCTCCTCCTGTATGACTCTATAAGTTTCGCTCTTCGATGGATCGAAGTGAAGTGTCTTCTTATAACTGTTTAAACGTTGTTCGTGGTTACGTTTACCAAAATTTGATTATTTTTTTTTTTTTTTTTTTTTTTGTTTATATACATATATATTTTTCATAATTATCATTCATAATTTTTGTCATAATTTTGTTGTTCCATTTTGGCAAGCATTCCATATACCATTGTGGTAAATATGTAAATGATATGCATTATATATGTATATATAGATGGAATTTTGTATTATTTTCATTTGAATGATGCCATGCCACAGTATCGATGGCGCAGTTGGTTGGTTTAGTTTGGTTTAGGTGTCATGCGGCCGCCCAGTGGCACAGTTCAATGCATTTTTCGACGCAACGAAGCGTTTTTAATTTTCAGAATACATTACAGATTTTGAAATTGTTTTTTATTTGATATGCGTTGTTTTAGTATTTATGCGTAGTTTTGTTTTTAATTTTGGTTTGATGTTTTTTTTTTTTTTGTTTTAATAAAAATTTTTGTTGTTTCCAATGTTAGTTTAAGTTCAGTTTCAATCATTGCGAATTCAGTAGGAATTTTAATTTTGCATATACGATATAGATTTCACATACATTTATGTACATTTATTTATTTAATTAATTTTTTTATTTATTTTTTTTTTTTTGACATTGCAGTTGCGTAGAGAATTTGTGTATGTGTTTGTGTGTGAGAGAGAGAAAGAAAAAAACAGGATGTGCACAAAACGTTAGAATTAATAAGTCATTATAATTTTGCAAACATATTAATAATTATGTTTTCATTAATATTTTGTTTCAGTAATGAGTTTAGTGAATGCGGATGTATACAGATGTATGTATGTACGTGTATGCAGATATGTTTGCTTGAACAATGCACGTATGCAAATACATACATATTTTAACGAAAGATGCAACTTTATATATATGTGTATATATATATATATATATATGTATATGCTTTTATGGTAGATTATGTAATGTCATCGATGTATGTATGTATGTATTTACATATGCAGCAGCAACTCTTAAGTACTAAATTATTATTATACATTTCAAGCAATTCTATGCAAAAAACCGTTAGTCAAACAAAACTACAATATCATTAACCTTAGGTTAACACAGTTTTTTTTATATTAATTTCAAAATTTTTTAAAAAAATTCAATTATGTATATTATTTCATACATACACATGTATGCAAGTATGTCGTTATAAGTCTTGTGACATGAATAAGTGCTTAAGCTTTGCTCTCTGCTCTGCAAAGCAGTAAACCAATGGAAAAGCACCCGATAATGAATCCAACATGCGAGATACGCATTAAAATTTGGTGAGATATGCACCAGTTAATGATAATTATGATTTTTTAGGTAAAAAATGTATTAATTTAATTTTGAAAATTCCAATTTAGATTCTTAAAATACAAATTATAGGTTTTAGCATGACACGAGTCAAAATATGAGTTTTAGTGTTGATAGTTTTAATTTTCTTTTGAATGTTTCCAATAAATATTTCGTTAATTTATTATTACCCTAAAATATGTATATCACAGGCCAATTGCACAATTTCTTTAAAAAAAAACTAAAATTTTCTATACAATACTTTAAACCAATTCCATTTTGTTTCGTTTATAACCTCACTTTTTTTAAAACTGACTTGAATACCACATGCCAATTTAAAAATTATTTAAAAAAAAAATAACTAAGACCAATTAATCAATAATAGCAATTAAATTTTCAAAAGCTTCACAGTTTTAGTAAAAAAAACTCAGTTTCTAGATAAACTTCAATTTTTAGTTTGTATGCACGAAGTTTTAAGTTGAAAAAAATTCTATTATCCTCTCATTAGGTCACACAGTGATTTAAATTTGAATCGTAGTAAATTTAATGTCCAAATTATATACTCTTCTCATTTTTGTATTATATTTTGGTATCTGTTTGATTTCTTGCGATTTTATATCCTTTTTGGTTCAAAGCTCTTGAATTTTTCGTTAGTTGTTCTTATTTCAATTGACGTGTCCGCTGTTCTTGCTGCTCTTTCTGTTCTCTAAGTTTTTGTTGCTCCAGTATTTTTCGTTTATGTTCCAGGAAAGATAGATCGATGAAAATTCTAATATTAATTGTGCAGATTTGTCCTTTTTATGCAAAATATTAATACGTTTTGTTTTTAATTAAAAAAATGAAAACACTACTTAACACATTATATATAATATTTAATTAAATCACCTTCGTTTATGTTTAACTGCTTACTACGAAATTTATGTCTGTATGTTTGTTTTATTTATTAAACTTATGTCTGTATATTTTGTATTTATTTGTATTAATTGGAATAAATTTATTGCTTAATTACTTTTATTAGATGCTAGTTTTTTCCTACCAAATAAAATATAACCTAACCTAACACGCGATTGCTTTCATTTATATAGTGTGTGCCTGTAATATGTGTAAAATACAATAATAATAACTTTCCATCATTTGACGCCGGAGTTCGAACCGCAGAAAGAATAAAACTAATTAACTGAATTATTAAAAAAAGACAATCACAATTCTTGGTGCAGGAATATATAGGATTTGTGCAAGGATAAATATCACAATTGAATGAAGACTATAACTGCACTGATGACAGCTAACACGGAAAACTGTAAACCCCTCTCCGTTTTTGGCTAAATCTTGTGTCACTTCATTAATTACTCTTTTATAAAAAAGAATGTTATCGCAATAAAAATTGTATATTAAAATTAATTAATTTAATTTTTAAATTGTAACAAACATTTAAGTAGAAAACGTCAGTCCAATATTCACTTTCCACCTATTGGTTGCTGTCAGTGTTACCAAACATCACGCTAGACAGTGTTGCCCATTCATTTCCCTACATGATGGCATTACGGACGTGCAAATTTCACAAAAGATTTAAATTCAATTTCTTTAAAACACTTAACAAGCATAATAAAATGTATATTTATACATATACATACAATATGTACTACTAATTGTTTTATTTGTCAGCAGGCGAATACATTGACCTTCAAATGCCTAATTTTATCTTCTTGCTAACAACAAAAGTAAATATAAAATTTTACTCTGAAGTGCGGGGGATAATTTAAAGTGTGCCTCTGTATGTATGTATTTTGAACAATTGGTGATATTAAAACTTTAAATTTATACATAAGTATCGTACGAAAAAATTTGCAAGCACATTTCATAACTAGAGCTGCAAAAAGCACATACAAATACTACAAAAATAATAATAAAAATTAAAAAGATTTACTCCACAGTAGTTAGTTGAAACCTAAGTAAACAAATATTTAACTAAATGATAAAACATACAATAATATTGGTCAATTGTGCAGCTTGGATAAAAAACTCAGGGCATTGGTTCAGAAATAAATAATAAATATTTCTTCAACCAACCATCAAACTATCGAAAATTGCATTCTGTGGTAATGATTAATTGAAAATAGATAATGCAGTGACTTTATGAACTACTGAATAATTGACTGTTTCGATCGATCGAGCTGACTGACTGATTACTGGTTGGTTGACTGTCTGATTCGTTTAGTTGATTTGCAAAAATTACTTTTACCGGTCAAGTTTTGTTGGCATTGGACGATGTAAAGGACTAATCCTTTTACGCGGACTTTCAGTACTGGCACTACAACAATAATAATTAATAATTTTTTTTTTTGTATTTATATAACATAGTTTATGAAATGATTAAATCCATATGAACATACACATTAGGGGTATCAAGTTAATTACATTTCTACGATAGAATGAATACACGAACAATGGTTTCTATTTTTTTCTAAAAAAAAATGTTTTTTTCTAAGCATCAAATAATAAGCCACAAACTTTCTAAATAAATACATGTAAACAATCAAATAAATGTACAAATGTTTTCAAAATCAAGAAACTAACTAATAAAATAAGCTTTGAACATTCATTATTTCTCCAATGGTGGGCGTGCAGCCATTTATACATATGTACATATGTAAGTGCATCCATGTAAGCGAAACTGGTGTGCAAATTACGAAAAAAGCTTATGCAAAAGTCAAAATTTATTGATATTCAAAAAACATAAATCATATATGTTTGGCTTTTTCATCAATTTTATATGAAAAATGCGTGTTAAAATATAAATAGAAAAAAATCGAATTTTGCACTTGACATTAATAAGTCCAAATAAATTTAAGTTATATCAATTAGAGAGCTTTAGCAACTAGCTAATATTTATTGGAAATCTTGCCTTAAAGCGAATTATATTTTATTTTATTTATTTTTTAATAAAGCGTTGTAATGAGCAACTGCATTTTTTAAGCATAAATTAATAATATTTTGACAAGCCACTATATTGAAAGCATAAGCCGAGCAATTTCAATACTACTAAACATACATACATCTTAAAAAGAACATTTTCAAATCCTGGCAACTAAATATATGACCACACTAAAGGCACATTAAAACATTTATGTATACGTATTAAAAACGATCTACATATACGGCATATACATATATTTAGAGCATTTGGAAGTTAGAAATAAAAATAAATGTTTTTCTATATTTAAAACTAGTATTGCAACTTTGAATTATTTTAAATGAAATTTTGAAAAGCAACCAAAAAACGTTGTTTTTTTTTAGCCGAATAAAACTGTGGTGTTTCTTCGGTTTCTCTATATAGTGAACTTTGTAACACTTTTAGCTCGTTTCTCTTTACAAAATACTGTTTCCTGAAAAACGTTTATGTACACGCACATATTTACATTCAATACAACATTTTTCATAAAAGCGAAACAATCCAACTTAATATATTATATAATATACATATGTACATGTTAGAAAACCACTTTAATTTTGTGAATCTGTTCGACGTCAAACTATTCGATGACACCTCATTGAAAGTTTCACAGGGTGACGCAAAGAAATCTCGTCAATTTACAGGAAACAGAAGTGCGGCCTGAATATTTTAACTTTAAATTCATTTTTAATTCTAAATTCCGAATGCTTTTATATTGCATAATTAAAATAAAAATTTGTTAACAATATTATTTAACTAGGCAAATAGTTGGCAAATCGTATATGTTTAAAAAAAATTTTTTCTACAGTATGTGTAACTACAAAACCGTATATATTATCAAAGGTTTACTAATCTTTTTTCGTTTTTCTATATTGAATAATAATTGAAATGAAATTGATGCAATTGAATAAGAATTGATACTTACGGAACTGTTTGTCTGATGGTATTCTCAATGTTGCTGTCTGAGTACAGGCCAATTGGAGAGTTGAATTGTTTATGGAATACCTGTATATATAAAAAATTATTAATATTGAACACTTACAAAAGAAATTTGTATGTTTTAGAAGTGTGTCGATGAAGTTTATTTAAAATGAAAATATAAATCAACTTACCCTGCCAGTATCGGCATCCTGACCGACAACCTTGTGCAACATGGTATCAGCAACGCGTTGCTTCATCACACTGTCATGGAAATCGTGGCCGGGATGAGCACGCACAGCTGGATTTGGGTGATACCTCAAGTATGATTCTGTGGTTGGAGCATCCTTCTTGACTTTGGCACCGGGAAGCACCAATGGAGTTGTTCGGTAGGGCTAAAACAATAGAAAAGACATAAAAATTATAAAAAATGGTTTACTCGGTTAAAATATGTTAAAATGTACTAGGAGCAATCAAATTTTATTTACTAAGCCTCCTTAATCAAATTATAAATTATTATCAGATTTTATTTTTTTATCTTCCATACGGCACAATATTTCATATTAATGAAAGCCAACAAATTATATGGCGAAGATTTTATTATTGTATTAAAAAATTTCCAACCCGCAAAAATATAACAAAACTGATTATAAGGTACAGACGTATGCATAAATAAAAGACAATTTAATCTATCTGTAGACGAATACAAAAATAAACACACACAAAATAATACTAACAAAAATATTAAAGGATTTCTTTAAACATTTACTTATATACTTATGTTTTTACCTATGTATATCTTTCCACACTTGCTTTTTGAAATCAGCTATTCAGTCAAAATAATCTATCAATATACATATGTAAATAATATTTAAATGTATCTCTCTCATTTCTCTCCCCATGTAGGTGCTCTCCATTCCATTATATTTATATAGCATACTCATTATGTATTTATAGCAAATTACGTAATGCTACCTAACGAATGTAGTTTTTAGTCTCGAATAGTTTACTTAGGCATGGAAAATAATGGAAATATTTGTAACATTTGCTTAGATATTGTGTTTTATCTTAAATAAAATTTCGGTGGAACAAATAGTAATGTGAGTAATGCTGTGCAGGGTATGTATTATACGGATTGTTTAATAGAGTGCACCCTGTGCTGGGATAAATGGCAACCATTGATGGCAGCTGTGTCAAGAGTCATCTGTCATATTTGGCGCCATCCAATCTGATTTTAACTTTTCGCTTGTATATTTTAAGAAATTATTGAGATAAAAGACTGAAATTGTGTATTTTTAAGCAAATTGAATTTAGTTTAATCTTTTTGAAACAATGTCCGCAGTACGTCGTTCAACTAGACTGAGTAGTGTTGGTAAATCAACACCTACACCAGCAGCTACAACACCGTCGCGGCGTTCAGAACTCTGGCGTATACGCCAAATAAAGCATTGTACAAGTAGCGACGAGGAAGAAGAAATTGCAGGCAGCAAATTCCCTACGTTAGCAGAAACTGATAAAGAAAATACGAAAACTAGCAACGTTATGAATAAAACTAAACGTAGAACACAAACGAGAATTGAAGACATTGGAGTAATAAGCGAAGATGATCAGGAACCAAAAACACCACGTCGTGGCAAGCCAGCAACCAACAAAAAGACACCGCAAGCCACTAAAAGAAGCAGCCAAGTGCAGAGTGAGAATGAGAGTGATTTACCAACAAGTGGTCTAGATGTATCACCACCAAAGCTAACACGTTGGAAGAAGAAAACCGAACTTGTAAGCCCATCCAGGCTAATCGATCGCTTAAGTATAGACGAACGTAAGGATGTTAACACTGATGATGATGAACATGAGGCAACTACCAAAGAAGAACAGGAGGTACACCTTGCAACACCTTCACGTAATAAATATCAAAGTGCTCGTCGTGTACTAAATAGTGCAGAAACACAACACTTACCCGGACGAGAACAGCAATTGCAAGACTTAAAAGAATTCTTTCAAGAGCATTTACAAGAACAACGCTCTGGCAGTTTATACGTATCTGGGCAACCTGGCACTGGGAAAACAGCGTGTCTTTCATTACTGCTAAGGTCACCTGAACTATCAAAACAACTCAAAAGTGTTTATATTAACTGTACGTCGATAGCCAGTATAAATGGTGTATACAAGAAATTGTGCACTGAACTTAAACTACATCCTGTTGGTCGCACTGAACGTGATTATCTCGCAGCTGTGCAGCAACACTTGCGTACAGCTCGTCGTATGCTACTTATTGTCTTAGATGAAATCGATCAACTTTGTACCACCAAACAATCAGTGTTGTACACTATTTTTGAATGGCCTTCATTGCCAGGCGCACGGCTTCTCTTAGTTGGTATAGCTAATAGTCTCGATCTCACGGAACGCACTTTGATGCGTCTTAATGCGCGTTGCGAACTAAAACCACAGCACATGCATTTTCCACCATATACCAAACAACAAATAGTGGAAATATTCCGTGCTAGGTTAGAAGAAGCTGGTGTATTGGATGTATTTCCACCAGTTACTCTACAACTTTTGGCTGCCAAGGTCAGTGCAGTGAGTGGTGATGTGCGACGTGCATTGGACATTGGGAGAAGGGTAGCCGAAATAGCAGAACAGCAAGTGAAACAAGGACAAAAGCAGGTTAATCTTGATGGCTTAGCTTTAGGTGACACTAACAACGAGAAGTTGGAAGAAGGTAGAAGTGATTTATTTAATTTAATATTTCTCTAATGGCATATTGTTTTTTTTTTCAGTTACTTTAAAGCCTGTACAAGTGACACAAGTAGCAGCTGTTTTAAATAAGGTTTATGGTGTTTCACAAAATCTGCAGGAGGACATTCAGGACTCCTTTCCGTTGCAACAAAAGATTATCCTGTGTACATTAATGCTAATGCTTCGTAAGGAACGCAATAAAGATATTACAATCGGGCGATTGCACGAGGTATATCGACGTGTATGCACTAAGCGAAATATACATGTACTGGACCAAGCTGAATTTGCTGGACTTGTTGATTTGATTGAAACGCGTGGCATACTACGTATTATGCGTAAAAAGGAACCACGTTTATGTAAAGTGGTTTTACAATGGGACGAAGAGGAAGTAAATGGCGCACTGCGTGACAAACAGCTAATTGCTTCCATTTTGGACGATACTGCCTGCTTGGGGAAATGTTAGAATGAACTTGCATCTTTTAGCCGTATTAAAGTGTAATCAAAGTAAATATGTTTAATGAAAAGAACACCTAAAACCAAACTAATTGTTATATTAACTTTTTTAATGTAAATATATTTGATAGTTAAAGCTTTAAACATTTTCATACTTGACAAATCAAATAAATTTTATAGTACGTATATATAAAAAAAAAATTACTTTAAATGCGCTGGCGAATAAAATAAAAAAATATATGTGAATAATTGTAGTTAATTCAAATTTTACTTTGTATACATATTCTATATTTAAATTGGCAAGAGACTGTTAGTTTAATTTTCAAAACCCAAAGCACCATGCTTTTAGTTGGCGTCAAACGTATGCACTTGACAATCTAAAGGTGCATAACGAAAATGGTTTCTATCTGCATTAAGGGGAAAGATTTGCATTCATATACATTCATATGTATGTATGTCTTTATATACATTTCATTTCTTTCTTTCTTTTTGTACATATGTGTGTACATAAATTTATAGTTGACCATGAAAATGTACATTTACAATTTTATATATATTTATATTTACGTTCTGCTATTTGTTGTCGTTGTAATTAATTTTAGATTTTACACAATATATTTAAATATTGCAACGCAAAAATAGATTTGATTGAAAAATTGTTGTGTGATGATTTTTCAAATCAGCAAAAACTAGTACACAGACAAAAATAAAATACATACTATATATATTTTTTATACTTATGTTTGTCCATATGTATTTATGTATTAATGAATATGTATGTATGTATGGAAAAGTGTGTGCACATATGTTGACATTAAAACATATTTCAATAACACAAAGCAGAGAAATGAAAGATTTTTTTAAACAAATAAACTTGAAAAATATTTTGCGCACGAAATTTTTGAAAAAGTGAAAATGAACGTGACCAAGCAGGTGTGGTCTAATTAAATTTTGTTTACTGCAATTTATGTATGTATATAATTTGGAAAATGTATTAATTTGTAGCTATAAAATGGTGTTTTACCATATTTTTGTACATTATTGAAAGTGCGAATTTCTATGTCTATGGTATGTTAATAAGTATGTATGTATGTATGTATGTATGTATGTATGTATGTATGTATGTATGTATGTATGTATGTATGTATGTATGTGCATACATATGTCGTTTTACGCCTCTTTGCCATGTCCTCCTTGAAAAGCTCATAAAATTATTTCATTAATACTTTCATTTACTGAGTGAAAGTAAAATTTTTATATATATGTATGTATGTATATGGATACACAAGCATTCAGAGATATGTATGTAGAAGATTATAAAGTTATGTATGTGCATAGTATTGTAAATAAGCATACAATTTAAATATTCACACATGCATCGCCAATTTAACTAACTAAATGCATATGTATTTGTTCCACGAATACATATAAATATATATATTTGTTTTTTTTTTTCTCTTATCGTTTATATTTTATGGCATTTTTGGGGCTAAATAGTTGATGAAAATATGTAAATACATGCTCAATGCAATGTACATGTATGTATGTGTATAAAAAAATGTGTTCATATACATACAATTATGTACATACATATATAAAATCTGTCTTTTAGTGCATTCTAAAAGTCAAAATGGTAATAAGCAAATAAATTTATTTTACAACAAATGTCTAAAGGCGTGGTAAAGTATTCAAAACACATCTATGTACGTAGATATGTACTAAATGTATATAAATATGCCTACATATATATTTGAATCTAGCTGCCAGCCAACCATGAATAAAGCATTAATTGTGGTAGTAATGATGATTCCCACCGATTTTAAACATTTTCATTTTCATACACATACGTGTACATATATTTGTATGTATTGTACATACATCCGCCCAAGTATGATATATATTTATTTTTTTCTTGCCAGTTTTCCTAACGTATCTTATTTGTTGCGCTTCTTCCTCACATTTCTAAAAATAATTCAGGTATATATTTCAAAAACATACATATGTATGTACTTCGGCTGTACTAAACTGAGACGATATATTCGCAAAAAGAATTCTTAAATTTTCAAAATATCATAAATTTTCAACCCATTTAACTTTGTATCGTATTTTGTTGAATATTCTTTGCTATATTAATGGAGAATGTACAACCGTACATATATATGTACCCGTATATACTACAAATGTATGAATATTTGTATATATGTTTATTATTGCTTTAGGATTTGGAATATTCTAGAGATCAAGCAAATACGCGTGTGTGTTGGGAGCTTTGTTTACAAAGTGAATTTGAAATTTTCGTCTTTTTCTAATTTTTTTAATGCGCAAAAATATATTTATAATAAATAAACATATGTATGTATGTATGTATATAAGATTGAAGAACGTAGGAATTTTAGCGATATTGGAAAACTTCCATAATGTTTTGTTGTATGTGTTGATGTATTTGTGTCTAGATTTGAATAAGAGAGGCCAACATGCATACATTCATACATATGTATGTACGCATATGATATAAAGAAAGTATTATTAAGCTTTCAAGAAGTAAAAAAATATGACATTTAGTAATTAATTATAAGCAAATTGTTGTTTTTAGAATTATTTTGACATTACTTTTCACTTCGAAATTTTTATTTACTGTGTGCTATGCTTATGCAATGGTTAAGAAACAGAAATTTAGTGTTTCACAATTTTTTTTTTTTTAATTATAAAATCATATATTTTAAAACATTTTAATATTATTTTTTTTCGTAGGTATTAACCTTGGAAATAATCGTAACTGATTTTTTTTTTCAAATTTATTTCAAAAAAAATTAAATATTGTATAACTGTACTCAAACGCATATTAAACATGTAGAAAGGTATATTTTTCGCACTGTTTATTACAAAAAAAAAAAAAAATTATCTTATTTTCCTTAATTCCGTTGCTTACTTGGTATTGAATGCATTCATTCAAGTCCGGTTGGGCCCTGTAGTAGTGTGGGGTTCCATTTTTGAATTGTACGTATTCCATTTTCTCTGTTGTTTTTTTTTTTGTGTGTTTTGTATGTGTGTAACTTTAAATTTTTAATTTGTCAACGCCCTTTTTGGTGGGTGAAAAAAAGTAAAACAAAATTACAAACCAATTATACAAAGATATAAACTCAATAATTATATAACAAATTGACACTATTTCATGTAGAAAACACTTCAATACTATAATTCAATATTAAAAAAAAAAACAAAAATTATGTTGGTCTATTAATTTAATTAAATGGAAAATGTAGAAAAAGTAATAAAATTTATATTATTAATTTATTATTAAGAAAAAAAAAAAACAAAAATCGACCAACTTTGCCGTTGAAACTTTTAAAATTTTGTAGAAAATTTCGTTTTTTATTCACTTGTTCGTCAATTCGTACTCGTTGTTTAGAGATCGTCGTTTGGAATTTTGTATATTTATTTTTCTCTGCGTATTTCTTGTGCACTACTTAAACTTCTAAGGATATGATCTGAATTTTTCAATATTCCGAAAGCAACTGAATTTTAATTTTTCACAAATTGGCGTTGTTTTCCACATCTGTCTGAATTTTCAAATATTTAATCCCTCCTATTGTACTATATAAAAATATATGATTTTTTTTGCAAATGTCTATGTATGTGTATGTAGAAAAACAACAACAAATTAAAAATATCCACCAGCAAATGTACAAAAAATATTTGAATTTTAATATTGACGCGCCATACATGCATACATACATAGAAACATACATATGTATATACAAATATTAAGCTTATAACGCAAGGAGAAGAGAGCCCACCGAGTGAGTGGCCTTTGTAGTCCGTAGCATTCTGCACAGCCATACAAATTAGCTCATCATCTCGTACATTCCATTGGCTATAGCCAGACGGTCATTTAAATGAATTTTATATTGCACAAACATACATATTATATGTATATATACACATATATCTAAACATACATATACATATATGATATTTATTTGCTTTTGCCGTGAGTGAATTGAGCGAAGCAAGAAAATTGAGAGGTTTTCATAAGGCGTACGAAAATTTCCTTTCAAAATTATTTTCAATATTAATGTTTTTGTGCTGTTTGGCAAAAAAAGAAAATCCGAAAAAAAAGAAAAGCAATAAACTTGGACTTGTGTATGGCAGGCATATTTAGCAACACCCACGCGCTTCTAAAACCCCGCAAAGCAGTACAGTGGCAGTGGCCAAATGTGTGGCACTGAAGAAATTTCGAAAATTTGGAAAATAAATACATATGTACATATTTCACGCTTTCGCATATAGTTTGAGAGTGTTTGTTCTCGAACCCCATGCGAAAAATATCGAGTTATATACATGAAAAACAGAGATTTTTGAAGGCTTTTATACATACATACATATATATTTATTTTTACGTGTGTATTAGTGTAAAAAAATATTGAAAATTTGAATGTAATTTTCTTGATTTTCGAGATCTTCATTTAAAATGATACACATTTTCGAGGTTTTCGCCTACAAGATATTTTCGAGATCTCATTTGTGCGTGCCAAAATTTCAGTTTTTGTAAATATAGCTTTTTTAAGGTATATAAATAGTTTTTTTTTAGTCATGAACATTTAAAAAATTCCGCGATGAGCACATTATCTCAAATGGCAATTTTGTACCAAAAAAATCTTTGTGATTTTTCGAGATCTTAGCTAAGTTTTTGACGAAATTTCCTTGCTCACTCATGTTATGGATGAGTGTATAAATTAATTTTAGTTTTAGTTGACATTAATATGCGTTTTATGAAGGTGTTAGCCTACATATTCTGTGTAGAATATAAATTATTTTTTAAAAAGTGAGGTTATGTTCTGCACGCAATAGTGTGATACCTCAATAAGGTGAACTAAACATTAATCTGAAATGGCCATAGTTAGCTAGTTTTCTTTAAAAAGTAGCAGAAACCCTCAACGGTTTCCTTCAAAGCCATGAAAAAACTTGACAATATTGCTTTGTTAGACATTTTTACTTCTTTAAACCCAACGGTGCAGTTCTTTCGATAAATTCATCTTTTTAAAGATAAAAACTAAACATTTTCTGAACTTGTTGTAATATTTGGACCCTTAACTGCTAAGTTTAATAAACCAATTATATTTGTATATAAATCGCCATCTGAATAACTACAGACATAAATCGGTATACTGTTTCATGCATTTTATATTAATTTTACGTCAAATTTCCATTTGGTTAAATGGTTTACTTTTATTCAATTTTTTTAATGAAAAACAAATTTTTTTTTATATTTTTTCAAATTTTTTTTTGTTTTATTTTTTTTTTATTTTTTTCATTTTTTTTTTTGCATCAAAGATTTCACTTGTTTTCAACGGCCTTTTCTGTAGCCTCATTTAGATAAATACAAAAGGTGATTTTATAAACATAACATATATGAAAACATATTCATAAGTATATATGTATGTACATATGTATGCACCAAAAGTACTACATATACATACATATGTTGTATATTCAAGTATAAAGCTCAGGGTTGTAGCAAAATGTACTCGTATAACGGTTGTATGTAACGGCATAAAATAATTGAAATGGATTATTTCTATATCATAAATTTATATCAAACTTCATAGAATGGCGAGACAAATCGATTTAGTAACAGTGACCATACATACAATATAATTAAATTAAGGATTGAGATATTTTGATGAAACAAGGTCCCCAGGTGGATCTTAGGTCAAAAGTACGTACACTATTGCAAATGGATGAAATTGGAAAAAGTTTACGCTAACCAGCCATATAGCTGTTATTTTGAAAAGTACGAAAATTGCAATAACTCAGCAACTAAATGAGCAATTAAAATCATATTTGTTGGTGACGGATCACATTAAAAAGGGGGAAAAAGAGAAAGTGACGAAAAAGATTTCTGGGTCAAAAAGTACATACCTTACCTCAGAAGCCACTGGACAGAGAACAAAATTCGATAAATTTTAATATTTATAATTTCCATTTTTTATGACATTTCTGAACAGTGCCACTGTGGTTCTTGAGATTTTTAGAGGAATCTTGGGTATTTTAATACGAACAACAAAGTCTTTAATTGGCGATTTTACTACAATATCTAATTGAGAAACATTAAAATTACTAAATATTCTTTAATACTTCCTACTGAAGCAAATTTCTTTGGAAACAAAAACAATGGATTTTTTTATTGACATAGTGGTACTGGTTGACTGTTGTACTGTTGAATGACATTAAAATGTGAGATGGGGGCACGATCTCAGTTGTAATACGAGTGAATTTGAGTAAGTTTCGTATCTAGTCATCTTTGTCGCACACACCTCCCGATCGGCTCAACGTCGTATATTTAAGACATTAATTAATAGAACTCAACCCACATACCATAAAACACTACTTTTAATACCACATAGCACTGGACTATGGACTTAATATGTCGGCCGAGTGGTTATTCTTCTATTTCAGCCGAACTAAGTCTTCCTTATTTGTTTAATATTTTCTTCTATAAATAACTTTTCTCTGCTAGGGTCTGTGGACCATGAACCGATCTGTTCGAAAAATCGTTTATATGGATCGATTTGTATGACATTTGAATTCAAAAATATTATTCCATTTTATCTGTACCTTTTATTATTGTGTTAAAATAAACCATAAAATAACAATTAAAAATCTTATTCTTATTTTTAATTATTATTATATGCCCACGAAGTCGCAGGCAAAATCTAGTTAATAATAATATTAATAAATTCAATGAAAGGTTCATATATTAGGTCATAATTTTTTTTATGTGTCAACACACTCTGTTCTCAAAAAATAGCTCAAAGTATTTGCATAAAATCTTTGTAAAAAATATTAAAAGTTTCCCGGGAGCTCGTTACATTGCCTCAGCCTCTACGACTTTTTCATGTTCCTAAGATTTAACGGACCCATGAAAGAACGATGTTTTATGACAATTAAGAAAACGTAAGCTGAATCGTTGAGAGAGCTCAATAACATTCCAAATAGTGCATATCAGAGCTGCTCCGAGGTTTGCGAAAAACGCTGGCGTAAGAGTATTTTGTTTACATTATTTTGAGAAAAATTTAAATTTGCCTTATTTCTTTAACAGACCTCGTACGCTTTGGGTTGTACGAAAATGTCTTGACTGTCACCAGAACATTTTTTTTCAGAAACTTTCAATTTAAAATTATTAAATGGTTAAGATAAAAATATTTTGTTTGACTAAAATTTGCAATGAGGCAAAAATAATTTTTTCCATGTTATTATAAAAATTTATGAATAACATTAATTATATCGTCTCTTCTGTCATTTTATATACATATATAAATTTTTGAACAATCCTAATATACAATACATACATCATCTGTTTATGTATCAGTTTTAAAGAAACCATATTTTTCATACAAATCATTATAAATGAATAATATTTTTATTTACAAATAAATGCATACATACATATAAATACAGATGTATGTATATATGATGAGATATGACTAAAACACACATACAATTGAGTGAGCGTATACCACCTACATACACCGCTGTAAATAATAAACAAATAAACAAAGAAATAAAATCACCCACACAAACACACCAACACACTACAACAAATCTCCTAATAGCAAAAGATTTTTACAAAACAATGAGCAATGAACGTTTAACTCGTGGCTGTAAACACCTTGAAGTGCTATAATTACAACACCGTCACATGAACTGTCCTTGAATAACTTTTGATTCATCATCATCGCCTCGCCGCAGCAGCGCGAAGGTAATAAACAGCAGCATCATCATTAGCTACATCATCACTATGAATGTGCCTCTTTGTTACTGCTGTTGTTGTTTTTTATCGTTCATCAACATTTTTTCCGAAGGTTTCATGCACAAAAATGAAAGAACAACAAAAACCTACATATGCGCAATTGCTGCTGCTGCTGCTGCTGCTGCTGCTACTGCTGTCAGAGCTCAGCAAGTTGTAGATCACTCATACGCCATGTTGTGCTCACCTGCTGCCTCACACAAGCAGTCAAACAATCAAACAATAGTGAGGCTCGATGCCCTCACACTCACCTCTCCTTAACTTTGGTCAATTTTAATTATCATCACTGGTGGCTGCATTATCGCGGATGTCAATGTCAAAAAGGAATGCCAAGCAGCTAGAGGTGCGGACGGGTGGATGGATGGATGGATGGGTGGATGGCTTGCTTGCGCCACATTAAGTTTTGTTTTTGTTGGCTATAGGTGCAGTTGGCTTTCAGTGATTGTACGTCATATGCTCCCTTCTATATTCGTCTGCTGTTAAGTTGACGTATTTACTTATGTATGTATGTCATATTCAAATATAATTATTGCTTGTAAATATTTGAAGTTCAAAAAATAGTATTTTCTTATAACAAAAATGATTCCATCAAATGCCCTTCAATATTTTCGAGAGTTCATGCACTTAGTTTGGGATTAAATGTACAAAACAATTAACCTTCGATGAAAATACCAAGTCCAAAGGCAATTTTACATACATATTTACATTGTCTATAAGTAAGTTTCTGCTTTTAGGTTTTCATGTACACTTAAAAATACACACCTTTTGTGCGTTCGGCACTGTTCATTGTTTCGTTCAGGTACATATATAAACGATCACTTTGATTGAGTTAAAATAAGAACTAAATTCTCGATCGGATCGGGTTAGGTTAGGTTATTGTTAAAGCGTAAAAATAAAATTGGAATAATGGAAAGATGAGTAGTGTGAAAGCAGCTTATGCTGTAGGTTAAAAGCTAGATTCAAAAATACAAAATATTAAAATGCCTCTCCGAAAAATTCAAACTTCTGTCAGTGTCTCTAAGAGGTTGCCTCAAAAGAAACCTGCCATTTTTCATACAGACGGTGTTGACAATTTTTTTGAATATTTAAAATTTATTTTTCCTTTTGACAGTTATACCTAAGTTGTCACTTTTAGTTTGTTTGGAAAAAAAGTACGCGTAATGTTGTTTATATTTGTTTGTTTGGCGTCAATTTTAATATAGAGCCCAAAAAAGAACATTTTCGCCATATTTTACTTTATTATTTCCTTAAAGGTAGAAATGTAGTGCAAGTTGCTAAAAAGTGGCATAATTCGTATGGTGATAATGCCTTAAAAGATACACAGTGTCGAGGTTGATTTGCCAAAATCCGTTCGGAAGATTTTTTACTCAAAGATAAGCCACATTCAGGTCGGCCAAGTGAAGTTGATGATGACGATATCAATGATTTAATTGAATCAGATCGTCTTGTAACTGAGCGTGAGATTGAAAAGAAGTTAAGTATACCAAAATCAACCGTTCATAATCATATAGGACGTCTTGGACTGGTAAAAAAAAACTTCATATTTGGGTACCACATGAATTGAAAAAAAAAATCCTTTAACAAATCGCTTCAACGCTTGTGAATATGTATTTAAACGCAATGAATATGATCCCTTCCCTAAAGCAAATCATAATTGGAGATAAAAATGGATTTTTTACAATAACCTCAATCGAAAACGATCATGGTCCAAGCATGATGAAACGCCACAAACCACTTCAAAGGCTGATATTCACCAAAAGAATATTATGCTGACCTCAGTTTAGTGGGATTGGAAGGGTGTGGTATATTTTGAGCTGCTTACAAGGTTCTATCAGTTCTATCATTAACGATTAATTCGGATGTCTACTGTGAACAACTGGACAAATTGAATACATCCATCAACGAGAAGCGGCCAGAATTGATCAATCGTAAAGGTGTCGTAATCCACTAGGACAATGCTAAACCTCACACGTCTTTGGTCACTCGCCAAAAACTGAGCGATCTTGGCTGGGAACTGTTGATGCATCCACCATATAGCTCTGACCTTGCACCGTCAGACTACCATTTGTTTCGATCTTTGCAGAACGCTTTAAATGGTAAAACTTTCGAAAATGATGAGGCTATAAAATCGCACTTGGTTCAGTTTTTTGCAGATAAAGGCCAGAAGTTCTATGGGCGTGGAATAATGATGTTGCCGGAAAGATGGCAAAAGGTCATACAACAAAATGAAAATTACATAATTGATTAAAGTTCATTATACAATTTAAAAAAAATGTATTTACTTTCTCTTAAAAAATCGCCGGTTTCTTTTGTGGCAAGTCAAAAATTTTCACCGTGTGCACATGACCTAAAGGAGACAAATAGTTCAGGCTACGTTATGCCTAGAATATAGTTTAATTAACCTTTTAAATCATGGAAGAAAAAGCAAGAAGTTCGTCATGTTTCAGGATGCTTTCAATCAGCGCTTGGAGAGCCCTTAGTTAAAGATTATTTAACTCAATATTGAAAGCACGGACCCGACATTTACCCTGCGGGTTAGGGGTTCAAGAAAGAGACAACTAAAATCTAAAAGCTCTGCGGCCGTCGGTCGGTATTTATACCGGAACCACCGGAACTTCATTGGGGAATATTTTTGCGTCCACAACAACAACTATAACGACACGCACCTCAACAGAAATAAGTTTCATCGTCGAAAATGTACAACCTCCAAGCAATATATATTATAAATGCGCACTGCGGTACGGTATTTCAAGCTACCTACGAACTACCTCCAAATGCATCTTCTACAAGAAGATGAAGTAACTAACTAATGGATTCATATTCATAACATAGTGAGCTTATGGAGCGGACACCTCTGCACCCTTCTTAATAGCGGCTACAATAAAACTCTCGGATAATGCATAACTGAACCAACTGTGGAAGATATATTCAATCACCGGAATATGATACAATTCTAAATACAATTACAAAGCTAAAAAACAACAACAACAACAGTTACGATTTCATATTTGGACAAAAAAAGCTCTAACTACTTACAAATATCACTCTATCTTGGCACTACGGACTGCTTTCTAAAGTATGTAGAAGCTAAAGAAGTCCCTAAGGTCTTGTTGGAAGTACCACAAAATTACTATGGGGTAACGTGAATGACAGACATTCCAAACTATTGGCTGTACAAGGAAAAAGTCATATTTTTGTAGGTCTACGGACGCCGTATCTAAATCGGAGATATATTCTTCAATAAACTACTTAGTACAGGGTATACACAAAATATGACGAAACCTTGTTGCTCTAGATCTGGGAGTAGCTTGCAGCCGATTAAGGCGTTATGTCTTCCACGAGGCCTTATGTACGCATACTTGGAAGGAAATAAAGTTATTAATAGTTAGTTAATAGTTAATTAATTAAGCCAAATCAGTAACTTAATTTCGGCAGCCTACAATCAGGATTTCCTGCCCTCCTCGTCTAACCAACCAAAGAGAGTGAGTTCTATATGGATTCTAAAGGGATGTGTAAAAAAAATTAAAAATTAAAGAACAATATCACGGAGTGAAATCGCAATGGAAAGAATGAAAGAGCAATTAACTTTTCATAAACCGTATAAAATATAGATGTGTATACATACTCTTATATATATATGTACATACACGTATGTATATTTGAAAGCATCAATAAATGTTTTTTTCGTATTTCATCGAGATTCATTTGCCCGAAAAAGATCCTTCCAGCACTTTCAATCAATCCACATTCTTTAGAAGAGTTCGTGTAGTGTCAAAAGTAAATTTCAAATAATTTTATCTTAATCCTTGTTAATTACACACACGAAAATTCAATATACTGTATGGAAGCAGAAAGCAAACAAGGAATTAATAATTTTTCATTTCAAGCACTCTGTACAACCAAATGAAAGTGAAAAGTAAAATTTATTTGCAAAATTCATTGCATACTTTTAGGCGTACTGAAATATGTTGGATATTTTTATACTAAATTTATTAATTTATTTATTATATCAAATCATTCAACCAACCCATATCAGTTCAACCATTAAATTTATATTTTTAATCAAATTTCGCCATCCACTTGTGCATTTATTATGAAACAACAACAAATCAATTTTCGCATTTTTTCTCAGCAATTAGCAATTAATTTAATTATTAGCAAATTTTGAATAATTTATTATACAACAACATTTTTATTAGTACAACAATAGCAGTGTTAAGAAGCATCTTTTTTTTATTTTGGCAGAGCAATAGATTCTCTTTATTGACTCACTTGATTCACAATGGCCGCTTGCTCCTCGGCAACATCTTGCTGATGATCACGTGTTGGCATCGGGCTAAAACAACCACTCTCACGTTGTGCCGGCGGTGGCACATAACCACCCGAAGCGTTCAGTTTCGGAAATACTGTTTGCGGCAATGAATCAACGGGCAGTTGCAAAGCTCGCTCATAATGACCGGGTCCTGGCAAAAATGGTGAAGGTCCTCTGTGTGTTGGGTAAATATGAAAAGTTGACATGAATTAAATATATATATAAAAAACAATTTTAGCTTATACAAAATTATACTTGCCTATGTGGCACATTGGCATTAGTCAGATCTGGGCTAATGCTATTTACTGGCGATGGGCCTAGACCAGCTCTAGATGGATCGCTGCCAAGTCCTTGTGTGTATGCTATTTTACTGTCACGATGTACAACGATTTTGATTTCATTGCCCGCTCTGCGGAAGAGTGTCTCAGCATCAGCGTGGGTAACATCACGGGCATCATAGTCACGTATCTTGGCGATGATGTCGCCGCGCAACACTTCTCCATAAGCAGGACTGCCCAGTTGTACCTGTGAGAGAAGAAGGAATTGATTCAATAATTAAGACCAATTAATCAAATGTATTTTTTTATTGTTTTAATACTTTTTTATTGTTTTATTGTTTTCTTTTATACAGTTTTATAACAAAACATGGTTCTTATTGTACTCGTATCTTGATAGATAAATGTAAGTAGACTGTGATCAAATATATATTAAAAAAAATGATGGGTACTCCAGTTGTTTTCACTACTAACGATACACCACTGCGTATACGTAACTTTTATCTTAACTTTTAATTACGGATATTTCATTGGTGGAATATTCTTGTTCGGACAACTGTAAATCGGAAAACAACGTTTGAGAATTGGAATACTTTAAGTTGAATGGCGAAATAGATTCCATTCTGAAAGACTTTAATTTTCTTTTAATTTCTGTATTTATGAATTAGTCCACGGTTCACATGAAGGACCTTATAGGAATACACAATTATATACAAATACATAAATAAATATCCAAGGCACATTTGCTCGTAAATACATCAAATTTCGTCACATAAATTATCTTTAATGGATAGTGAAATTCGCTCATAAATGTTTATGTCAAATCAAATAATAAATAATATTTTCGTACTTATATAAAGAGCACGAGGACGTGGTGACCTTCAACTGTACTTTACGATTGATTTGAATTTGCAAGCACAAATTGCGCAAACCATAATTGATTTGCCTGATTTGCATAAATATTTGTTCAAAATAGATTTTTATCTTTTTTTTCATTTTTCAGCAATTCAAGCAAGTTGATAAATTGCTGGTATTAAAACATGGAGATGCATACGAGTATACAAATTTACGCATTTGCTATTAAAATAAATATAACCTAATAAATGTACCGGAAATTCTTATACATATATAAATAATTCATATTTGCAAGAATATTCTAGTTTAAGTATGAATATGAATGAGAGAGTAATTAATTGTATTTTAAATTTATATTTATTAATTTTTTTATATGTATATAAAATTAGATTTATGAATCAGATGCTGTCATTTTCATGAGCAGTTTACTGTTGGAAAATTTTTATTGACTGCAATTTTATAAAATGATTCATATAACTTATATAACACTTTTGCACACTTCAAAAATATCAAAGAAGACATTTTAACTCTGTGGAACAATTTCTCGGGCAAATTAAATATATATAAATAATTGTCACTTTGTAACTGCTGAAACAATTTTCAACCGTGCTTCTGCTCTAATTTGTGGTATGCGTCTTGAAGTTTTTCCAACAAATGGAGGGATCTAAAATTTATCCTTAGTCACCTCCTTATGGCCGATGGATTTCTATGACGAGCGTTTATATCCTTTCAGAAATACACACGGCGCGCTTGACACTTCCCGGCGAGGGGCGACCGCAATTAGAAAAATTAATTTTATATCATTTTGGATGTTGGACTCGAGCCCTGGCCTTCCGAATGGCAATACGTAATATTACCCACTCGGCTATTGCGGCGACCAACATATAATAACTTATAATACTTAGTTAATCCTTCAGTTTATTTAAATACACATACATACATACATACTAGAGCTCCAGATACCCGGGTATCGAACACCGTGAGCAACTCGATACTCGCTCGATACTCGTTCGTTGCTCAACTGCTCAAATGATAATTTGAAATTTTTCAACTGTCAATTTTGTTTGTCAAAATTTCATACTATTCCAATGAGGTTAACACTTTGCATAAATAAAATTAAAACTATAGAAAGCAGTTATAGGAAGAAAGTTAATTTTTTAATTTAAAATGCTCAAAAATGCTCGAAAAGACTCGAATTGCTCGAGCTCAAGCTCGAAAATTTTTGAGCAATGAGCAATGAACTAGTGTGCGAGTACACGTTGCTCAAATGCACGAACAGCTCGTAAATGTTTGAACAAAGTCTTGAGCTCTAATATATACAGAGTGTGTCATATTTTACATCGGTATATGAAAATTTATTAACTTTGAAAAAAAAACCACCAATTTCTATTTTTGAGATATTTTTATTTAATCCTTGCACTTTGCAATTTATTTGGACTATTTCTTGAAAAACAAAAAAAAAAACATAAATGCAGTGGTCTATATGATCCAAAGCCAGGCGTTTTTAATAAGGTGAATTTACTACGGCAGCGAATTTTACTTTTTTCTTCATTAAGTGTGTCAAAATTATTTTTTAATTTATGTTTGGTTTTCTTTAATTTCATTATATTTTTCAGAATAATTTAAAGGTAGTTTCATACTTTCTTCTCGGTCAGCTTAGTAGCTATCTGACAAATCTTTCGTCCTTTTCGTACTACCAGAAAAAATCCGTCTTCTCTGCAGTGACTGCATTGAATATGCAAAATTTCTTTAAAATAAAAAATTAAGATTTCTTAGTAATAGTAATATTAAGATATTTAGTACAAAAATTTCCCGTGAACTTCCGTATGGAAATTAAACATTTTTTGTTCGTTTTATTCCGGGCTTTAGGATTTTTTCTACATATTGATTTAGGAAAAAGAGCTATCTATATTTGTAGCGGCTGTATCCATATTATTAATAGACTAGTACAGTAAAACTCTAATGTAATTTTGCAATTATTTCTGTTAGCTCAACATTATGTTAAATGATTATGTTAGTAGCTATGTAAACATAGGCTTAGAATAGAAGAATATGTTTAAAGCTCATCTCAAAAGCATTTGTCACTCAATTTGAATTACTTACAACTGTTGTCCTTCAATTTTAGATTTTTTTGAATTTTAGCTATATGTATAAGATCATACTGAAATAAAAACTCATGTATTCGTACATGGGACTAATAAAGACGAGCGCATCCAGAACTTCCGTATTTTTTTTTTTTTTTTTTTTTTTTGTCATATGCGGTGTTTAATAAAGCCTAGTCACTTGTAGATAATTATTGGCTCTTTTTGGCTAGATTTATTAAGCACTCAGGCAGGTACGAACCACTTAGGGGAAACCATTTCCCTAAATATTCCAAATATTGAGCAACTCGAACCATTAGTACAATTTGTCTGAATAGATCGATACTAAGTTCACTTTCCGGAAGGAAAAGTGTTCTTCATGTGAATCTAGAAAAAGAGCCCCTTATGAACGAAATTTAATTTTCTGTCCCGGATCTACTTCCCGGAAATTTTTTTCTTATCAGAGGCCTGCATCATACACAGAATACACCCTCCAAGTTTGAGATTAGTTTGATCAGTGGTTTAAGTTATGGATTAATCTATCAGACATTCAGGATAAATGTTTTTATATATAGAAAAAGAGAAATATTGAAAAGATAAATTAATTACAAAAACTCGTAAACTGCCTTTGACTGCTTTGTTTTTGTGCGAAAAAAGATCAGCTCATCGACTATATTTCCATTTTTAGCGCAGAGTTGCATGCAAAATTTTGACTACCGATAAAAGAAACCAACAAAGAAGGTAGCAAAATAAAAAGGGAATTGGGTTACTTTATAGTCCCTGCAATGGAGTTTACTAAAAATTTAGTACAGAAAGACTTTCTCAACCAAGAAAACTGTCTATCGTGAATATCTTCCACTTTGTGTCTGACTTTTTTTTCGCCACAAGCGGAACAAATGAAAAGTTATTATATCAGCTGTTATTTGTTTACGTCGGAAAGCAAAATTTATAGTTTCTGACAAAATTATTAATAGATATACAATACCTATAAAATCAAAAGTAAATCGTTGCTGTGCAGCATTTTCTTACAGATAAGAAGATATACAATGTAAATTTGATTAGTCAGTTTTTTAACATTTTCCAGACTAGCTCGTAAAAAATGTGGAAAAATTGTATTTTATACTTTTACTTCGTTATAACTTCAATTTGTATTAAAAACTTTTCAAAAGCTCTACTTAAATTATTTTCTGTTTCTTTAGGTTATTTACTGTAATTTAAATTTAAAACTAAGCTAAGAAATTCCATTGATTTGAAAATAAATATAAGTGGAAAAATTTTGTATTTTTTAAAACCAAAAGAAATGTAAAATTTAAATATTTTCGTTGTATTGTGGTATCAGAGCTGGTAGTCCAAAAGTGGATTACGCGTGAATTTGTAAAAAAAATCAGAGTGCTTATTCAACGTCTGTTTAAAAAATAATTCTTTTTAAAAAATAATAAAAAATAAGAAAGATGTTAAATATTTGCATGTAATTTAACAATGCCGTGATTTTTATATAAGCAAGAAAAACCGTATAGAAAGTAATATGTTGACTACCATAGTGATAATCTCCATTGCAACATTGTCGTCGGCGACTTGTATTTCTGTCGATACTGAATTTACTAACGACTAGAAGAAAACTTGTAAGTAGTATAATTGTTTTTTTTTTCTAAAGAAATTGTTCATAATTTTTAAATATCTTTACCACATACAAAGGTATATCTTTTTCTGTTTATTTAGATATTGGACATGATAAAGACATAAATACATTTAAATATTTAAAGATAGTTTGTTCAGATAGTCATAGTATAGTATATAGACTAAAGAAAGTTCCAATCTTCTGAAAAAAAAAAACAAAATTGTTGGGCTTCTGTATTTTTGGTGTCTGTCCTATGACCCTAAGGATCTATAGAGGACACTTTATTGTATTTAAAACGTTCAATGTTGCAAATAGGACTGAAAAGACAGTTGATTGGTATGGACAAAGCCGTTTCGAACATTTGTCTGATATGAGAACTGTGCGAACAACTATAAAGTTATCGCCAAGCTGCGCTGCGAATAAGCTGGTGGAACCATTTTAGCCATTACGAAATCTGCATACCATACGGGTATAGCTCTATCTGTATTTAGGGGTCTCACAACTTCAAAAAATGAATTTTTTATTGTCTTATTAATTTCTACAATATCTCGGAAGATGATTATTCTAAATTTTCAAGCCACACCGAATAAAAGTTTCGAAGATAAGACATTAGAAAGGTGCGCGCTCAAAGGCAGGTAGACTCAACGCTTGAAACTCCAACCGATCGACAGCGAATTTTTTCCAATCACAACTTGTTTTGAAAATGAAATTTTGAGCGACATTTATTAAAAAGTTGCATTTTTTATGGTATTAACTAAAATACGATTTTCTTTTCTTTCACTTTCTGGGGGATCCTGTCATGAGTCCTACTGTCAATGCCATCGCACCGTTTTTCCGAGGGGTCACCGGAAATGTCGTCACATTGACGGAGTTAAGAACATTTTCCAATGGAGATTTCAAAAATTATTTTTCAAATGTATAAATTTGAGAAAGTAAATAGGTTGAATAAAATATTTTATGTTTTATATAAAAAAAAAAAAATATTTTTGAAAACAGAACTTTTTCCCGAATAAACCCGAAAAAATCTTATGCTAAAATTAGCCTTTTGTAAAATACACTAATAGCTAATAGCTATAATATTTGAGGCTTAAGAGTCAAGACATTTATTCCTACAGTATAGAAAGACAGTCCATTCTCTAATCAATTCGCCTAACTATTCAGTAAACACACCCAGACTGCGGATAAACCGAGGTCAGACAGGCTCATTTTCCTAAATATTTCTTGAATGACTTTTGTTAAATAAATATTGATGTGTGAGCATTTCATACACACATTTGCACTTATTTATCGACTTTTGTTGTCGTTAAGAAACTTTCCTTTTCGAGGACAAATTTAAATAGAATTCAAGACATTTTCATTTACTTATAAGCAATACATACATATATGTATGTGAATTATATGAACATGTTTTCACATTGTTATCAAAACAAAAAAAAAAACATTTTATTATTTCATTATTAAAAATTTTTAAAAGGTTTCCCAAAACAAAGAAATGTAAAAATTGCATTAACGACGCGCACAATTTACTTGGGAATTGAAAAATGGTGCCAAATATATAATATACATACGAGTATGTTCTTGTATGTATATATTTTGTATATTTGTACAGAAATAAATCAAAAAAATAAAAAATAAAATGGGAAATTGCAAACATATTTATTTTGAACTTGCGATCGTTTCACTTCAATTCGCCTCTTTACGCCCCTTTTCATTCACTAGACAAGATTTATGCATATGTACATACTCGTACATATATAAATACTCGTAAGTATGTAAGTAACTCGCACGGCGCATTCCTCGGTTTACAAAAATATATTATGTTTTGCATTTGTTTGTTGTTTCTTACAACGAGCCAACGAGCAACTTGTTTTGCTTTCACAATTCTTTGTTTGTTTGTTGCTGTTGCGGCTGCTGCACAATCTGCAGGCTACAGATTGCAATGACAATGAATGATAAAGCCACTCAAAGACACATAGCACAATTTGGCTTTTTGGCAAAGAGAAAAACAGAGACTGAGGTTCTGCATTTCTTTTTATATATTTTTCTTGTATTCAATTTTTTTTTTATTAATTTTTATTTAATTTTTTTATTTTATTAGTTAATTTATTTTCTTTATTGCATTATTTTATTTATTATTTTCATTTATTTTTTTTTACTTTATTTTTTTTATATTTAATTTATCTTATTTCTTATTTTGTTTTGTTTATCTTTTTTCAACTTAATCTATCTTTTTATTTAATTTTTCACTTTATTTCTCATTTTTATTTTTTGTATAATTTTTTAAACTATTTTTTCTTTCTTTATTTATTTTTTTTTTTACTTTTTTATATTTATTTCATTTTTTATTTTATTTATTTCTCTTTTTTAATTTAATCTATGTTTTTATTTCTTTTTTGCTTTATTTATTATTTTTATCTTTTATTTTTTTCTGCTTAGTGTTTTTATTTAATTTTTTAATTTATTTCTTATTTTATTTCATTTCTTCTTAATTTCAATTCAATTAATTATTATTTAATTTCATTTTATTTTTTTAATTTATTTTTTTTATTTTTTATTCTTATTAAATTTTATTTCTTTTTTTTATTTTATTTTCTCTCCTTTTTTACTTTATTTATTTGATTTTTGTATTTAATTTTCTTCTTAATTTTTCACTTTTATTTAATTTATTTTAATTAAACTTTTATTTCATTTTACTTTATTAATTTTACTTTATTCCTTTAATTATTTCATTTTAATTAAATATTTTTACTTAATTTTTATTTTTTACTTTACTTTTTATTTTTATTTTCAAATATAGTTTTTTTTTCTCACCTTATTTTACTTTATTTATTTAATTTTTATATTTCATTTATTTTATTTAATTTAATTTAATTTTTATTTCATTTTACTTTATTTAATTTTGCATTATTCCTTTAATTATTTCTTTTTAATTAAATATTTTTTTTTAATTTTTATTTATTACTTTACTTTTTATTTTTATTTTCAAATTTAGTTTATTTTTCTCTCCTTATTTTACTTTATTTATTTAATTTTTATATTTCATTTATTTTTATTTAATTTAATTTAATTTTTTCTTTCATTTTACTTTATCTAGTTTTACTTTGTTCCTTTAAATATTTCTTTTTAATTAAAATTAATTTTACGTAATTTATTGTTCTGTTTTTACTTTATATTTTTATTTCTTATTTCTAGTTCTATTTTATTTATTTTTTTTCATTTCAATTCAAGTAAATTTTTTTTAATATCATTTCATTTTTTATTTTTTTACTTTTTAGTTAATTTTTCTTTATTTTATTATTTTTATTAAATTAATTTAGTTCAATTTATTTCTTTTTCAAAATTATTTTGTTTTCATTGTTTACTTCATTTTTTTAATTTACTATTTATTTTTATTTAAGTTCATTTTTCGTTTTATTATTTTTTATTTCGTTTTACTTTATTTCTTTTTTATTTTTAATTTTTTGCTTAATTTTCTCTTTATATTTTTATTTTCTTATTTTTTGTTTGTTTATTTTTTTATTTATTTATTTAATTTCATTTTATTTATTACTTTACTTTTTATTTTTTAATGTACTGTATTTTGCATTTTTATTTTTTATTTTATATTATTTTTTTATTTTATAATTTTATTTCTAATTATATATCTAATTTTTTTTTAATTTTTTCCATTTAATTCAAATAATTTATATTTAATTTCATTTTATTTTTTATTACATTTAACTTTATTTCTTTTTTATTTATTTATTTCTTTTCTTTACTTTTTCTCTATTTTTTTGTTTTTATTTTTAATTTAATTTATTTTACTTCTTTTTTTGATTTAGATTATCTTTTTATTAATTTTTTTTTAATTTTGTTTACTTTATTTTTTAGTATTATTTAATTTAATTTTATGTTTAATTAATTTTTATTTTATTTTATTTATTTTATTTTTTACTCAATTTTTGTTCATATTTCTATTTTTATTTTATTACCTATTTATGTGTTTATTTTTCATTAATTTAATTTAATTTTTTTTCTTTTTTTCTCATTGTATTTTATTGTTTTGTATTTGTTGTTTTGTATTTTCATTTCTTTTATTTTTTGTTATTTTTTGTTCTAATGAATTGTAGCGTAGCAAATTAAGTAGCAAACTCAAGGATATGTTTATTTTCTTTTTTTTTATTTCAGCGTTGCACTAATCACAATACGTGTACATACATACGTGTTCTTAATATCACATTACATAATTAACGTATGGAAGAAAAATTTCACTACTAATTAGTTTCTACGCTGTTGCCACTTAAATTTTATTATTGCTAATTAATTTTATTTATTTAATTTTTTTTTTGTTTTTCTTTACCCTGGTTATGATGAGCGGCGTATCCAGATCATTGCCACCGACAAGACGTATACCCCAGGGCGTATCTGGGCCATCTCGTCGCAGAACTACGGTGAATTCATGCAATTTCGGGCTCATTGCCTGCCACCGAAAGCAATCGTTGTAAATATATATTTGTTTATAAACAAAATACACTTAAGTCCAAAAAGGACACTTTTACTTGGATTTCAGTTTGATTTTAAGGCAAGCAAGCAAAAAAAAAAAAATTAAAAATTAAAATGAAATTAAAAAAGAAAATCCCGTTCGCACAGTGATAAATTTGCGTAAGCAATAGCGCACTGAAACCAAGTCTGCAGTCTTATCGCTGCACAAGTATTCCGAATAGATGGCAAAACAATAGTAGATATGCGATCTGTTGTCGCGCGGGACACGCCAACGGCAGCGATGCTTCGGTTCGTGTGTGTCGTCAACACAACTTCTTACTACTTTGCAACAAAACGATTATGTATTTACATGCATTAAAAATTCGCAGACGATTTGATCGCGTTGAAAGTTGCTCAAGCACTAATTTTAAATGCGCCAAACATCGAATCGAATTTTCGGCGGCGGAAACCGAAATGCTTTTACTATGTCTTATTTTATTCGACGTTTTTGCAATCACGTTGTACGACCATCCCTTCGCAGTTCTCCCCACATGATGTTTGCTTTACTCGTAATATTTAGTAGCTGGCTGTGTCTGCACGGGCGGTTTTACACCAAAATCTATCTGTTCTTTCTTTGACTTTTATTTACTCGTTTGGGTGTTTTTTTTTATTTCGAGGAGATTCGTTCAATTTTTTTATTATGTAGTTTTCCTTTAGATTTTCTTTGTATTTACGCGAAAAATCGTAAAAAACTCAAATCGCGGTGGTATAAATAAAAAAAAAAAAGATTTTTTAACGCGAAATAAGAAATTAAAACGGAAATGAATAACAAAACAGAAATAAATTTATAACATTTTTATTAACATACACATACATACTTTCAGAGGTAGCTGCATATACATACTTATATATATTATATTATACCTATGTCTACTATATATAATATACTAATGTATGTAACATAAGTGTGTACATCTGTATGTAATTTTACAGGTAAATAAAATGAATTTCCCAGTCCACCAGCAGCTACTTATTTCATAAGTCAATAGTAACATCACGTGTTGTTGGTTTATTCCCATCTGAGGGTGTAGAATACGATTGTGGCGCACGCCAAATTTATCTAAATGTATACATATACATACATATAACAAACAAAGCACAATAAACTACCTTTTAAAAAGGCAACAACAAAAATGTACGATGACATTGTGAGTCGCGCCTGATTACAAACACGTATATGTACATACATACATACATACGTGTACTGTTGCTTGCCACAAAAGTCATGTTGAATAATTTTACTAAGGAAATTTCAAACAACAACGCAAAATGTTTATATGAAAAGTCGTTAAATTTTATTTTGTTGTTAAGAATAAAGAAAAATAAAAATGAAATGTCCAACAGCTAAATTACAAAGTTCAAAAACAACGTATAATATGTACATACATACATATGTTTAGAAATGAAAAGTGTTAATTAATTTAGCCACAAATCTCTATTAAAATACGAAGGATCAAAATGTATGTACGAGTATTTAGAAACGTTAATTCAAGGTCATTGTAAAAAGGTCTATAAACAAAAAATCTATTGCACAAAAAGGGCTAATTAAATATATGTATGCACAACAAGAATTAGCATAAACATACTTACACAAATAGGTGTACACGCATACGTACATATGTATGTTGATTGAGCACTGTACGCACCGTATGTACTTGAAAGTATTGTATTGTAACTTGTAACCAAATGAAATATAAGCACTAATGCCGCTAATAAATTTTGAGCAACAAAAAATAATAATTTTTTTTGCTTTTTTTTCTTGCAGAACACAATATTTTATATCAGTCTGCACTTGTTCAGCATTTCAATAATTTACAAGTAGGTCAGAGATATAAATTAATTACATACATTTTATGTTTACGCAGAATATGGTATACGAAATTGCGAAATTTGCAAGAAATCTTTAATGTGGGTGGTATGATGAAAGAGCGAAATTAATATTTGAATGACTGAAAATTGTTGCGTGTGGCTGGTTCAATGAGCTCTGGAATGAGGAAAAGGAGACAAATCGATTGTCTGTCATTCAGCATCTGCTTTTTTATGACTCTTTTTTATGCCATTAATACGTGTACTTCCATTATGCTCGGCCGAAAATCGCTTCAGCGGCTACAAAGTGCCAATTACATATTATATAATACTTCGATTAACCCCAATCCCGTTTGAAATAAAATAATGCGGAAATCATAATTATTTTAAATAATAAAGAAATTTTCATAGCTTTTAAACCTGGTTACCAGTATACTAAAATATTTTCGGATATCCAGTTAGATAGCATTCAAAAATTAGCTAAAAACAGTAAAAAACATCTGAAAAAGGCCAAACAAGAAGTCAAAAATACAAAGCAAATAATTTAATTGGTTTTCTGCTTTTAAGAACAAAGCAAAGTAAAAATTTCATACTTCTAAAAAAAATTAAAGTTTTCTCGTAACTTACTGTCATAACTTATAAGGAGATAACGTCTTTCAAAATAAATTACGAATATAAAAATAACTAAATGCAAAATGTCAGCCGCTCCGAGTGTATTTCTGAAATAAGGGCTCCTCGTAAAAAAACCATCAGCCGTTCGGAGGCGGCTGAGTATAAACTGTAGGTCCCTCCATTTGTCGGAAAAACTCAAAACGCAAAACCACAAATTGGACGAGAAGCTCGGCCGAAAATCACTTCAGCGGTTACAAAGCGCTAATTATGAATATTAAATATTTAATTCGATTTATTATACACCAGTATGCACAATTTTTTACCATCGCAATTAAAAAAACCGAAGAAGTGTTTTATACCGTGTACAAATCGACTTCGAAAACACTTTAAAAACGGGTTTTGTGGTTAAATGATGTTCGCACCGACTTTTAGTGTTTTCATTGAAATATTTGACAGCATTTGTATACATTCATATTAAAAAGCATAGATGAAAATAATAATAAAGCGAATAAAAACTAATATAATTTTGATAAAAATTTGCGATCATAAAAGTATTGAAATCGGAAAGACAATCCGAAATACAAAATTGGCCAAAGAATAATTTCAGCGGTTACAAATATTATTTATTTATTCTTTATTTCAATCCAAAATCCATTGCACCAATTTGTCGTTTTGAAAAATATGCGAATATTTTGAGTTTTCCAGTGGTTTTTCAGCGAAAACTGGGTTTTGATGTATTTTTGTTTGGCATATTTTACGAGAACGATAACACACTATTCGTGTTTTGGAAGTCAGTCCGAAGAAGGTATTAGATATAGAAACTTACTTGTGATATTTTCCCGTTTCGTTCAACCATGTGAGGATTAATTACTCTACTTACTTTGCCAGAGTACACAAATCTAATATGTCCAGTTAAAGGTGTTTAAAAGCGTTGTAAAATACTCGAGATATACATGGTCATATAAATATATCAAATTTCATTGAAAGACGAGATGAATCGATTTAGTCATGTCTGTCTGTCCATACGCCCGGCCATCCGTCAGTCTGTGACCACGAGGGTTGGCCACCCAGGATTGTGATACGAATATCTTAATGAAACTTTTTTCGCACATTCCTTGGGTCAAAATGAACCAAGTTCACGCCCACCCCTATATAACGGTAAAATTCAGATAGCTCATTAACTAAATGTGCAATCAATAAATAATATTTGTTAGGTATGATCACTTTAAATGGAAAAATATAAGGGGTTGAAAGAAATTTCGGGTAAGCAGGGTACCACACATTTCGATAAAAAAACATTTACAATTAAGTAAAAAACAAAACAATACTCTTATGAACTAGTGTCGGGGGAATTACTAAAGAATAATCAATATATTCAAAACCAATTATTCAAAAAAATTTTTTATTCCAAAAAAAAAGAAGTACGTCTTCCTTTGAAGTTGTTATTTAGAATATAAAATAAAAATAACAACTTATATTTCTTAATTTATTATAAAAGAATTGTTTTCTGTTTTTTTTCACGGCTCACATTTTGGCTAAACTAAGTGCTCGTAGTAACCAGAAGTCAAAGAATTAATGGTATATTAACTTTGAACCGAAGTAAGTGAGTACCAGAAGGAGAAGAGATACGAGGTGTGACAATTAAGTAGTGAGACTGATTCCATAAAAACCTTATATTTCAAAATTATTCTACAACTCTGCCATCCCCTTGGGCAGCTTTACAACGATTTCAGCGCGTTTTCCATGATTCTGGATGTTCTCAATCGACTCAAAATGGGTTCTATTGACCACCGATTTTGTTCTAGGGAACAAAAAAAGTCACAGGGTGACATATCGGGTGAATAAGGCGGTTGTTGCAACACGGCGATCCCTTTAGAGGCCAAATATTGGGACACGCTGAGGGCGGTGTGGCACGGCGCGTAGTCGTGATGAAGGATTCAGTTACGAGCGATATCTGGGCGCAACCTGTTGATTCATTTTCGCAATCTTTCGAGTACTTGGCGATAGTAGACATGATTTAAGGTTTGCCCCGATGGAAGAAATTCTTTGTGGACGATTCCACGGCTATCAAAAAATGCAATAATCATTGTTTTCACCTTCGACTTGCTCATGCGAGCTTTACTTAAACTTAAACTCTTTATGCCATCGAAACACCTGGGCACGACTAAGGCACGACGCGTTGCTCTTGATTTCGTTTTTCCATTTTCGTGACGAGCACCAGGAACACACATTTACTCAACACTACAAAGCAGGCGAACTAAACAAGCTAGAGCGATGGCAAATATATCAATGGAGGGGAGAAGGATGCCTGGAGAAGGGAAAGGGATTGTCAACGTCTCATTACTTAATTGTTAATTGTATATTTCTACTCCGAAGTACGGTGATGAGTGTTCATCATCAATGGTTGGCGTAAAACCACATTTATACCCATTCTCTGTATAATTAAAATAATCTGGTATCTAATGTTTAGTTCCTTTTCGTTTATATTTTTTATGTACATATATGAAATGGTATATTAACTTTGATCCGAAGTATGTACGAGTATGTAAGTACCAGTATGAAAATATATAGACCCATTAAAATTTATACAGACTTTTTTGGATACCTAATCTCCCAGTTTTTGAGATATTTGAACCAAACATCGTATACAGAATTGAAACCGATCGGACCGCTTTAGCATACATACGAGCGATTTTTCACATACGAGTCTTTAGTCAAAACTCTGTCGAAAAGGCATCTGGAATATGGAATTTGGTACTACATATATCATAATAAACACACCGAAAATCATGGGAAAACTTCTTCAAATTGCCACCTTCAACCAATTTTTTATATATAAGTATTAATATTTAATCTTCAAAGAATATACTATTAATATGATATGGTCATCTATGGTGTATAGAAGCTCTTCTTTCTTTCTAAGTAAGTATGAGAATGCAAATTTTTAAATATAGTCGAATAGTGTTCAAAATCTACACATTTTCTAAGACATTAACAACAACAGTACATTAAATTCGTATTATTTTTTTAAATTTAATTATAGAAACAAATTATTTTTATTTCATTGCATGGCACTGGATCAACAAAAATTCTTTTTTTAACTACAATATAATCCACGTAAAACAACTTAAAAAAAAACACTATAATTAAATTAAAAATAGAAAAATTAAATCAAGTGTAAAACGCAAAATATGTAATACTGCCAATTGTCGAAATTGCAATTCGATTAGATACGTGTATGTATTGTACTCGTATACAGACGGACTCGCATGCATGCAAATACGCTTGTATGTGTTCAATACAATTCGCTTGATTTCAAAATGCCTCTTCGCATTCCAATGCATTCAGATCGACCCAAATCTTCTCGAATTCGCCACAGCTGACTAATAACCCATTTTACATTTACTTTTAGTTAACACTTTTTATCACATTTAACACAAAATACGCTCATGTACACGTATGTATGGGTACTTACATGCATACATACATATATGCGTACATTTATTTATATAAAATTACAGGTGATTACAGTCACTGGTTTTATTTTAATTTAAAGTTACTCGTTAGTTCTTTCAGTGAATGATTCTTTTTTCGTCTTGGCTTTTTTCTGTTTTTTTTTCTTCTTTGTTTTTGCTCATCAATTGCTATTCATGCCAAAACTAATTGCTAAAGCCAAAAGAAAAAAATCCATTGAGCTCAGTGACTTAAATTTGTATATATTAAAAAACAGCAATAACAGCAACAAAGCATTTATTTTTGGCTAATAAATAAATAGAGGAAATAGTGCTGCTTTTGCGTTGAACAAAAAAACAAATTTTGTGCTTTAAGGGTATAATTTTAAAATTAATTGCAGTTAATTAACCCGAAAGAGTTCTTTAGCAAACGTGTATTTTTTGAATTTTGAAATAAATGAAATTGAGTATTCTATTGTAAATGTATGGGCACATACATGCATACATAATTAATAAGTAAAGTAAAAAATATAAATTTTGAAAAACATTTTTGAATTACTCTAAATTATTGTATTTTATTTAATTAATAAACATACGTCTGTAAATACACAACCGATTTAAAATTTAGTTTGCTAAAAAGGTGTCTCCGGCTCTTTCTTTTTCGGCTAATTTATTATCCACAATCGATTTTAACAAGAATGAGCTGAAAATTCTTCCGAAAGATATCTTCTGCTCAAATATAAACGGAGACTTTATCCATAACTCGACAAGGACAAGACATATGGCCATACTTTTTTTTTGCTTAGGTTTTTATCACGGACGCAATGAAAATGTTGCAGAAGGCATAGGCAAGACTCCCCTATCACGTGCACGTATTTTTGATTGGTATAAGTCGTTCAAGGACGGCCTTACATCGCTGGAGAACTTGCCCCATGATCGTCGTCTAGCAACGTCAATGAACGAAGAAAACGTCGAAAAAGTAAAGAAAATTGTGTTGGAAAATCGTCGTGTGACTGAAAGAGAGATAGCTAGTGAGGTCAACATATCAAATGGATCCGCTCATAGCATTATTCACGATGTTTTGGGCATGAGACGTGTGACTGCTCGACTTGTTCCAAAATTGTTGCTCATACGTCTCGTCTTGTACGCGATTATTTGACCAAAAACAACGTAAATATTGTTCCGCAAGCACCGTATTCACCCGACATGGCACCGTGTGACTTTTTTCTTTTCCCTAAACTCAAATTGCCGCTTCGTGGAAAGCATTTTCAGTCGATTGAAGTCATAAAAGAAAATTCGAAGAAGGAACTGAAAGCCATACCTAAAGCGGCCTACCAGAAGTGTTATGAAGATTGGAAAAAAAGGTGGCATATGTGCATCGCCTCTAATGGTGACTATTTTGAAGGGAATAAAATAAATATTGAAGAATAATTAACCGTTTTTGTTTTATTGAGCCAGTCTCGTTTATATTTGAGCAGAAGGTATATAATTGGCGCTTTGTAACCGCTGAAGCGATTTTCCGGCCGAGCTCCTCCTCCAATTTGTGGTTTTGCGTCTTGATGTTTTTCCAACAAATGGAGGGAGGTACAGTTTATACTAAGCCGCCTCCGAACGGCTGAGGGTTTTTTTTACGAGGAGCCTTTTTATTTCACGTCCGAAATACACTCGGAGGGGTGGACATTCCCTGCCGAGGGGCGACCGCAATTAGAAAATTTAACTTAATTTTTTATTTAAATTAATTTTCCATAACTTTTGGATGTTGCTGGCACTGGGATATGAACCCGAGCCTTCCGAATGTCAGTACGCAATGCTAACCACTCGGCTATCGCGGCCGCCGATAGTTGGATAAAAAAATTTAACCAGGGGGATAGGAAAGGATGAGTCGGCTCTAGGAGTCTTCAATAGAAAAGTTTTGCGAAGCGATTTTTGGCCGAGCTTCTGTTCCAAAGTGCGGTATGCGTTCTGATGTCTTACCAAAAAATGGAGGAATCTACAGTTTATTCTAAGCCGAAGCTTTTATTTCATTTCAAAAACACACTCGGAGGGCTTAACATTCCCTGCTGGTGGGTGACCGCAATTAGAAAAATGAGCTTTCTATAATTTTAAATGTAGGTCGAATCAGAACTCGAACCTTCCAAATGCAATGCTAACCACTCGGCTGCTGCGGCCGATGATTTACTCGAATATTTAAGACGCTAGCTTTTCCATAGTGAAATAAAGCAGCAGGTTTTCACCTTAAAAATCCGACTTTTATGAAAGTGTCCAAAAACCATGTGGTCATATTTATATTTTAAGTCCTTCGGGACCGCTCTCTACACCATGTAAACTAATGTGGCCTTTCCTTTGGTGCCTCCAATGGAACGTACTTTTCCTTTCCCTGTTACGTGGTGTGGTTAACACACATCTTTGTTATTGTTGTTATACTTGTTGCAACGGTTCTCCCACCCCGCTTAGGAACAGGCGAGACTAAGTCATAGAGGTAATCTAACGGAAGGTCCAAGAAACGAGCTCTTTCGACGGATTCGGACGAGAGGGAAAGTGGGCTTAGATGAGTAGGTTTTAGCAGGCATACAAAGAGATGTTTAATGTCATACGTGGTCTCATTGCATGCAGGAGGTACGTTGGGTATGTCGGAGTCAAGTCTGGATATGTAAGAATTAAGTGCACTACAATAGCCAGATCTTAAAAGTGGCAGTATTACTCCTAAGCAGCTCGAGTACTTTATCTGCTATAGCTGCTGATTGGATTCCCATAACGCGCCATTCATTGGAAGAGAGTTCAGGAAGGTGTTGACGCACTCTCTGTGACGTTTAAAGCCTTTCCCTATGCCGTTCTATCTAGCGGTTCTTGTTTATGGTGCTGATTGGAGTCTGTATAGTATAGTACTCTCTTTCTGATGTGCCTGTGTGGAGATTCAACCTCAAGTAAATGTGTGTTGGGATGCTCCCGACTGTGTTCTGACATGCTGCAGCTACTTCATCTGCGTCTACTTAGTCCCCGGCAACCAATTAGGAGCAGCGTAATTTACGACCGATCTGCCAATTGCTTTGTTTGTTGCGAACAACGTTTTTGAACGATTTGAGGATTGTACTTTTGTGATAATTGCAGTCATATGCGGAGTGTGAGAAGGAGTGCAGGCTACCGAATTTGACATCCAGTAACTTTGGGTTGTTAGTTCTTGGGTTTTTCACGTCATCGACTTTTACACCGAGCTCAAGTCGGTACTACTTCGTTCATCTGGTGAACAGGATAGTCGAGAATTTCGCTGGTTGTAGCTGTAGCTGAAGTCCAATGAAAAAGTAGGGAAAGTCGGTGCGATAAGAGCTTACTTTCGAAAACAAGTTATCAATAACCTGGTCAGATGGAGGAGGACCATACTGTGAATCCTCTTTTTTAATCATACGGAGCTAGGAAGTTTGACCTCGAAACTCTACCGTTGACTGTTGACCACTCTGATAGCCCTCTTCAACACGGCGATAATGAGATATTCTCAAAGTCCGATAGTAGCACTGAATGGTTCACGAAAGGCTTTTGACAGTTTTATGGTATTGCTACCAGAACGGTTCGCACCTAGTGCGAAAAAAAATTATTACTGCTGCATCAGTGAATTCTAATTGCCACATTTCTTCGTTGCATTTCCGTTGATATTTAGCACTCTATAAAATTGTTTTTGTTACCAAAATATAATAAACGCAGAATTATATTTTACTTATTGGCACATATAATACTTGATAAGTATGTATTATGATATTTAAAAAAAAAAAAACAAATCTAAATAATTTTCTATATTCTTATACATACATATGTACATATAATGATAATGTACATATGTATATGTACATATCATATATTTAAAAACAGTTATGATAAATATACGTTTTTATACATATGTAAATATAATATAAAAAATACCATGTATGCATACATAAATATTCATATATGTAAATATGTATATACATTTTTATCAAATTATTACGGCTTTTGCACTTTCAAATCGAAAATTTTCTAACAATAAAACAAAAAAAAATAAAACAAACAGAATACGGCATACATTGTATACATTGTACATAAACTATAAATATGTATTTACATACATACATATATGTTCATATTTCATTTGATTTGTAATAAACCAACCATGCAGATTTGTTATGAAACTTCTTCTGCTAACGCGACTTTTAGACACAATGGATAAACACACTGATTGGCCTATGTAGTGCCTTTACACACTTGTGCACAAACATACACGTATGTATACTCGTATGTACTTATCACACATATCACACGCGCATTCGAATCCTTATTTACATTTATTTTTAGTTAATTCTATCATTTTTTGCACTCACAATACTTTATGACTCACTCACCTTGGGCACCGGAATTGGTGACGATAACGGTATATTATTATTATTCACATTAGGTGGATCATCTATGAAATGTACATGCTTCTTGACACTACTGCGACGTCTGGAACTGGAGATGAGTGAACTTTTCCTGCGACCACCGGCGTAACGTTGAAAAATTTCCTCATCATGTACGTAGTCCGGCACGCGCCAAAATGCAGGACGTTGATATGTTGTGCTCATTTCACTAACGACTGGTCAAGAAACTGACTAGTCGTCTCACCTTCATTCAAAAACGACCGACACAGTGGCAACGAAATGAAATTTTATAAACAATATTTCATCGTTTTCTACTCAGTATGAGCGAATGTTTGAGGAAAACCAAAAACAAAAAAAAAATTAACAATTGAGAAATTGGAAAAGATCGCGCAAAAGCAGAAAAACTATTATGTATACATATATATTTGTATTAAACAAATTATAAATGTATGTACGTATATATGTATGTGTATTCATGTATCGTTTTATGAAAGCGAAAAGTTCAGAAAAAAACAAAAATATTTCGTATACCTATTTTACAGTAATGTGTTTGCTATATGTTTATATGTTTGTGTGTATAAGATTTAAGATTGTATTATAGCTAATAAATATATTTCTACTGAGTATTGCACCACAACAAATGAGCGAAATCATCGTGTACTTGTAGGATCGATTGATTTAGTCATCTCATTGAAAATTTCTTTGAAAAAACGAAGAGTAAAATTTAATATTGATCCAGCAGCTGCTCACTCAACTCGCTATATACATACATACAAAGAAATGTGCGTTAATTTAGCTACTTTCAAGTGAAATAATGTGTACTGCCCACGCTGCTGCCTCTTGCCTAGATTCTAAGTTTGCTCACTTTATATGAAAGTCTTATTTGCCAATGACCTTTATTATTGGTACCCATAAGCCATATGCCTTCATATTTCTTGAATTCTTTTTAGTATGATACTTGAACTTATTGGTACTCTACTTAGCATGTTTTGAATTGAATAAAACATTATTTTACAGTTTTTATTTTATTTATTTAATAGATAAATATATTTGTGGATTGATATATTGGGAAAGAGGCTAATAGAGAAACCAGAAAACCGTTAGAATACTATTGAGTAAGCATGAAACATTTAATATCGCTTTATCAATAACATTTTTTCTAATTGCTTTTATTGCATAGATTTTAGTATTACCTTAGCAGCCGCTATAATTAAGCAGTTATTTACAAGCGACACGATTTAATTGCCTGCCGGCTACTTTTTGAATTTCTGTAGCTGTGGTGCTGATAATTTTACTTTTCCAGGTATATTTCTAGCCAGCGCTTCTTCTTTAATGCTTTTAAGCAAATCCTTTTCGCGTGGGCCACAATTTTTATCCTTGGAGAACATGGTTAGCGCAGTTTTGGCCGCGCGGCCACGTTTGCCAGTGCCAGGGGTCAATTTAACTCGGTACCTGAAATCAAATAATAGAAAAATATTAGGAAATTACATACTGTTAATCTGTTATGTTACAGATTTCTCACTTGTAATTCTGCAGTGCTTGATAAGGCGCTACCACAGGTATAACAAACAGTAACTCATCGCCTTCCAACGGCTGACCAGTGAGTGCGTCTAACATGGCCACATCGGCGCCAGTTGGCATATCATCACCATCATCCATTTCAGCAGCCAGGTTAGCGGCTTCCTCTTTACGCTCATAATTTCTCTTTTCTCTTTGTGTATTTTGCACTCTCGCTTCGTCCTCGGCCTTTTTGTCGGCTAAATCTATTTTATCTTTACCCGCGGATTTCAATAGCATCATACGTAATTCTCGCTCTTCCTCATCTTGATCCTTGTATTTGGCTTTCATTTTCTTTAGCTTGCCACGTTGACCACGTTTCATACCCGTAGAATTCTTGGCTTCTTTTTCAGCCGCATTCTGTTGTTGCTGCCTCAACTCCTGCTGTGTTTTTCGTTCTTTCTCCTCTTTCCTTTTTTTGGCATTTTGCTGTTGCTTTTTACGCGTTGGCGCAGCTGGTATAATAGTTGCTTCCTCCTCTTCCTCGAAATCGACTTTTTTATTCTTTTGTTTTGTTGCTACATTAGCTTCAGTAACCGAATCTGTGCGTACGGTAATTCGGCCAGTATCGTGTTCGATTTTTACTTGCGTGTCTGGAAAGTTGGTGCCGTTTTCTGATGCGTCTGTATCTTCATCATCTTCATCTACTTTTTCTAATGGCTTAGTATTGGACTCTTCTTTGGATTTCTCACTTGTTTCAGCATCTTCATCTAAGTCGATTTCCACGTCTTCACTTATACCTAAATGCTTCATACGTTGCTCTTGTTCTTCCAATTCCTGCTGCTCTTCTTCGAAAGTGCGCAATTTGCGCTCACCTCGATGACGTTCTACGAAACTATCTTCTAATTTAAAAAGCAGACTTAAACCCATTATCAAATGACAGGATGGTAGGAAATTCTTCTTGCCGCGTATCATGAAACTACCAGTTCCAAGGTATTCACCAGAAGGTGCTGTCTTTGTGACTTGATCACTACGCACCCAGTAGGCGTTTGTCACAACTTTGGCATCCCACGCCACACTGTATGATATAGCCATGGTACCAGCTTCTAATAAAGTTTTAGGTGGTATCTCGCCGCCAGCGGGATTTCTTATTACGACACTTGAGGCACCTTGAATTTCTGCGTGTACGTAAATATCTGTAGCGCGCATGTAGCTATAAATTGATTTAATAGATATAAATATATTTAAATTAACAAAGTATTTTAAAGTAATATAAGCAATTTTACCGTTTGACAATCAATTCATTTTGCTGCGCATCTCTGCCACCAATAACTAAATAATTCTCTGAGCTAATAAACCAATAAAATTTTTCGAACCAATAGACTTTTCGAGCTTTTGATATTGTTGATATTATACGGACTTCTTTTAGAGTTTGTTGTGTCTTTCGTTCAGCGGATTTCAAAGCTTTTTGTGAAGCATCAATGGTTTTTTGTTCTTTGTTCGCAGCATAGCGTTTCAAGTCGTAAAACTTTCGTGCATTCGCCCATGCTGATAACGCCAAATCTACATCGACAACCATTGTTGGCAAGCCATCCGAGGCATCGTTATTACTATCAGAATCATTGGAGTCATCATAAAGGTTTTTATACGGATCTGAGAGTAGTAGTGATATATGATTGATTTCTAATTTTAATTTTTTAATTGATCCAGCAATTGGATCATTATCTGCTTGTGCCTCTTTAACCACCTTTTCTATATCTTCCCATGTCATTTGGGATGCAATAAGTGATTGTACGGCTGATATGGCGTGTTCGACCAACTCTTGATTGCATGTTATCAATTCAGCTTTTTGTTTATCAACTTCTTGCGACTTTGTTAGGCTTTCAATACGCTTGGCATGATCATTTTTTACGTTTGACAGCTTTTTTAAAGCATCACGCTCTTGCTGCAGAGTTTTTAGATCGATTTTCTGTGCTTCCATTGTAGAATAAAATTCATCCACAGCCAGCATAAAGGTGTCAAATTCTTTTTTTGGTTGCCCTTCAAACTGTGCAAATAGATAAGGATGATACTCAATATTTTGGTAAAAATCCTCTTTCGATGCATCTTCTGCACTAGGCTTTTCTTCACGTTTTTGTATAATATAACCCCGCGACACGGCATGACGTCCATCGCTGAAAATCATGTTAGCTTCCTAAAAAAACAAAAAACAATATAATTTAAACTTTTCTCATTAAATTAATTTTTACTTATTTCACCTGTATAGCTTGCACAAGTACAGGTAAATCAGTTGAAATATCAAAATTCCGAGCATTTGTTGTTTTGATTTCCTTTTTCTTTTGTTTCTTAGATTTCTTTCCAGCGCCATTCCCAGTTTGTTGAGTTTCTGGTTCAGCTGGAGTAGGTTCTTCTTTCTTTTCGATCACGCAATTATGCAGGTTATATTTATATAGTACGTGATCAATCACTGCTGGACCAAAATCTACTTTTGGCATTAGCAATCGGCGCAAATTGTCTCCAGGCCTTGCGGACTCTATCAAGTTACGTACATCATTTGATGTTAATTCATTAGATTGTTCTTTCGCACGATTGGAAGGGTATTTTTCACGTACAGCAAAACGCACTTCTTCACCTTCATAGTGAGGACGTAAAATGTATAGAATTGTAAGTTCGTGATCAGTGAGTATTATGTTTCCTCGATCATATAGTTCCACGATTACGTGATGTGCCGCTTCGCCTGTGCCGAACTGTAAATCTATTATACGATCCATTCCAAGCTGTTCCAATTTTTCTAGTCGTTTGTTTTTCAGATGCTTCCTCAGCTTCATGCTGAAGCCAGAAGGCGCCATATTTTTCGGCCATTCAAAGACAGTTGTGTGGAAACGTATACCGGATTCTATTAAAAGTACTGTTTTACTTTCACCACCTTGAAATCGTATCAAATATGTTTTATTGTCGATATCATAAATTTGATTCACACGTTGTCCAACCAAGCTAAAATATCGAAATCATTATGCCTATGTATGATTCATCATTTGTTAATACCAAACTTACCGCTGCAATTCAGTGACACCGCAAATAATGTCATAGGTATTAAAGCGTGTTTTCATTGTTGTAGTTTTATGTTTCTTAGCCAATAAACAAATAAATAAATTTTTTCCACAAATAGCAAAAATAAATTCCTTTATTCTTTGTAAATATCAATTGACACGTTTCCAGCTGCCTCCTTTTGCACAGCTGTTATCTTGCAATATGGTGCTGTCAGGTTTTCACAATAAAATGTGAAAAAAACAACTTTTTAGTAGTTCTACCGTTGAACCGTTTTCTCCGACAATTAAACCGGGCTGATTTCCTTCATCTTTCGTAATCGAATGAAAGCTAATCTGCAACTACCCCTTATAGTTCACAATTTCATTGATAGCCCATATTTTTATCCAGGGCAAGGACTTCCGAAACAACATAAAAAAAACGTCAAGAGATATATTCAAATATCGAAATATTCAAATTTCTTCAAAATCAATAAGTGAAAAATGAAACTTTTGTTTTTTAATGTGGCAACTACTTTCGTCAATATTTTTTTGTCCTAAATTCGCTGAAAACCCTTATTGTTTTGATTTCTTTATTCGTCAGCTGTAAGGTAGGATACGGTGCGAAAAACATTGTAAAAATTGAATTTCAAGCAAATTACCATAAACAATTCCTCCCCCAATAGGAAATATTAGTGAAAGTGAAAGTTTTATTTTATGAAATTATTAAAAATAAGCTTTTAATGTCTATGTTTAAAGCACGGTGAGTACAATTTCAGTAAATTCAACCAAAAATGATTAATTGGTAATAATTTATCATTAAAGTGTAAAAGAGTTCGAAGATGCGCTGGAAAGCAACGAAATCGACATACACAAGCTACGAAATCTTTGTTTTCATGGTAAGGAAGATTAAAGAGAAATTGGTTTGAAATACTAATAATTGAAATTACAGGCGTACCCGATGTGGGCAGTTTTAGAGCCACATGCTGGAAAATCTTGCTTGGCTATTTGGGGCTGAAAAGGTGTACATGGACCGAGACGCTCAGCAAGAAACGTGCATTGTATCGACAATTTGTAGAAGAATTGGTGTTACCTCCTGGTCTAAATGACGGTGACAATCAAGGTGATGCGAGTACCGGCCTGAGCGATCATCCCCTAAGTGAAGGTCCTGAAAGCGCCTGGAATACTTTCTTTCAAGACAATGAATTTTTATTACAAATTGACAAAGATGTACGGCGTCTATGTCCAGACATATCGTTTTTTCAACAAGCCACGGAATATCCTTGTGACATTGTTGTGCATAGTAAAGGTGAACGGAGACTTCACCAACGTGTAGTGCCTACTGTACTGAGCTCAGCAAATGTAGAACGCAAGGGTTTGGGAATTACAAAGGTAAGAGTTGCTTCAGCGTAATTGAAAGAAATAGCATAAATACAATGAATACCTGCATTTATTTTTTCTCACTATGCTTTACATTCCATATCAAAGTAGCAGGTAATTGCAAACAAGGAATGATTAATAAATAATTTCTCTATATCTGTCTTACAATTAAGTAATAATAATATTTCTGTATGTAGATAAATCTCATAACAAAGCGTTCAAATGAAAATTACATGGCAATGGAAGAAGGGCTGGAAGCACACTGGGAAGTTGTGCAACGCATTCTCTTCCTCTATGCGAAATTGAATCCTGGTCAAGGATATGTTCAAGGCATGAATGAAATTGTCGGTCCAATATATTATATTATGGCCTCTGATCCGGATTTGGAATACAGAAGTAAGTTATATTTTAATTTAATACTTCTTAAAATTTAGCAATGTTGATTTATTCAAAAATTTTATAGAATACGCTGAAGCAGATTGCTTTTTCTGCTTTACTGCATTAATGAGCGAAATCCGCGACTTTTTCATCAAGACACTCGACGACTCAGAAGGTGGCATTAAATTTATGATGGCAAAGTTGGCGAATATGTTAAGAGAAAAAGATCCAGAAATATATGATAAATTAAAAGAACAAGAACTCTATCCGCAATATTACAGTTTTAGGTACAGAATTTTTATTTAATTATTAATTATTTTGCAAACTTGGTATATGGGAAATCTAATAATTCAAAAACTATATTATAGATGGATAACACTGCTGTTATCACAGGAATTCCCTTTACCTGATGTGGTACGCATATGGGATTCGATTTTCTCTGATGAACACAGATTTGAGTTCTTAATAAGAATATGCTGCTCAATGATTTTGTAAGTTTTGGAATATATTGTACATACATACTTATTATTTGCTAATTTAAATTTTTTTATCATCTTATTAATCTCATATTAAATTTATATTAATTTCAGAATTCAGCGAGAGCTTATACTGCATAATGACTTTGCCTCAAATGTCAAGTTATTACAAAACTATCCGCCTATTGATATTAACATAGTATTATCGCACGCTGTATCCTTACGAGGATAGTATAGACTGTTGTTATTTTTGTCAAAAAATAATTGTGCACATCCCAAGCCAATTTTTACACGCCCTTCTCAAAGCGGCACACAACTAGTTGTAATTGAAAAAAAAAAAACATATATACTATATTAGCTTCTAAGTAATTTAATTTAAAGTTTATATACTCATTTTTATAGTAACAATACTACTATATCAAGAACGCAATCCAATATTTTACTCGAAAAGTTCATTTTCCGTTCTAAATATTTTCTCTTAAAAAACATTTTTTACCCAATAAAAATCCTTTAAAATTTATATTTTATTAACGCTATGTTGTTTATGTTTGCTGAAATTAAAACAGGCATGTCAGAGAAATTGGTTAGAAGTTCTGAAAGATACATTTCTAAATTTCATTATAAACACAGGAGGTTCTTGTAACCATAATCTGAATTTGGAGATTGAGCAACTTTTTTTTATACATGAGTAGAACAAAGGCAACAATGCGTGGGAAAATTTGCACTCACGGCAGGATGCACACCGGAGTTGTTGCGGAAGTGACAGTCCTTGGCCGGATGAAATCCGGATCAACTCCGGTGTGTAGAACCGGCTGTCGTGATAGTGGCGTCCTCGCAGTCAAATCACCACCCGATTATTCCTCAAAGCTCTTTACTCTGTGATCAATCATTTTATCATATGCGACATGTGGAAACAGAGCAGTACAACCGCAAAAGCGTTCTTTATCCAGCAGTGCCTTTTACTATCAAACCACCACAAGTTTCTATATATGATATACGGAGCTCTACCCCATCTCCATTTATTCACTAAAATATATTACAAGCAGACATATTTAACAGTTAATTTGCATTTGCCATTTACGAATTACAGTACGAATACGCGTTACGATACACACATCAATTTTTGAAGAAACAAATCACTCATCCGTTCTACGCTCGTCTTCAACGTCTAGTCTTATTGTCATTTATTTTTTGACATTTAATTTTGGCGCTACATCTTTGCAGATTGTTTGTGCTATGAACTCGATCAATGTGCGTGTGGGTCTACCAGCCATGCCTTTGCGTATATACTCAAAATGTTTACCATTGGTTACCATCACGTTGGTAGCATCCTAAACATAGAAGAAACCAATTGAAAACAATATAAAATGCTTTAAAACTTTTCTGAGTACTCACAATATGCATCCATTGTCCACATGGTACGAACTCCCTTAAGAAGGCGGCTGCTTTACACGGACGTCCGCCACGCCCTTTGCCGTAATTTTGCACATCGCTAGCATCACCGGATGTTACCTGGTTAGAATAGAAGTACCATAATGGGAAACGCCAGACTCTGTCCCCAGTATGCATGCTGGCATGTTTAATCTGTTGCCAGAGAATCTCGGAATTAGTGAAGACACCACATGCAGCTTCGTCGAGAGCGTTCCTCATCATTCCTGATGTGCAACCAATATCGACAATGAATTTGGGACAAAAGTTTTGTGCATATAAAAGTGCATCAGCCAACACAAGCACATCCTCGTGATCGGTGCCTTGAACTTCAATATGTTTTCCGTTCATAGCTTTGGTAACATCACCGGGTCGAAAGGAATTACAGCCCATTACATTCTCGCAAAGTGGTATTAATCCACGAATATTAACCTATTTTTTGAAAGAAAATAAAGAATAAAATATTAACGAATTATAATATATAAAGCCCACAATGGCTTACCGGCAAACGCAGACCCGCTATGGCTCTACAAGCAGCTACAACCACGGCTGCACCAGTCATATCGCCCCGCATATGAACTAATTCCTGCAATTGCTTTAGGCAAAGTCCACCACAGTCATAGGTAATACCTTGTCCAACCAAAACTATAGGCCGTTCCTCTGCTGATGTGCCATAGTAGCTCAGCTCTAAGAAGATAGGTGGTTCACATGAGGCCTTGCCCACTGACAAGAATGCATGCATTGATTGTGATTCTGCCCAGCCTTCAACCTTCACCTCCACATTCACACCCGACTTACATAAAACCTCAACAACAGTTTGTGCAAAAGCTGTTGGTGTCAGTAAATTGGAGGGCATTTCTTGTAGTTGACGTGTTAGATTCTGAGCTGCAGCTTTTTGCAAGCCAATACGCCAACCTTCAATATCGCAGACCTCATCTTTGTGGGTGTATAAATCTATTGCCGGCACAGCTATACGACGCTTAGTTTCTTTTAACTCTTGATACGCCCAAATACCTAAAGCAGCACCCTCCGCTGCCGACTCAGCATGACCACAATTTTCGATTTCTATTCTTTCGGTGTCTAAATAACATAACTCCATACACGCTCTTGCCACCGATCGACGTATTGCCTCCTTCTGTTCATCAAGTACCTCATATGAGTTATAGCCCAAACATTCCTTACCTAAACCCACAACGGCCACTGCCGAGTAGTAGGGTACTTTTTCTGGTTCAATAGCAAATAATAAACGCGCTTCTCCTCTCCTCGGCATGGGTCCAGACATACGCAATACCTCCAACAAACGTCCGGCCGTCTTCTGAACATTGTATCGCCAAGCGGACGGTGTTAAAATACCGGGATCCGATTTATCCTCTTCATCGGCATACACGCCCAAGACTAAACCACGTGATGGTTGATCGGCACATATTTCAATATTTTGCAACTGTAACATTTGATTTAGCGCCGGCGATACATAATTACGAAGCTGCGGCAGGATACGGGTAACTGATTTGAAAACATTGCCGAGAGATTTGGGACGCAGAAGACCAAACATTATAATCGGCTTGAGTTTGCAGATAAAAAAAAAATTCTATAAAATATAATCGCGACTTATTTTTATTTCAATTGATTTACATATATTTTTAAGCAAGAAAATTTCATTTAAAAAAATTCTACAGACAAATTTTCTCAATGTATAATCGATTGGAAATATTTCGGTTAACTTGCTAGTGAAGTTTTGCATTAATTTATAAAAGGAGTACATTTGAGAACTCAATTATGCAGAATATTGTTTCTTCAGCAAATTATAGGTGCAATTCTTAAGATAAGTAATCAGCATAGTAATCACGTGTATCCCGGAAGGAGCTTTCATTTCTAACTCTGCGGCTTGAAAAAAGGCAGGTTTTGTCTTACAATGCTGCATAATTAGGCAACTAATGCTGGGTTTAGATTTCCAATATGCTTTGCGTTTTCTAAAGCCTCCTTCTCCTAATTCCCTGCATATAAACTTAACACACTGTAGATCCCGAGCGATCAGCAAAACTCTCACTTATTTCTGTTCGCTGAAGTATTTCACAATACACCTAGCTCTTCTGTGGATCTTAGTTAGGCTTCTTATTCTAGGCTAAAAGAGATTGCTAGAATTTCCGCTAAGATATACGTACCCGGTCTTCTATAACATATGATCCACTTGATCGAAGATATGCAACCAAGTGACCAAAGCAGTTAAACGTAGATTCGAGTTTTTAACTGAAATCATATTAAAGAAAATCCAGACACTTCTTTCACTGTTCTGGCGTGGTTAGTCCTACGAGGGTGTTACATTGTTAGTATAAAGGAAATTGTGGAATATTTGAAAGTGTATAGAATTTAATTTTGACAGAATTATTACGACTTCTCCCTGCAGCTCAAGAGAATTGGACTCCCCTGTCCCATTAATAGGTAGAGTGTGTTGTCCCATTGGTCTTAAAAGGTAGTGCGCATTAAAATGATTGGTCCTGCTGGGCTCTCTTTACCACTTAACACACTGATAAAAACTACCGGCGTCGCTGTAGCCATTCGGAAGGCTAGGGTTCAAATCTTGGTAAGACCAACATCCAAAACTCATTGAAAATTAATTTAAATTTTCTAATTGCGGTCGCCCCTCTGCAGGTAATGTCAATCCCTCCCAGTGTTTTTATGACAGGAAATAAAGAGTCCTCATACAAAAACTATCAACCGTTCTTAGGCGGCTTAGTATAAACTGTAAGCCCCTCCATTGGTTGGAAAAACATTAAGACGCAAAACCACAATTTTTAGAGGGAGCTCGGCCGAAAATCTCTTCAGCGGTTACAAAACGTCAATTATTATAAATCTAAAAAAAATTGCACAAACTCTCATAAGAAGCCAACTGTGGGACCAGTCTTCGTAATAATTCGTTCTTCAACTGTACTTTCAATCTGTGATTTTCGTGCCTAGGCCTAGCCTCACTTCCGACCTTCACGGAAGATGGAGTCGACACTCCGTCACCTATAATTTATTAATTATAACTCATTTTCGAACTCCATCAAATAAAGTCAAGATGTAAAAAGAAAGATTCGCCAATCCTCATCACTTACAAGGAGCTCACAGCTCTTCAGAATCGATGAAAAATTTCCCAATGGTAACAAAAATATCCAGAGAACACCGGGTTCGAACCCAAGTCAAAACAAAATCTAAAAAAAACATTGAAAAGATATCTTAAAACAATCGCTGCGACTTTAGTAGCTCAAGAATTTACTATCGGTATGGTAAACCACAGTAACCGTGTGGTTAGCAGTGCGTACTAGTATGGCGAAGATCGTATGTTCGAGTCCTAGCGAAACCAAAATCCAAGCTTACAGCAAATTAAGTTAATTTTTCTGATTGTGGTCGCCTCTCAGCATGGAATGTCTATCCCACCGAGTGTATTTCTGGCATGAAATCAAGGCTTCTTATAAAAATTCACCAACCATTCGGAGGGGGCTTAGAATAAACTGTAAATCTCTCCATTTGTTGGAAGACGCTCATCAAAAATTGGAGGAGCAGCTCGGCCGAGGGTAGCTACAGCTATTATACAGCCCGAATTATATTTAAGAGATCGAAACGACTGGAATTTTCATCCGGCCAAAGGCTGTCACATTTAAGGGAATATTTTGTAATGATAATAACAACAAAAAATCCTTGAATGCGAGGAAGCTCGACCTAAAACTACTCAAATGGTTCCTAGGGGCGACTTAAACTGATATACCATACATACATATGTATATAATTGGCAAAATGCTGAAAAATAAGTAAAAATACATAACTCTATGTTTTAAAATACATATATACTATTGCAAAATGATTAGTAGTGTTTTTATAAAAAAAAATTGCTTTCATTTATAAAATAATTATATCGTAATGGCAGTTTATGTAGAGCTTGGACAGATTTACTCCATTGGAAAGAGAAGACTACTTCTTGGGGTTAGCTTTTGGTGCTGTATCTTTGCAAATTGTTTGTGCTATGAACTCGATCAATGTGCGTGTTGGTCTACCAGACATGCCTTTCCGTATATACTCAAAATGCTTGCCATTGGTCACCATGATGTTGGTAACATCCTAAATGTTTGTGGAATGCAAATATATTATTACAGCCTTTTACTTAGTTTCCGTGGAGATGTTAACTTACGATATGCATCCACTGTCCGCATGGCACGAACTCTCTTAAGAAGGCGGCTGCTTTGCATGGGCGGCCACCACGCGCGATACCATAATTTTGAACATCCGTAGCATCACTGGTTGTCATTAGCTTGGAGTAGTAATTCCATAATGGGAAACGCCAGACTCTGTCACCAGTATGCATGCTGGCATGTTTGATCTGTTGCCAGAGAATCTCTGAATTCGTGAAGATACCACACGCAGCTTCGTCGAGAGCATTACGCATATACCCCGATGTACAGCCAATATCCACGATGAACTTGGGACAGAAGTTTTGTGCATACAACAGTGCATCGGCCAGCACAAGCACATCTTCGTGATTTGTACCCTGAATTTCGATAAACTTGCCATTCATGGTTTTGGTGCAGTCGCCGGGTCGAAATGAATTACAACCGATTACATTTTCACAAAGTGGTATCAGGCCACGTATATTCACCTGGTATTGTGGTAATAAAAAATATTAGTAAACCGACGAAACTTTCTGCTATCACTTACCGGTAAACGCAATCCTGCAATGGCTCTACAAGCAGCCACAACCACAGCCGCGCCGGTCATGTCGCCACGCATATGTACTAATTCTTGCAGATCCTTCAAGCAAAGACCACCACTGTCATACGTAATGCCTTGGCCCACCAAAACTATCGGTCGTTCTTCGCCTGATGTGCCATAGTAGCTAAGCTCCAAGAAAATGGGCGGTTCGCAAGAAGCCTTACCCACCGATAAGAATGAGTGCATTGATTGGGAAACTGCCCAGCCCTCAACCTTGACTTCAACATTTACACCCGACTTACACAGCACTTCTACCACCGTTTGCGCAAAAGCCGTCGGTGTTAGCATGTTGGAGGGCATTTCTTGTAGTTGTCGTGTTAGATTTTGTGCTGCGGCTTTTTGTAAGCCAATACGCCAACCTTCAATATCGCAGATTTCGTCCTTGTGTGTATATAAATCTATAGTGGGTATGCCAATACGACGCTTTGGATCCTTCAACTCTTGATACGCCCATATGCCCAATGCAGCGCCCTCAGCTGCTGATTCCGCATGTCCACAATTTTCAACCTCAATGCTATACGTATCCAGATGTGCCAAATCCATGCACGCTTTTGCCACCGATCGACGTATCGCCTCTTTCTGCTCATCAATAACTTCATATGAGTTATAACCCAAACATTCCTTACCCAAACCAACAACTGCCACTGCCGAGTAGTAAGGTACTTTCTCTGGTTCAATACCGAATAAAATGCGCGTTTCTCCACGCTTTGGTATGGGTCCTGAACGGCGTAGCACGTCTAACATGCGTCCGGCCGTCTTTTGTACATTATAACGCCAAGCTGATGGCGTTAAAATGCCAGTATCGTATTTGTCCTCTTCATCGGCATACACGCCCAGTATCAGCGCACGTGATGGGGGATCTGCACAGATCTCGGTTTGTTGTAGCTGCATTGCTTGATTTACCATCGGTGAAGAGTATGTACGGAGTTGTGGTAATATGCGGCTGACTGTTTTGGCAACATTGCCAAAGGATTTAGAACGCAGAAGACTAAACATTGCAAATAAATTGTTTATGTAGATAAAATAAAGTCGTATTAAATATAATCGCGATGTTTTTATTTTATTTTATTGGATTTCTATTTTTTAAGCAATAAAATCGTACGTTTAAAATCCTACAAATAAATTTTCTCTATGTATAGTCGATTGGGAATATTTCATGTTAATGGATAGTAAAGTGTTACATGAACTCAAATTGATGTGATAGGTAATAGGGAATATAAGATAGGGAGAGTCATTTTGAGTATAGATTCCAGAAGCCTCAAGCCCGACATATCTTTGAAAGGTAAAGCTTACAGCTTTAAAACAACGACTTTAATAGCGCTGCGAGGTATTGACCATTTCCTGTTTACGACAATTGAGAAACTTTCCATGTTTCGGCCTTAAAGTCTAAATTCTCCGACTTATAACATAAGCGCTTGTCTTGCCATACAAACTACCGAGTTTGTGAGTTTGTTATACTCTCTCCTGTCAAGTTGGGAGCAAATCCAAAATCCTCTCTGAACAAAAAAGTTCGTGGCACTCATCAAATATTAAGCTATTGCAAACCCTGCCAAGAAAGAGTAGGCATATATATGATTTTCTACTAATGGAAAGACCTACATTTTTAAACTGTCTCCGAATGAGAAACAGCCATATTCATGTCCGAAATACGTTCGGATTAACCGCAGTTACAAAAAACAAAACAAGTAAAAAACATATTGAAAGAGACATCTTTAGTGATAGCCAAGCAGCAGTAAAACTCCTAGGCTTGATTAAAATAAACTCTAAACTCGTTCTGAATTATCACAGATATCTTCAGAACGGAAGATGACACGTTGGACTCCTGATAATTGGGCACTACATGAGTTATCAAATGGCATATGAACTTGCTGGACAAGATAAGAAACGAACTGGTATGATTTTTCATCACCTACAAATCGCTATGTGAATACCCGTATCAAGTTGGGAACCAATGCAAAATCCTCTCTGGGTGAACAAAAAAAAACTCACTCATCAAAACCTGCTATATGGTGCAGAGGCTTCAAGAATTAGTCTAAACCATGAGTTTTCGGAACATTTATGACCGCCTAGTCGTAGGGGGCGACTAAAACCCAATAGTCTCCTCGACATTAGGTCTTTATACAAAAACTACAAAAATTTTTATTCTTCCAAGATGATACGCAAGACGCTCCAGAAAGCAATTTAAGGATCAGTTTTGCGAAGACAACAATAAACACTTCGACCTCCACACCAAAAAGAAACGTGTAAAGGTGTCTTTCCATCTCCATATCTGACGAAATGATTTGAAAACTAGTTTAGGTAGGTATGCTAAGCGGTTTCAGAAAATTTCGAAAAGTTGTTAAAAGAAAAACAACAAAGCGACAGGGTTCGGTTGATAGCGGACCGAGCTATTCAAATACGACGGCGAAGAACTGAAAATGTGCTTCCTTGCAGAATATGGTCACATGAAAGCATGCCGGACCCTGCGGGTTAGGGGCTCAAGAATTTACTCGTGGTAAGGCATGCCTGTCGTAGGAGGCGACTGAAATCCAATAGTTTCTGCGACAGTCAGATCTTTATATCGGAACGCTCCAGATTTTTATCCGGCCAAGGACTGTCATTCCCGCAATATTTCTCGAAAATCAATTCGGGGAATATCTTGTGGTTACAACAACGACAACAACATTGAAACTTAAGTATTCTGTGCCCAATTCACCAAAAGGTCTTATCACTCTGTTCAGTTCAAACTTGGGAAAGACCCTTGAAAGTACGATCGACATACACCACATCTTCGTCGATTTTAAAGCAGCCTTCGACAGCACGTCGCTGTTTCTGATTTTGGAAAACCTTAAAAACCTATATGTGTGTATAAACTCACCAAAAGCTCGGTCAGAATTGGGAAGGACCTTTGGGAGCAGTTCGATCCAAAGGTGGTTTCAGCAAGATGACTCCTTATCGTGTGACTTTTTTAATTCTATAAGAGTGTATAGCTGATAGCGTACGCCGAAAATATTGACATCATTATTGCACTCTGCTTTCTCCAGTCTGGATAAGAAAGCAAAGAGGATGGGCCTAATGGTGCATGAGGACAAGACGAAACAGTTACGACTCACTTCACTGTTGATAGTCATAACTTTGAAGTTATTGATAATTTCGTCTATCTTAGAACCAGAATTAACATCAACAACATTATCAGCCTGGAAATCTAACGGAGAGTCTCTTTTACTAACAGGTGCTACTTTTGGTCTTCGTAGGCAGTTGAAAAGTAAAGTCCTCTGGACGAATAAAAACCAAACTCTATAAGTCACTCAACAATTCCGTCATGATATATGCTGCGGAAGCATGAACAATGACAGCAGCTGGCGTGAGTCGCCGTAAAATTTATGGTCCTAGATGGATGAGACAACTACACCCTTGAAAGTTTTCAGTGAAGTACCGCCGGTGAAAAGAGAGGAAGAGGAAAAGTATGAGAATGACCTGACTTCAGTAGATATCTCTCATTGGGGACAAACAACAAAGAGCTGGAACGAATGTCGCGTTATTATAGATACCGAGCAAGCGGTATCTACGCCAATAAAGAAGAAGTAGAAGCTATACTTGAGAGCAGGAGCTCTCTTTAGTTAGTCTAACCATTCATTTCATAATAAAGTATACAGTTCAAAACGATTTGGAAATAATTGTTGTCTATATATTTATCATTCTTCTTTTACTAAAAATACAGAGAATATTAGATACTTTATGAATATATGTACATACACATTTAATTTATTTTGAAGTTATATTATAGTTTTTTTTTTTATTCTTTTTATTTTGATGTAAATAATTCAATGATTTCTCAAAAAGATTTGCACGAAAAAACAGTTTTCCTCTCTACAACTAGTATTAGAATTGTTTATTTATGTACTTTAGTTATATTTTTTTTTAATTTCTATATATTTTTTTCTATTATTTATGTATTAAAAAAGCATTTATGATAAAATGTTGCCCATTTTCCGTATCCATCAAAAACAATGTTTTATTTATTCTTTTTAGTAGCCACAGCATATGCAATTAATTGTATTTATGTATACATAAATATGTATGTATTTACTTTAAAGGTTTTTTTTTAATTCTTTTAGGTATTTATTTTTATAGTTTTGTTTGTGTTTGTGTTTGTGTAGCTTTTGCATTCTGAAAAATACAAATATGTATATGTATATATTTTGCATATACTATTTGTCGGTTTGTATGTGTTTGCCATATGTATATGTATTTGTCTAAATTTCTAATAAATACTGTTATGAGTAAATGGCAATTTATAGTACAGTTATTTATTATTTATTTTTATGCTCTAACAATATTTAGTAATAAATTTTAACTATGCTTGTTAATAGTAAATTGTATTTATTGTTCTTATTATAAAGAGTTCACAGTTATTTATTTTCAAATTGCGTTAAAGTATGCTGTATATATGCATGTATGTATGTGTACATAAAATGAACAAATACCTTTAGTCTATAGTTGATATTTTTTTTTTTCAACACTAGAAATTAATTAATTAATTACAAAAATATATATGTACACATACAAGCATACAGTTAAACGCCTTAATTGGTTTTAAGTCTGAAATAGATTTAATCAAGCTAAATAAAAGAGTATTTCCTCCAACAGCTCTCCCCAAGCAAGTTTCGATATTAATTTATTATTATTAATTTTAAATATAATATTTTTAAATATTTTTAAGTATTGTTTTATTTTAGTAAAAAATCGTCAAGTCTTATAATTTTTGAAAGAAAATTGATAATTTCTTAAAAATTCTAATTACTGCCTTAATATACAAAATAAATAGTGCACAAAATTCGTAAATCTTCACTCAGTAGCGGCGCGTGAGCAGTTTGAGCAAGTTCACGAGTACTTTTTATGTGTGTGTGTGAGTGATTAGCGCATGAGTGAGCGAAATTGAGCAATTACGAATCTTGTGTGCAATTTTCAGACTTGGTAAATATTTGGAAAGTATATCAATTGTTTAGTAATTAAGTAAATAAAAACAAAAATGACAAATAACAGTAGCGTAAAATTTTATTTATTTTTTTTTTTCATTACTTTATAATTCTCCCTTTTTAGTTTTGCTTCACTATATCGTTTATTTTTTCCACAATTTACTCACACAAATGAATATAAAACTTTTTAGTATCGATTTAAAAATATTATTTTATAATGTTAATTAATTTTTTTTTTTAATTTTCTTCAAACAAATACATACATATAAAGAGAAACTGTTTTGAGTTGCCTGCATCATTTGCATACACACAAATTTGGATATGTTGAAGTTTTTGAAACACTTTTTATAGAGCAACGTGTTGTACGAGTATGTTTTTTAAAACAGGTAATTATAGTTTTAGTTTTCTATTATTTTAATTTACTTTAATTATTTTCTACATAAGTTAAAATTGTTTTATTATTTTCTTGTACCTTGTATTCAAAGTTAAAACTTTTGTGGTTGGGCTTACTATTGGATATGTTTGGTATAGTATGATGTCTGCTAAGATGGTGGGCTTTTGCGTTTCAATATCTCAAATAACTAAGTGCAAAAACAAAGTACAAATATCATTCCTTCTTTTAATCACATAAAGATTAACAAAAAAAAGCCTAAGCTGAATTTTTTAGACATACATATGTAAATGTCTGCTTTCCATTCCAGACAATATTTTCAGTAATAAATTTCATTAATAAATATGCCTTAAAAAATGATTTTGAACATATCGTACCAATATTTGAATATACAGCATTTTACGAACTGTTCGCACCAGAGAAAGTTTTACTCTCAATGACTAAATTTAATTATCTAATCTAAGGTACGGTTCACAATATGGAGATTAATTAACAGTTTCTTTATATATTTATTTTCTTTAACTATTGCAAAATATGGTATACCTATACACAAGTAACTTCGGCAAGTATCTTGCAGACTTTGTTGTGTCTGTGATAATATTTGTTCATATTAAAGGGGTGTTCTTCTATTGCCATGACTTTTTACCCATAAATTTTTGGTGTAAAAAAAGCAGTTGAGACTCATTTGAAATTCCAGAAAATAAAAATGTATTTTAAAGAAAAAGGTTACATTAATTAAATGGATTCAACTGAACGCTGCTTAGTCATAATTTAATTAATCAGGAAATTATTAAAAAAAACGAATTTTTGTTTATTATTCCATAATTAAATTATTCAACCTGCCAGGTTAATCGTTTAAGGGGTAAAACCACTCTAGACGTTGAAAACTACACTCATTATTTTGAATTTACGTATATTGTAGGAATATGAGAAAAGGAATAAAAATTCCATTTTACCATTTCATTGAACATATATTGAAGTATACAAAATATTCTTTAATTATTATTTTGTTGTAAAATGACGGCGATAAAGTCCATTATTTAATCCATGCAAAGCAAAAAAGTTTTATTTTCTACAAACTATGGTCTTTAGAAGTACGTGCGGACTTATTTTTTAACTAATTTTTGTGAAAGCGGCACACTTTTTTTAAAAAAGATTGATTTTTGACCAAAAAATACGCACTAAATTATTGAAACAAAAAGTTTACATTTAATCGAAAAACGGTTACGTACTTCCAAAAAAAATTTGTTTGTGAAACTACCATCAAAATTTCAGATAAATCGATGCAATAAGTCCCGAATAATCTGTCCTACCAGTTTGAAAAATGTGATTTTGAGAAAAGAGCGTATATTTTTTTCATTTCACTCAGCGCATGCTCGTTGGGGCTGCAGCAAAATGAAAAGTTCAGCTATTTGAAATATTTTTTTCTCTTTAGGTACCATGTGAGCTTAACTAATAAAAGTTGAAAACCCTATCATTGTTTTTTCCAGTTTGAGAGTAGCGCAATAGCAGCACATTTTCTGAGCAAGGCAAATTCTTGCTTCGCTCATTGATTCGTATGATCCATGAATGCTCTATACTTAAGGGGTAAAGACACTCTAGGATTTTAGAAAGCGCAATTTTTTTTTGCTCACAGGGTACATTTGGGTCCTAGAAATGATATGCAATTGGTTTCAAAGTGAAAAAAATATTTCAAATAGCCCCTCATAGCGTGCGCTGAGTACAATGAAAACTTTAAACGCGTTTTTCTCAAAATCACATTTTTCAAACTTGGAAGACAGATTATTCAGACCCTATTGCATCGATTTATTTGAAATTTTGATGGTTGCTTCGCAAATACATTTGTTTTGGAAGTACCTAGCCGTCTTTTGATTAAATGTAAACTTTTTTTTTAATAATTTAGTCCGTATTTTTTAGTCAAAAATCAATCTTTTTTTAAAAAAAAGTGGGCCGCTTTCACTTAAATTAGCTAAAAAATAAATCCGTACGTACTTCCAAAGATCATAGTTTGTAGACCATAAAGTTTTTGGTTTTCTGTTCTAAGTCTCATCCTTTAAAAGAAATCGGTCCTCGGTGCACGCTTTTCAAAAAAACATGGATGAAATAATGGAATTTATCACCGCCATTTTGTAACAAAATTATAATTAAAGAATATTTTTTTATACTTCAATATATGATAAATGAAATAGTTAAATATAAATTTTATTCCTTTTCCCATATTCCTACAATAAATTTAAAAAATTGAGTCTATTTTTCAACCTCTATAGTGGCTTTACCCCTTAAACATGATTTTTGCTTTCACGTTGCAGCGAGCGAAACTAGTTAGATGCGACACTCGTGGAAACTTGCTATTAGACAGAATGGAGCTTCACTAATTTATTTAAAACTAATATACAAACTTACAATTCTTTTTGTTATACATACATATATGTTTTTTATAAATTCTCCTACAGACATTTATGTGTAAATATGAATTTTATATGTATGTATTTTATTTTTAATTAGTTACATATCCACTATTATTTCAGTTACATTTTTGTTTATGTATGTAGGTATTATGGTTATATACATAACTTTATAACATTTTTATAGACTTTGAATAAGTGCAACAAATGACAGGCACATTTGTAGAGTATATATTGTAATTGTTTTTGTTGCTTTGGACTGTATGTTGTACAGATTTGTGGATTTAAAAGACAGTTTTATGTTTTATTTTTTTTTCACCTTAAAAAAAATTGCACTTTTCACACATATTTAATAGAATTCCAAAGATCAGACATTTTACGCAGATCCTCCTACTCCTCAGAACTACATAACATAAGCGCTCTCTGTGTGAGCTACAATTCAACCTTGTAATAGCGTAGTCTTTTAGTAGAAAGCTTGCAAGCATACACATATGTTACATACATACAAAATTTTGTTAGCTTCTCAATTAAAATTAAGCCTTTGGCACATTATTGCACACCCTAATGCAAAACATTTTCAGCAAGCACAATTAAATTTAATACTTTTCACGTTTTTTTTTTCGCCTACAAATACCACAAAATAGCGTAAAATTGTTGTTCTCCACCGAGTACTCATATTATTAGTATAGGTAAGTACATACATATGTAGGTACCTATGTGTGCAACATACTAGAAAAAAATCTATACTCACACGCAAATAGTAATTGCATTTCGAACAGAACAATTACATTCAACACTGTAATTTGATTTGAACTTCACCTCCCCCTTCCCCACGCGCTCCCACTAAGTGCAAGCATGTATATATGTAATTATAATTACTGCAAATCAACGCGAACAGATCACAGTATCGTAGTTACCGTAAATGACGCACCATCGGCATTGACACCCTTCTCCGTTTGAACTTTCGTCGTCGTCGTGAAGCTCTCTACGCTCGGCGCTTTACTCAAATCAATTGGCGGTATATCTTCATCGTAGTCTTCTTCGTGCTCCGGCTCCACTTGCTCCTCGCCATCCGATTGCTCGGCCCGCTGCTTCTTCTCCGTGGCATTCACCATTGGCGCATGAAAGTAGTGTGGTTGTTTTTTGGACGACGATGGTCCTGGCATATAGATAATACCATCATCGGTATCATCATCATCATCGGTGGTGTTGTGTACGGCATTAATATTGGCATGCCGTTGTTGGGCCGCATTGCCATTGACTTGGTAACCGGTGTAACCACCATAGCCAGAATCACTCTGATATGGATTTGATTTGATGTGTGCATTGCGACAGGTGCCACCACAATTATGATGACTTTCCGCATCGCCACCGTTTGCACCATAACATTGGCCACGATGCTCAGAACCGACATCGGTGCCGTGACGTTGTAGTGAATGACCAACTGCACCGTGTTGCCCACTGCCAGAGTGGGCAACTGATTGCTATATGTGTGAGTGAGAGCGTGCTATGGACAATGAGTAGGGGCTGATGTCCTTCTGGATGCGCATGGTGTCGTAAATGGGGAACTCACAGCAGAGTATGAATTTCAATGCACTCGGGACTTCCACATACACCGACGGTGGTATGGGTATGAGTGGTGATGTTGACGCTTTGTATTTACGATATTCCAGTTGACTGTTGCACATATGTATGTACGAGTATGTGTTGTATTGAGGAATAGGTATGAATAAGAAAGCGATAAATTAAATGGCTAATAAAGTATACAATATTTGTTATTGAATTATTTACTTACTCTTTATATTTCTCATCGGCTGAACGTTCGCGCAGCGGTATGCCCGATAGGAAGAGTATAATGAAAGTGGTAAAAATGGGCGAAGCGATAGCCACCCATTCGTGACCGGAGATAACATTTAATGAAATAGCGAAGATACCCCACCAAATGACGACCTCGCCAAAGTAATTGGGATGACGCGACAGACTCCACAGACCTGAAAATGTACATGTACGAGTACGTATAGTACATATATGTATAAGCATTGTAGTTAATTAAAAAAGGTTGCATATAAATGAGGAGGCAATATGCGCATAAATCTAATTATAAAATTCTCGTGTCACAGTGTTAGACACGATACTCCTCCGAATCGGCTTAACCGATTTTAATGTAATGATTTAAACTATCTACATATATTTTATTATCACTGTTAATGTAATATAGAGAGATATAATTAAGGCAAGGCGAAGTTGTTGTTGTTGTAGCGGCGCAAGGCGAAGTTCGCTGAGTCTGCTAGTATGTATATACCATATATATAATTCACCTACATTTGTACGTACATATGCATGTACAAAATTTCCCGGATGTGCTCTACATGTTTACTGAATTCATACACATGTCCGAATATGGTTGTGGTTTTACGAAAATGAATTAAGAATTATCATAAAATCATTGACTGAAGGTCAAGTGTGCATATAAATTAATGATTGGTACATCCACATTACCAACGTAAATAAGGATTTGGTCAGTGGAACATAAAATCAAAGTGTTTTTCCAACGGCGCAGAAAAATAATACTGGCTTGTATAACGTTGTTTGGGGAAACTCAATTTCACCGCTATAGTGATGATACCAAAAAGGGAAATACAAAAAAAAAAAATATGGAAAAATCCTTCGCTCCTGTACTCGTCAATATTAAAATTCAAGTTTGTTTATAAGTTTGGTTGGTCCTTTGTAGTGCTAGTTGGGGGATTGATTTAATGCGAGGTGAAGTAGTAATCTCGTAAGACGTTAACGCTTTTCGTTGTTCCCTTATAATGCCGGACAGAAGCAGAGTAAGTTCTCATGCTTGCCTCCCTCACTTTCTATAAATGTCACTGTCTCAGCCCTCTTAAGCTATTCCATCTTACCCTCATCCGCCTTCCAGCTCTTTTCGTAAATTTCATTACACGGGATCTATAGATTTTTCTTATTTCATGTACAGGCTTGGCACTTTTGACAATGTTATTACCTACGAGTATTTGGTTCCCCACAATGCCCTTGTGGCTTAGAACCCTGTAAAGCTACAATTTATTTCTAGTAATAACTTTTTCCACGTCAAAAATACACTCGGAAGGGTGCCCGCAATTAGACATATTAATCTTCTAAATTAATGTTATATAATTTTGGACGATGTTGTGTCCAGGATTTTATAGTTAACATTACTAACTACTCGACTAATGCGGTCAATGTGAGATTAATATTATAGTTGACGCTTGGCTTGGATGTAGTTCCTTGTGTATTAGCAAACTCAGCGGTTTCCCTTACAGCGAAGATCTCCGCGTGGAAAATATTGCAACATTCCAAAAGTTTAAAGAGTTGGCTGAGATATTTTTTAATAGAATAGATTCAAGCGCTCACTCTATCGGCCATTTTTTTCATAAGTTTGGGACTTCCGAACAAAATCATAATTATGTGAAGTTTATGGTGAGGAGTGCCTTACATAACGCCAGTATCAGCAATGCTTTTTTCGCTTTATTCTGAAAATTTTAAAGCAAAAGTTGTTGCTCACACTGGCCATCTAATCACTACTGCTAATGGTCAAATACATTTTTTTTATTAAATAAATGTTATTTTCGAAAATTGGTTTTTATTAGTAATTGTTATCCTAACAGTATTACTAGCTGTTCTTCGTCTATGCAAGGCAAATTAGTGGAGTATTAAAGATTTGCGCACTCGAAAATCATCGAAAACTACACTTTCATCCTAAGCAGAACAGAACCCCGCGGTTCAACTCTGGCTATCAGTATATATGACACAAGCCCCTTAAAAGGAGGAGTGGAACGATGGCTTTGACACACTCGTAAATAGCGTATCCGTGTACGGATAGCTAGATACCCCTGCGGGTTAGGGGCTAAAGCATTCACCCGTGGTAAGGTTTGCCTGTCGTAATAGCGGACTAAAATCAAATAGTTCCCGCGACAGTCGGGCCTTTATACCGGAACGACCCGGACTTTAAATCCGGTAAAGGACTGTCACTCCCGCAATATTCTCCGAAAACCAATTCGGGGAATATTTTACGGTTACAACAACAACAACACGGATGGTTAGAAGCTTGATTTGAAAATTGGTGGCCGTGCTTTCACAAAAAAAAAATACTTTTTGAGCTTCCTTTACAGCTATTTAGTCACTGCAAAGCTTCTCAAGCTTAAATATGTAGTATTATGAAGACTGCAAATTACAGCGGAGCCGCATTCGTGGACAAATGCCATTAAATCGCATGGCTTCCATACGGCAAATATTAAATTTGTGCTGATATCTACAGGACTTTGTCTCCCACTTGGACTCATGATCACATGAAAATTAGGGAAAACTGTAAAGAATATTGTGACATGAGAACTGTTGCTCAAAGAAAGATATTATGAGCAGACGGCAGATGTAGATGCACTCTCACTATAGCCACCGTCTGAAAGGACGATATGAGGGCTAGGAACTCTTTTTAGAAAATGCTGCAGGCGCTGTGCGACCGATGCGGAGGAAGAAACGATTTTTCATTTCCCCAACTTGAGCAGAGCTAAACTCCAATATCTAGGAGCTACCTTCCTTGGTATTTTATCTTAAATAGCAAAAGTTAAGCTAATTATCATAATAAAAGAGAATCGAAGTGGATGGATAATCAGGCGAAATGATTGGCTCAGCATCTTGACATCATAGTGTGAGCCTGCTCTGGTATAAGTGTATTGGTGTTCCCCGCGAAATAAAATTTATTTTTAATAAAACTCATAAACATTCGACACGTCTTTTCGATTTTATTAGATTTAACTAAACCCTAGAAATACGCTACTGACACTTCAATGATCGATCACACTTATTGCTTTCATTTTTTAATTTCTATTGTTATTGTAATACTTATCGCATTGGATATCTTACCATCATTACAAAATTTTCCTTGATTCGCTGGATCCTGTCGAAATGAAAACTTTTGCAAATCCGCATACGTTTCCGCTAACAAACCCACAATGAACATGCCCGTGCCCGTCGAGTCCAATGTGGTCATAGTCTTGGGAGCATTTGGCTGTGAATGGCGCGGCGAGTTAATGATTATCACTGGTAAGGAGACTATGTAAACCCAGACGGCCTATTAAATGGAAAAATGTAAATAAAAATATAAATTTTTTTTATTTTATAGTGCATCATTTATTAAACAAATACGTAATAAAATGTATAATTATATTTAGGTTATAAGCAGTGATAAATTATTTTAATAATAGTACCGGAAAATAAAACAAATTAATTAATTAGAAATAGTGTTTATGGTCCTGATACTGCAATAAGGCACAATTTCGGTTTCGTCAATTTTGTTCCGATAAATTTGATGTTAAAGGTGCTCCACGGTGTAGAAGGTCACTTGAAAAAGGTTGGATACACAAACAAGCCCGATGTGTGGGTTCCACATGAGCTAACGAAAAAATCGCATGGACTGAATTTTCGTCTGCAAATTGCTGTTGCATCGTACCAAAATTGGCAACGGTCGTGGCCGAAGGACAGTGAGTCGGCACAAACGTTCTGTATTGGCAATGCATCATCCACTTAGAACTGCTCCCCTACGTCCAAACTCTTAATTCGCACCTGCACTATCAATAATTGGACTCTCTGGAGGAAGTAATCGCCCAGACGCGCCCAGCTTTGGACAACGGGAGGGGAATTGCATTTTCTCTGGATAACGCTAAACCGCACACATCGATAGTGACTCGCCAGAAGCTCCGATAGCTTGACAAATGATTTGGTTGATGAAGACCTAATATAATTACGACTTTGTAACCGTTGAAGAGATTTTCGGCCAAATTATTGCTCCTTTTTTGTAGTATGTACTGCTAAGCACTCGGCTATTGTGCCGAAAAATAAAACTTTTTCCTGCCACTTGCCTAGTATATAATTATAGCATGGCTTAATTAAATTTATTAATTTTTCATGAGAAGTCAACTGGCCTTTCTGTCAAGTAATGTCCTTTGGCCAAGTAATGAGTTGACAATTTCCGAAAATACAATGTGAATGATTTTTGGATTATTTATATCCTCATTTATTATGCATTTGTATGAGTATAATGTGTACATACACGTATGTATGTAGTAAACCGCTAGCGTGCGTGCTTGCGTACGTGGAAATCCATTCGAATTTTTCCTTGACAGCAACGAGTGGACATATTCCCATCGAGTAAAGGAGAGTTATGAATATTAATGGTAAATAGTGGAAATTATATATCATTCTACGCACGTCATGAGCAATAAAATCAATGGCTATTTTCCATTAAAATCGGTCTTTATGTGAACTGAGCCATTGAACACTGAGGTGAAGATAATTACGCTGCTATAATTGTTAAAACAAAATCAAAGTATTTTAGGATGTAAGGTCAGAACAAGGGCGATACGAAAACTTATGAAAAACAGAGAGAGGTCTTCATTTGTAATTTTTTGGCACAAAATATTTTAGCCTTCAAATTAAAGCGTTACTCGAAAACTGTTTTGAATATGTCTTTAAAACATTTTTTTAGATATATGAAATTCTGCAGGTACATATCTACAGACTCAAAATCAAAATGTGGAAAGCTCACTTAATCACACCACTTATAAAATCAAGTTGTATGTGCTGCATTCGGAGTTGGTGAATCCTAATTACCAATCAATGATGATTGAAAAGACGTTCTAATACGCGAATATGACGAAGCTTGAATAGGGACTTACCGCTAAAAGAATAATAAAGCAGCAGCAACTTATGAAACGCTATTCAAATATGGTGGCGCTGAACTGACAGAGTACATGGATCAGCTTGCCCGACGCTTGGAACCTAAGTGTGCCAAATCCATAAAAAGCACTGTCAATTACCGAGGGATAAGCCGCCATAATAACGAATATAAGGTCTAGCATATTGTGTAAAAGATCGAAGCTAATCGTCCACGAATTGTTTGGACCTTCAGTGTGGCTTCAGACCTGGTAAATGTTCAATTGAGAAAATAATCGGTACCCCCCACCTCTCAGCGGATCTTAGGATAAAGCAAAATACAATCAAATCAATCCAATACAAATCCCTCACCATTCGTTTTCTACCATATGATGCAGAAGCGTCATCTGTTGATTCGGCGCTTGTTTCGAGAGAAAATTATTGCGAACAGTTTATGGTCCGAATTCCGAAATGGCAACGACGAATACCGCCAACGATGCAACGATGAGGTGTATGAGTTATACGATGATATTGGTCATGTCTTCTGATTGCAGTACCCGCTGGTGGAAGCAAAGAAACAGGAAGACATGCACTCCGTTGAAAGGATCAGGTGGAGAGCAACCTGATTTCACTTTCCAACTGGCGCCAAACAGCGAGAAGAAGGGATGAATGGCGCGCTATAATTTGTTCGACTATCATCGCGTAAGCGGTGCCAACGCAAATAAAGAGGAAGAAGAACGACGAATACCGCAGTCGGTGAAACGATAAGCTGTACGAGATGCACGCGAAGTTGACTAGTTCAGCGATTACGCTGGATCGTATTGTTCAAATGCAAATACAGTGTTAAATTTTGCCATATGAGACATAATCTTTAAATTTTGCAACTTGGTGAAGAACTTTGACCATTAAACCAAAAATTGTCCATATTTCTGGGGAAAGCTTTTATCACTAATTATGATTGATAAAATTGTTGATTAGAAATAATCGTACTTATTTTTAATACTTATTGTCTCACCCTCGTAAAGTTATTTCAATGACGTGTAAAAACCATAAAAATGTCACGGAAAAACTATTGAAACGTGTGGTCATAAAACCTCTGTAATTATTCATATGTGCATACATATGTGTTTATATTGACGTGCATATTAGCAAAAGTTTATATCAATAACCAATATCAATACCTTCCATATGTCTAGCACAAGCAGAATCTCGTTCTTTTGACGTGGATGTACACATAAAAATTGTATTGCTTTAAAATGTACATATGCGAGTATATAGGTACAATACATATGTATATGTATTCTAATTTTATATGCATTATTTTGTGTGAATAACAGCGGATGCTTCTAAATAAAAATGGTAATCACTCTCCAATCAATCTCATTCGTTGACACATTTATTGACTTTTAAATAACTTTTAATCGAAAACGCATATTTTGTGAAGGTTAAAAAGCGTATAATAAATTTGAAGGTTATAAAAGCAGCAATGGAAGCATAAATGTGCGCTTGTTATTTTTTTTTTTTCATAAAATAAAGCAGAGTAGCATAAAGTACTTTCAGACTCTTGCATACATTTGTGCTCACCTGAAATGTCCAGAAAACAGCATATCTGATTATATTCCGTCTTGTATCTTCAAACTGTTTATCGCGTCCCAATTTTATAATACGATAGAGCAGATATCCTGAGAGACGCGCACCCCAAAGACAAACAAATAGGGTGACCATAAGTTGCCGGCTGTCGTAGGCCTGTAAGGAGTTACAGATATAGTAAATATAATATTATATATTTTATTTCTGTGTTTGAAATAATTAAAAATATTTTCTAACGTATTAAAAAAGTTTTACGTGAATTTATGTACATAAACATAATAATATAGTAATAATAATAATAATAATAATAACAATAATAATAATAATAATAATAGTAATAATAATAATAATAATAATAATAATATTAATAATAATAATAACACTAATAATAATAATAATAATAGTAATAATAATAATAACAATAGTAATAATAATAATAATAATAATAATAATAATAATAATAATAATAATAATAATAATAATAATAATAATAATAATAATAATAATAATAACAATAACGAAAAAATTAAGACAAAAATTATATGACTTTATTTTATTTATTTTTTTACTTTTATTTTTTTTTTTTCCTTTCTGAGAGGTCAGAAAAGGTCTGGTAGTGTTCGAGACAAGCCGAAATATCTGCTGCCATCAAACAAAGAGTCATCGAATTTGATGCTCGACTCCAAGGTCACTGTTAAGAGTCATAACTTTGAAGTCGTAAATAATTTAATTTCCATTTTGGAACGAGTATTAATACCAACAAGAATTCCAACCAACGTAGAATCGCTCTTTTCTGCAGGTGTTTCTTTGGGCTGAGTAGGCAATAGAAAAGAAAACTTCTCTCTCGACGAACAGAGAGTCGCTCATCATTTCAGTTTTGCTATATGGTGCGGAGGCATGGACAATGACGACGACTGGTTAGTCGGTGTCATGAATTTTCGATAGAAATTTTACGGCATTATTTACGGCAAATACCTCTGTGCGAGATTTACGGGTACGGCTACATTGGCATTAACGAATGGATAGCAATGCTTCAGCTTTGAAAGTTTTCGATGCAGTATCCGCCGGTGGAAGCAGATGAATGGGAAGACCTCAGCTCCGTTAGAAAGACCAGGTGGAGAAGGATCTGGCGAAACTCGGTATTTCCACTTGGCGTCAAACAACGAAAAGATGGAGGAAATGGCTCACTGTAGCTATAATAGCGTAAGCTAGTCTACGTCAATAAAGAAAGATACATTTTAATTGGTATTTTATGTACGTTATTCGAACTTTGTCGTAGAAAGGTAATGGAACGTCTATTTCATCATCAACGACTGTAAATTCGAATTACTCATCTCTGGGTGGTCTTTTAACAGTCTGTAAGTCGCCGCAAGTTTTAATAAACTTTTTGGGCATTTCCTTTTATAGCTTAATGAATTTTTTTGTGCCCGAAAATATGACCCCGGCGAAGTTTATCAGACTCAACTCATTTGGATATGTTTCATCATGTCATAGAGGCTGAATTTTTCGGTTGTTGCACCAAAAACAATTTTAACATCATGTACCAGGCGCTCATAAAAGGCTTCTTTAATCACATCCTTCTTCTCTTCCTTCTGAGCGTGGACGTAAATCAGCGGTGTGTGGAAGAACTCTGTTTTGATGGGTATTGTGGCGAAGTCTCTCTAACCACAAATCCAACACCAATTTTTGCGTTTCTTTATATAGTCGCTCTAGCGACTATCTTCTTCCTTCAGGGACCTATCTTCTTTCTTTTTTTACCACGAACCCAATGTTACCCGCCCAACTGACCGAGGAGCACGCCTGAAGGATAAACGGAAAATCTATAGACCGGTGTTCGCTTTTCTGCCTAAGGTCAGAAAAGTGGCAGTCAAAAGATTTCACCACTTGCGAAAGCTTCTAACATATGGCCTCATGAAAATATATAAATAGTGTGTAGCTAATTTATAAATAAAAATAAAAAAAATATTCTCTCTAATGAGCTCTTCATATACCAATAATACATACATAATTGGCGCTTGGTAACCGCTGAAGCAATTTTTCGGCCGAGCTCCTCCTCCAATTTGTGGTTTTGCGTCTTGATGTTTTTCCAACAAATGGAGGGACCTACAGTTTATACTAAGCCGCCTCCAAACGGCTGATGGTTTTTTATGAGGAGCTTTATTTCATGTCCGAAATACACTCATAGGGATGGACATTCCCTGCCGAGGACGACCGCAGTTAGAAAATTTAAATTAATTTTTTATTTAAATTAATTTTCTATAACTTTTTTTTTTGATGTTGGTGGCACCGGGATATGAACCCGAGCCTTCCGAATGGCACTACGCAATGATAACGGCTACCGCGGCCGCGATTTTATACCAATAATGGATATAGATTTTATAAGAGTAGGTGCAAGGGCGTATGAGTAACTTGTTGATGCGTCAAGAGCAGCAGATAAAAATTATGAATTTTGCAAAAAATGTAAAATTAAAAAAAGTGCGGATAAAAATGTCGAAATATCTAAACAACAAAAATTAAAAAGTATAAAAATTAAAATTAATGGTTCTAAACTGGCGAAACTATGTATCAAAAAAAAATTAGAAATTATTTTTAAAATATTTCAAGGTTAGACATAGTAAAAGAATAAACTATTATTTAGATAAAAGTAATTTCCATAAAAAAAAAAAATAAATTAATTTCAACTTTTTTAACTTTATCACTAACATAATAATTTTCTTGGCATTTCACATGAAAATTATTACATTTAAATCGGTATATCTACATATATGTATGTTTGTACTACTCTTGCTAACTTTTATTAAATGTAAGCATTCGTGTTACTAACTGCAGGTTCAAGTTTAAAACTGTGCAAAGCACGTGCACTTTTATTATTCATATCAATGCATTTATTTATAAATGTAGTCAACACTCCACTATATGGCTTGCGCCTAGGTGTATGTATGTATGTCAATCATAGCTGCACGCGGGTTGGCAACTCATACCACAACTTTCATGTTAACCAAATTACGGTTATTGATATAGACGTAAATTGTATTGTGCACTGCCATTTGCAACAATTTCCCAAAAGTCTTTATCCGACAAATGTACATATTAGCAGCAAAAAAGGAATTAAAGTCAACTTATAAAGGGTGTCCTAATAATGCCTTATAACTTTTGGATATTAATGTATATATTTTATTAAAAAACAATTAATTAATTAAATAATTAAATGAATAATTTTATTAAATAATAATAAGTGACTAACTGCTTTTTTAGATATATTAGACATAATGTTAGTTATATTTTTTAGTCTAATTTATATAGGTATAGGTATATAATTGAAGCTTTGTAACCGCTGAAGCGATTTTCGGCCGAGCTCCTCTTCCAATGAATGGTAGTACGCAATGCTAACCAATCGACTACCGCGGCCGCTTAATTTAACGAATGTTAATATATCATATCAAAAGAAAATAAATGAATATAGAAGAGTTTATAAAATTTAAAACAAAAATACTTTAGCACAACGGGGCGTATACGTAACTTACTTTTATATTTATTTTTCCCCCTTTTTTCGCACCACTTAAATCCACATAACATAAAAGACAAACACACCTTCCCTAACACTAAACGATGTACCCTTTTAGGAAAAATTGCAAAAGCAATTTCACTATTATAATAATAAAAAGCAAACTAAAGTTGGCGGCTAAGTGCAAATGGTAGAGTTTAAAACTGATTTACACACAGCTAAGAGTATAAATTTATATACGTACATACATATGTACATATAGATAAACTTTTGTATCAACATCGCATGTGTAATGCAACCGCAATGAAGACCATTGCCGAGACAGCCTTATTTTAAAATAAGAATTGTACGTCACGAATATGTATGTACACACAACCTACTACGAGTACTTACATACACGCACACATAAAAGCACATTCTCGTGGGAATTTGAACAGGTGCATATAATCTGAAGTTGTACGGTAGTAAAACGGAAGAGCAAATAAAAGAAACATTTTTCTCTTCAACCTTCGGACTTACATATAGTAAAATGTTGAGGAGGTGAATGTCAAGAAAGCTTTAGTTGTCGAACTACTAGTTTTCAAGTGATCTATTTTGAATGAATTTTAGAAACAGGTAACTTCTATAATTTGTTACTGTAGAAAATAACAAGAAATGCAGGGCTTAGAAGACAAGGCACAATATTTTACAAGAGCGTACAACTGCTGGCGTATGCCAATGACATTGAAATCAAGGGCCTTAACAACCACGCTGTTAGCAGGACAAGACGAAATATCTCCTGTCATCAACAGTCATCACATTCGCGACTCGGTTCTCCCGTCACTTTTGACAATCATAACTCCGAGGTCGTATAATTTCGTCTATCAGCGGACCAACATTAATACTTACAATAATTCCAACCTTGAAGTCCAACGCAGAATTACTCTTGCTAACAGGTGCTGCTTCGGACTGAGTTAATGAACCAAAACCTGTTTTATTGTGCAGAAGCGTGGACGATATTGACATTAGATAAGACGGCCTTAAATGTCTTCGAAGGAAAAGTTTTGTGAACGATTTATGGTCCTATACGCATTGGCAACGGTGAATACCCTCGATGAAACTATGGACGAATTATGATGAACTAGTTATACGGTGACATTGATATATTGGGTCAAGTAAAAACGTAGTTCGGTTTTTTAATGATTTTTCAAAATATGATAACATTGTCCGATTTAAGTCAAATATGCCAACGAGATGCCAACTTCATTATACCCCTCTCGTAGAAGGCTGCGTCCCTATTGACAAAAAACTCGGAGAGCCAATTTCCACAGGCCTCTCTTGAGGCCAACTACTCGCCATTAAGCGCGTTCGCCATGGACAGGAAAAGATGGTAATCACTTGGTGTCAGGTCCGCACTATAGGGTGGGTGAATTAGGACCTCCCATCTGAGCTCCTGGCGCGTCACCAAAGACGTGTGTGGCCTGGCGTTGTCCTGATGGAACACAATTCGGCCTCTGTTGATCAAAGATGACCTCTTCTGGATGAGTGCTGCCTAAAAGCGGTCCAGTTGTTGGCAGTAGAGGGCCGAATTGAGCGTTTGGTCATAGGGAAGTAGCTCGTAGTAGATGATTCCTTGCCAATCCCACCAAAACACACAGAAAAACCTTCCTGGCCGTCAATCCTGGCTTGGCCACCGTTTCCGCCGGCTCCCCGCGTTTCGACCACGACCGAGTTCACTTGACGTTGTCGTAAGTGATCCACTTTTCATCGCCAGTCACCAAACGCTTTAGAAATGGGTCGATTTTGTTGCGATCCAACAGCGATTCGCAGATGGAAATTCGGTTCATCATGTTTTTTTGCGTTAGTTCGTCGTGTGGCATCCAAACATCCAGCTTTTTTTGAATCCAAGGTTATGCAAATGGTTCCAAACGGTTTTCTGGCTTATCTTTAGTTCCTCAGCCATTAAGGGGGTCTCCTCATCAGTCAGTTTCAAAAAATCGATTTTTTTTTTTTTTGCTTCAATCGTTAGAATTATTATTAAAGAATATTCTTGCAAATTTTGAGAGTCCAACTCAAACTCGTTTAGGATTTACAAATCTGAGTAGAGTCTCGCGTGGGGCAAGCGCGAGCTAAACTAAAAACTTTAAAGCCTATTTCCCGAAAACCGTATTTTTTAAAATTCCGTGCACGATTAAAAATGAACCATTAAAGCTATGTATACAAGTAAGACACCGTTTTTTAGATAATTTTATTGTCCATAGATTGAACTAAAAATATTTATTAAAAAATTTTTATTTTACAATGTTATCAACTCAATTATTCTTAGAAAAAGCACTAAAAATCGAGTACTTTTTTAAAAAAATGACAAAAATGTTAAAATTTCAACTTTCAATCACCATAATAGTCTATGATCTGCAAAAAAGCCTTCTGAACAAGGAAGTATTTCCATTTTTTGTTTCAGATAAAAATTACGGGCTGAATCATGCACGGAGTTTGAGTTGTTAATCGCGAGCTGCTGCGCAAGATTTTTCATAAATCAGCCATTTTTAATTATTTTGACATACAATAAACTTTTTTTTGTTGAATAAATATATGTTCAAAAATATGCAAAAGATCATTTGTTTCTCTTGTTGTTTTCATGTTCAAAAAAAATCCTGAAAAACCTCTTTTTTTGTAAGCTACTGATGAGGAGACCCCCTTAAATAAGTGCTCACGTGACGGTCTGTTTCCACTATTTCCATGATTTTATCGCAAATTCCGACGGCAGGCCTCCCGACGCGTGGTGCATCTTTGACATCGAAATTACCGGAACGGAACCTAGCAAACCCCTTTTGTGCTACACGTTCGTTTACAGTATCGGGCCCATAAACTAAATAAATTTTTTCAGCCGCTTTGGCTACTTTTTCGCCTTGATCGAAGAAAAATTTGTAAAATGTAGCGAATTTTCTCTTTGCTGGTGTCCATCTTTGACGAGCGCTCACAACGTACTGAGTCAATCAACCGAAAAACTGTCAAAGACAAACTTTTAGCCCGAATAAACACGTTTTCAGCGTCGTATGACATGATGCGACACGTAACACTAGTACTATGGACAATAACGCCATCTCTTAGATAAAAACCGAATGAAATTTTTACTTTACCTAATACATAGGAGCGAATCAAGAGACAACTGCAACCATGTGGTTTGGCCCCAACCAGTGTGTTCTGTGGTGAATTCGTGAGGAAGCTACGTACTCACTGAGAAAACGGATAATTTTTTCTATATTCCTTTCTGATTCACAGCTGCAACAATAGTTGTTGTACGCAGAGCTATTTTTGATACATGCTTTCTGAAGGGTGTCAGTAAGCCGTTATTGTAGCTGTAGGTGTATATGTATTTACCTCTCCTAGACCTGTTTAATGCAACCCTTGTTTTTGTACTATCAGATATGGGTCAAATGTGCTTCATTTTCTTACATTTGGATATAACTTTACATCTGTTCAGAGCTATTTGTTCCCAACAGACAGAAAATGAGTATTAGAACCGCTTCAGATTTCTAAAGAGATGCTTCTTACTTGGCCAATTCGTCAGCTTTTACTTTAACGGAAATATTAATACGGTAATGATACCGAGTCGACCTGCAAATATAGTTAGAGTCTTTCTAAAATTATTGATGACATTTACCATAGGTGATTATAAAATCATCAGTGATGTTTTTAATTACAGCTTAATAGTCTTTTGCTATACCTGGTACTTCGCTTGAAAGAAGCTGGTTGAGTTTGGTAGACGCATAATCCGATTTACTGTCTAAATAGTTTTTGGTTCTAACAACCCTCTTTATCTCAGTGATACTATTAACACGATATCATCATCATAAGCTTCTAGTTTCGCTCCTACTGCGTTGAGTTCGAGTAGTATTTCGTTTAGCGCTATCTCCCATTGATGCAGGTCAAAACACTTTCTTGAGTTGTCCCTATGTTAATGTATAAATACTCGTTCCGATGAGTCGATTGATGTTTTAATAGTTTTGTTCTATGAAAAATTCCTTTGTTGGGAGTGATATGAGCCTTTCCTACTCCTCTGCATGAACTGTCAAACCCGTATTGAACTATACTAGAACGTATGAAAATATACCAAATTTAGCTTTGCTTAAAACTACAAGTAATTTTTTAGACATCTGGTTTTCAAGAAGAAATAAAACACATACACGTATTAGTGCTATTGCCAAGAATTTAGTTTTTACTCGAATAAATTCCAGTCGGAAGGCCCAATTTTCTACCACCCTTTACAGCAATTGGGGCCCTATGTGAGCGCCTAACATACTCCTCCAAGATGTTAATCGTTTCGAACTTATTTGCGTAGATTAGCGATTTCACATAGCCTCACAAATTTAGTCCAGCGGTGTTAAATGACATAATCTTGGACCCACGATGCGAGATAATGCGCACTCCACACGTTCCTTGCAATAAAATTATTGTTTCGTTGTTTGTATGGCATATAGCGCCGTCTTGTCGGAACCAAAAGTCTTTCATATCAACATACTCCAATTCAGATACAAAAAAAAATTACTCATAACTTGTAGCGTTCCCCAGTGGATTTTTGAGTATATAACGGTGTCTTAACAATAGCTTGTGGATTAACATCACTCCAAATGCAACAACCTAAAGTAAGCTTCGTCTCAGGACAAAATTTTCTTGTGAAAATCGGGATCGTTAACCATCTCGCTTTGTGCCCATTCACAGAACGTGAGACGCTTTTGATGGTCATTCGTCTGCAATTCTTGCACGAGGTGGATTTCGTAAGCCCACAAACCAAGATCCTTCTGCACAATCTCAGACTGTTGCGGCGTTGGGGAACGAACTTGTTCGGGTCTTCGTCGATACTTTGCTCCACAGCAGCAATATTATCTTGGGCGTGCGCTATACGCCGTCCCTGAGGTTGGGTATTTTCCATTAGAGTAAGCTTGGCGCGAAACCTGTACATGGTTGCTCGAATTGCCGAGTCGGTTGGGCGCGGCGCACGAACCCAACCATTTTGTTGGTAATAAATTTGTACGACTTGCAAACAATGTTACGGAATACGTTTGTTTATTATGAAATTTCAAACCAAACTGAATATAAATCAGGTAACAGCTGTCAAAAATACCAACTGCGAAATATACATTGCCTCATTGAAAACTACACGTCTAAGAATAACACCCTTTATTTGGCACTATCTTGAGTTCCTTTTTCCGGTTTTAGAAGAAACAAAATAGAAACACTAAAAAAAATTTTAAATATTTTTAATGCGCTAATAACTCATTATAACCATCAAAAGCTTATAGATTTAACTATTGGGTATTCAATATACCTATTTGTACATATGTACATGTTATAAAAATTCAGGATACGTAATATTTACACAAATGTTTATTGTCATAGACGTATAAACAAACTCTAATAGGCCTCGAAGTCAGTTGTATTTGCAGAAAATGCTAGAAATAACCGTTACCTACCCGCAAACTTACTCATCACACTATTTTGTTGAGCAATGCTAACTAACAGTAATGACCTTTCTTGAGGTTTCCTAGCACTTTGGTACCAATTATATTATTTTTTGGCTGTTGAATGTCACAGATAAGTAACTAAAATACTTTATTTACTGTTATTTCAATGGCATGCTAAACAAATAAATATGACTATAAATAGGCAGTGTCAATAAATTCTAATTTATTTTCTTATATTTTGAGGTTTAAATTAGCTTTAAGCGCGCTGCCTTAAATCAAAGTGAAAACTAACTACATTAACAATATTCTATGGCAGTAAGCCGACAGTGAACTAAATTTTTTTTTCATTGCAAATTGGGTGTCGCCATCACTGCCCTGCCCCGCTCGAAGGCCGCAACCCTGACATTGATGAAGGAAACTGTGGCACTAGAGGAACCTTGAACAAGTGTTTAATTGCCAGTTGAGTCAGTGCAGCGAATCGTTGCAATTTTACATTGTTAGTGACATCAAAATATGCCCACTTCCTGTGTGTAGTATGTACATATCAAGCACATACATACCCACGTACATATGTACATATGTGTATACCTGTTTGTGCCTACCAAAAGCCAAATGCTGCAAACATTATATTGACAAAAGTGCAAACTGCACTTACCATACATTACATACATACATACGCACAAGTAGAAAGCACATGCATTGTAGCAATATATTGATTAACGAGCAGTTTGTTTGAGAAAATTTCGTTGTTGCGCATATAACGATTTCCCCAGAGGGTCAAAGACAAAGCAATGCCCATAAAGTAATACCGAAGGCTTAGAGGGTACATAAATATATACCATATATGTTCATATAAATACAAATATACATACATGCGGATACATGTATTGTAACTAAGCAGCATATGTAAATTACATACATTGTCGCCATATGTAACCGCTTTGTTCACACTGGCAATTATGCAGACGTGTTGACTTACAAACACAACTTGTACTCGTAGTGCAGATAAAAACTGTCAACTCTCTTGACACAAGAGACATCCTCAAAATGCAACTGAGCACACATTACGCCTAGATGGCGCCCCCCTCAACCGCTCATATCTACCACTGCATCTGCCCCCAGTAGATATGTACACATACATACGTGTATGTATGTGCAAATTCCATAGGCTGCTTGATGAAGAGCTGACTTGTTTGAGGCATATGTAGAAAGTGTAGGCTCATAGCCGGAAACTAACCTCTTAACAAACTAATTGAACAAAAATGTATACCCATAAAGCACTTTAATTACATACATAAATTTGAAACTATTTTTCGTTTCCGGGTGTGGGGGAAAATATCTCGAATCAGTGAAAAATCTAAGAAGTATACTCATAATGATGACTACATCTGCTGAGTCGGGGTTGAGAGTTATCGATATAAAGGTTTTGCGTAAGACGGAACGATGACCTGTACGAGATATACGGCGACATTGACATAATTCAGCGAATCAAGAGACGGCGGATACGCTGGCTAGGTCCTGTAGCTCTGATGGATAAGAATACTCCAGCTTTGAAATTTTTCGTTGCAGTACCCGCTGGTGGAAGCAGAGAAAAAGGAAGACCTCCATTCCGTTGAAAGACCAGGCAAAGAAGAGCCTGGCAGAATGGTGCCCTGTTGTTAAATCAATTAAGCGGTGCTTAGTATGATAAAATCAACTAATTAATCATCATCCGGGTCAAAATATAAAGTTTTTTGTCATAGATCTAACTACTTATTCAACTCAAGTGGAATGTAAAAGAATAGCTCGTAAGCCGAACATACCAGCGCAAGATATAAACTTATACCAAAATCATACTAATTTGTGTAGATCTGTAGGTAATCCTTTTTCCGTAAAGAAAGAATTGTAAATGTTTGATTTATACAAGGGGTATTAGTTGAAATTTGCCGATTTTTTCGATAAAGAAAACACTTAATTTTCAAAGGAATCTCAAAATTTTTTTATTCAAAGTATTGACCATTGGTTTCTACACATTTCGCCCATCTCTCAGGCAAATTATGGATACCATTCCAAAAAGACTTTTTCTCTTTCGAGGCAAACCATTGGACAAGCCATTTTTCGACTTCTTCAAAATTAGCGAAGCACTGCTCTGCAAGGGAGTGCCCCATCGATGTGAAAAGGTGATAGTCGGACGGGGCGAGGTCTGGAGAGTACGGCGGGTGCGATAATATTTCCCAATTAAGTGTTCTTAATGTGTCTTTCACCAGTTTAGCGGTATGAGACGGCGCGTTGTCATGTTGCAAGATAACTTTGCCATGTCTTCGTGCCCATTCCGACCGTTTTTCGATCAACGCATGATTCAAATTGTTAATTTGTTGTCGGTAGCGATCCGTGTTCACCGTTTCACCAGGTTTTAACAACTCGTAATACACCACACCACACTGATCCCACCAAACACAGAGTATTGTCTTACGGCCAAAGCGATTTGGCCTTGCAGTCGATGGGCCAGCTTCACCAGGGGGAAGCCATGATTTTTTTCGCTTCGGGTTCTCAAAATAAATCCATTTTTCGTCCCCCGTGACAATTCGATGCAGAAAATATTTCCTTTCGAATCGTTGAAGCAGCATTTCACAAACGGTTTTTCGATTTTTCATTTGTCTATCGTTCAGCTGGTGTGGCACCCATTTTCCATACTTCTGGATCTTTCCCATGGCTTTTAAACGTTGGCAAATTGCTCCTCGAGTCACATGTAGTATTTATGCCAATTTTTGTTGCGATTGGGTTGGATCAACATCCCATAACGCCTGCAATTCCTCGTCTTCGAACTTTTTCACTGCACCAGGATGTTCATTGTCTGTCAAATCGTAATCTCCACTTTTAAATTGACGAAACCATGTCTCACATGTTCTAATCACTGGAGCATGTTCACCATAAGTTTGATGAAATAAGAAACGCAACGAATGCCGCAAATGCGATTTACTTGGAACGAAACTCGACATATTCACTGAGGTAAACAAATATGACGCTATTATTTTGGCGAAATGTGACTTGCGTATTTTTGTAGGTTAATGTCAATAGAAAAAAATTACATACATGCCAAATCATAGAAATTTATACATATTGCTAGCGACATCTACTAGCAAACTTCAACTAACACCCCAAATATTTAAGACATTAACCCTATGTATAAATTATATAAAAAGAAGGCACATACATATGCTTTAAGCCCAAGTTTAAACTAAATGATAAGACTTAAAAAAATATTGAAATAAACTTCGGGAAAAACGATAGAGGTCTTCAGAAATTTGAAGAGAGAGACTCATCAAAAATGTATATCATTCAGGGCAGGATGACGAATTGAGTTACCCGTTGTCCGTCCGTCTGTTTGTACGCAAACTAGTCTCTCTGTTTTTCAATCAAGCTTGGTTCACAGATGCACAGGTACATTTATACGATCATTTCTCAGAACCAGTCAAACTATAGTACATATTAGAGCTTTAGATATCCGGATCGAGCACTGTGAGCAGCTCGATACTCGCTCCATGCTGGTTTATTGCTCAACTGCTCAAATGATGGCTTGAAATTTTTCAAATTTCAATTTTGTATTTCAATGAGTTTTACACTTTGCATAAGTAAAATTAAAATTATAGAGTAAATTTCTGGAAAAAAAATCATATTCTTTATTTAAAATGCTCAAAAAAGTAAGTACGAGTATATAATGAATTACACATTGGTACTACATATCGCATAGTTTCCAAACATCGATTTCTTCAGGAATGAAGTTTTGATCGAAAATCCGTCAAAACACCATCTAAAAGCGTGAGATTTGGTATTCTACTATTGGTTGCCGCAAAGGAAACCGGTGATTTTTCATACAGGTGGCGTTGACAATTTTTTTGAACAGCTTGTGACTATTAAATTGTATTTTTTCTTTTGACAGTTATAAGCTGTCACTTTTAGCTTACTTTGGAAAAAAGTACGCGTAATTTTGTTTATATTTGTTTACTTGGCGTCAATTATAATATGGCACCCAAAAAAGAACATTTTCGTCATATTTTACTTTATTATTTCCTTAAAGGAAGAAATGCAGTGCAGGTGGCTAAAAAGCTGCATAATTTGTATGGTGATAAGGCCTTAAATAAACACAGTGTCGAAGTTGGTTCGTCAAATTCCGTTCGGGAGATTTTTCACTCAAAGTTAAGCCACGTTCAGGTTAGCCAAGTGAAGTTGATGATGACGATACCAATGCTTTCATTGAATCAGATCGTCTTCAATACTAATTTCTTCAGATATAAGAATTAATATTTAATCTGAACCTGAAATAACAAAAATTTGATATAGTCATGAAATTTATAAAGAGCGATGAGTGTACTAAATGTTAAACTAACACTCACTTTAAAGATTATTAAAATTATTTTCATCAAAATGTTTGCTGGGTAACTTTGCCCATGTACTCGTATACTTGTATGTGCACATTCAAAAATGTACACTCTTGCAATATGTCCTATACATACATACGTACGTACGTATGTTAGGTAGCAACATCTTTTGTGTAAGCTGAAAGCATTTGATCCAAAGCTGAATTGGCTAACGTATAATCTTCGAACCATTTAATATTCTTGGCATATCTCAAAAGCCTGTTACAGAAAAGCACACACATAAAGGATAGCACTTTGGATAGATTTATCTGTTATTTATTATAAAAATAATAACATACTTGATGAAAAATAAATAATATACGTACTTGTATAATGGTTAGTAATAATAATAATAATATGAATAATAACTAATATTGTATTATAATGATAAAAATAATAATAATAATAATAATAATAATAGCAATAATAATTATATTAAAAATTATTTAGCATACACTTTACAATTTCATATATTCATATAAATACATAAGTATGTTAATAGAAAAGAATAATAATTTTCACTTACCTTCGATGGTCTATCAATTTGTCCAAGAAAGAATGTAAGCAGCGAAATAATTATAAAATTAACACCACCAGCGAAATCCGTCAGCTTATCCATTTGTAGAATGGAATTGATCAGAAAGAATAATATCTGCATGCTGACCGTAACAATCGCACTGATTGCGTAATGGTCATAATCTAATATGTTGATGGCCATTTTTATGACAACTGAGTTTCGTTAAAAAATTAAACACTAATTCTTGCATAACAACAATGTTGTTTTGTCCTGCTGATCACTTGTACTTTTCACTTCGCATTCATTTACAACAATGCTCCTCAGGTACTCTGTTCGTATTCGTATTTGTATTTGTTTTTTTTTTTTTTTTTGTATATTTTATTATTTTTTGATTTTTGTACGATAGTGGTTATTCATTGTGGTTCATGTTTTTACCTTAACACTGCTACATATTTATATATTATATGTACGCGTATGTGTACGCCTTGGGGGATTTTAATGGGAATTAAAAATATTTTTTAATTTAATTTCCCTGGTATATACATATTTGCTAATCGCTTCCGGTCATTAATAATCAAAGAACTTCCATGAACACTGTAGCATGCTTAGCAAATATGTACATATTAGCATAATATTTTTTTTATATTTTTTAATTCAATTTTTATTCTTATTATTTTTTAAAATTTCGTATGAAAAATGCATTTTGGATAATAACTGTTATTATTATTATTTTGATGGAAATCTATATTGTACTAAAGACGGTTTATTTTAGACAATACCTTTTTCGCAGTTGGCCTTTTTGACAGCTGTTACTTGATTAACACTAATTTGGTTGTCCATTTCATAATGAGCAGGCTTAATCCAGAACAATGTTTACCAAAATAATTGTTCGGTTTACGTGACGCATTCGGTCGGCATAACCGCCTAGCATAGACGGTAACTCGAGCAACCATGGTTCGGTTTTTCAACACGTTTATTCTATTGGATAATGTGTATCCTCAGAAGAAGACTCGAGATGTGCTCATTCCCTTTATGGAAGATTTTTCAGAGGTATCTTGGGTTATGGGCGTACAAAATCCGAACGCCGAATGACTATCAAGCGCGTCGCACGTTCCGTGAATGGGCCCAAAATGAGATAGCCATTGATCCCGATTTTCACAAGAAAATTTTGTTCAGCGATTAAGATCACTTTTGGATTTTTGCGTTTAATGGGTTTAATACACAAAATTGTCGCACTTGGATTGATGATAATCCAAAAGCCATAGTTAAGACGCCATTACATCATCAAAAAGTCTATGGGCAAAGAGAATAATTGGTTCAAATCCTGCACTAATGTTACAGTCAGTGGGTAACGCTAAGAGCCATAAATAATGACTTTTTCTTTGGTTCCAATAAGACAGCGTCTCATGCTATATAGCCAGCGAAGCTATAAATTTATTGAAAAAATGTTTTAAACAACCACAATAGTGGTCAGAACATTAAATTATATTAGGTCAAGTAAAACTTTCGTTCGGTTTTTATCTAAGAGATGGCGTTATTGTCCATAGTACTAATGTTACGTGTCGCATCATGTCATACTATACGGCGCTGAAAATGTGTTTATTCGCGCTAAAAGTTTGTCTTTGACAGTTTTTCGATTGATTGACTCAGTACGTTGTGAGCGTTCGTCAAAGAAGGACACCAGCAAAGAAAAAATTCGGTATATTTTACAATTTTTCTTCGATCAAGGCGAAAAAGTAGCCAAAGCGGCTGAAAAAATTGATTCAGTTTACGGGCCCGATACTATAAACGAACGTATAGCACAAAAGTGGTTTGCTAGATTCCGTTCCGGTAATTTCGATGTCAAAGATGCACCACGCGTCGGGACATCTGTCGTCGAAAACGTGGTCGAAACGCGGTGAGCCGGCGGAAACGGTGGCCAAGCCAGGATTGACGGCAAGGAAGGTTTTGCTGTATATTTGGGGGGATTGGCAAGGAATCATCTACTACGAGCTGCTCCCCTATGGCCAAACGCTCAATTCGGCCCTCTACTGCTAACAACTGGACCGCTTGAAGGCAGCACTCATCCAGAAGAGGCCATCTTTGATCAACATAGGCGGAATTGTGTTCCATCAGGACAACGCCAGGCCACACACGTCTTTGGTGACCGCCCAGAAGCTCCAGGAGCTCAGATGGGAGGTCCTAATGCACCCACCTTATAGTCCGGACCTGGCACCAAGTGATTACCATCTTTTCCTGTCCATGGCGAATGCGCTTAATGGTGAGGAGTTGGCCTCAAGAGAGGCCTGTGAAAATTGGCTCTCCGAGTTTTTTGCCAATAGGGACGCAGCCTTCTACGAGAGAAGTATAATAAAGTTGACATCTTGTTGGCAACAAGTTTACGAACAAAACGGCGCATATTTGACTTAAATCGGAAAAATGTACACAAAGTTATCATATTTTGAAAAATCAATAAAAAAAAACCGAACGAACTTTTTACTGGACCTAATATTTTGGTGAGCGCAGTGAGTCGCTCCGTGGGCCTGTGGTGTGGCCTCAAAGATCGTGCGATGCTACACCGCTGTGGGGTTATGTGAAATCGCTCAGCTACATAGGTAATCCCGAGACGATCGACGCCGTGTCGCTGAGATAAGCTGCAAAAAGTGGTCGGCTAGAATTTCCTCGAGCCAGCAGCGGCGGTCATAATTAATGGAAAATCCACCACATATTCAAACAACACCCTTTATAATGGGAAATTTAATATTTTGCATCACTTGAAGCTTAATTCGAATTTTTCGTTATTCTTTGCCTATATCACCGCCTTTATAATATCAAATTGAATAAAAATGCATAGAGCCATAACAACATATGGTTGGCGTCTTCTAGTTTATTTATATAATGAAAACATATTCATCGCCATTAATTAGTCTGTTCGTAGTTGGTGCCTTAAATTATTAAATTACTAAATTTAGCTAAAAATGTCCCCAACTTTTCTGCATAGCAACAGCTTACATTTAATTGTCAAAATATTTTGTGTGTGAAACATACACGTATGTAACACTATTGTGGTTGTTTAAAAGGACACAACACTGACAGTTGACAAGTAATTAGATATGCCTGTTTATGCATAGACAAGTAGTAACAAAAAGTCTCAAAAACAGCCTCCATGAACAGAGAGCATTTCGCACATAAAAATATATACGAGTATGCGTGTTTTGCCACTTTTTCCGCGTTTGTTTGCATACTTCAAGTGAATGGTGTAATGTACATACATATGGTATATTGGTATGGGTATGTTGGCCATGTAAAATTATTCTGTTTGAGGCTTAAAAAATAATTTCACACCTTTCATATATACATATGTATGTACTGTGATTATTTTTTCAGCGCAGGAGAAAATACGAAAAGAATTAATTCTTGGTAACGAAACTTCATGGAAGGTGAAAATTTTACTTTTGAACAAATTCTAAAACTCTTTTGTACTCATATGTTGGTGGTTAAAAATTTTAATTTTAAGCAATCTTCTTTGCTTTTGGCTTATTGGTAGTGGAATGAATAAGCAATTTTTTATTCATATTGAACTTTTAAAACACTTTATAATATTTCCTCGGATTTCTGTAAATTTAGTACATCAAATACCTCATCATAAAAAATGATTCTACACAAGACGATGGCTACCGTGTCTTGGAGGCAGAAGAAAAAATTGCTTTTAACTAAATACAATTAATTAAACCACTGATTTAATGCATTTTATATACGAGTATACCAAAGTTTATTTATTTCTATCACTTTCAGTGCATTTTTTATCCGCAATTAAATTATTATTATTTTTCATTACTAGAATCTTTTATTGTATTAAAATAATTTTTTTAACACTTTTTGCACTTTTTGAGTTACTATGGGAGAGTTAAGGGTTCGGTTCGGTTGCAGTGGCTGTCAAAAACCAATCAATATCAAAAACCCTAAAATAATACACTTCTGGTAGTTACACATTAACACAATATCAGAGAGCAATGTTACTTTACAGAAAATTTTAAAAGGGGTCACCACTGCTAAACTATATACAAATTGCTAAACACAGCTGTTGTCATTTGTAAAATAGACTTAAGACATTAGTCCGCTTTAGAGACTTTTCTTAAATCTATTCTAAAACTTTCCAAGAATATGTCTTTAAAATTTCAGTGGCCAATTCGATATATTTTAGAAAATTGAGCAGTTTTAGTGGCCGAGCGTCGAACAGGTTGGAATGCTCGGGCAGGTCTTTGAAGCGAGTTTTCTCGAGTTTTCATTTCCACAAGCCTTAGAAAATTGTGCCTTTGATAGCACAAAGAATATACATTCTGCTCAAATATAAACGAGACTGCTCAATAAAACAAAAACGGTTAATTATTCTTCAATATTTATTTTATCCCCTTCAAAATAGTCACCATTAGAGGCGATACACATATGCCACCTTTTTTCCAATCTTCATAACACTTCTGGTAAGCCGCTTTAGGTATGGCTTTCAGTTCCTTCTTCGAATTCTCTTTTATGACTTCAATCGACTGAAAATGCTTTCCACGAAGCGGCAATTTGAGTTTAGGGAAAAGAAAAAAGTCACACGGTGCCATGTCGGGTAAATACGGTGCTTGCGGAACAATATTTACGTTTTTTTTGGTCAAATAATCGCGTACAAGACGAGACGTATGAGCTGGCGCATTATCATGATGTGAAACCATGACTTGTTGTCCCAAAAATCCTTCCTTTTGAGGCGAATATTCTCACGCAAACGCTTCAAAACGGATAAATAATATTCAGCATTAACGGATTGACCTTCCGGAAGGAATTCCGAGTGCACAACACCTTGGCTATCAAAGAAAACAGTGAGCATAACTTTAATTTTCGATCGACTTTGACGTGGTTTTTTGGGATTCGGCTCATTTGGAAGGCGCCATTCAGATGATTGCTGGGTTATTTCAACGTCGTATTCATAGACCCAAGTCTCGTCACCAGTTATGATGTGCTGGATGTCCGTATCACTCATTGTGAGCATTGGCGACAGTTTTGCGTTCCTCTTTTTGAAGGAAATTCAACAATTTTGGAACAAGTCGAGCAGACACACGTCTCATGCCCAAAACATCGTGAATAATGCTATGAGCGGATCCATTTGATATGTTGAGCTCACTAGCTATCTCTCTTTCAGTCACACGACGATTTTCCAACACAATTTTCTTTACTTTTTCGACGTTTTCTTCGTTTATTGCAGTTGCTGGACGACGATCATGGGGCAAGTTCTCCAGCGATGTACGACCGTCCTTGAACGACTTATACCAATCAAAAATACGTGCACTTGATAGGCAAGACTCCCCATATGCCTTCTGCAACATTTTCATTGCATCCGTCGCACTTATTCCATTGGAATAACAAAATTTCAAACAAACTCTTTGCTCAACGTTAATTTCCATAGTAAAATTCGAAAAACACACTCGAGGTTGACTTGTTTATAGTGCCGTAAAAAAAAATTATGTAACAGATCGCGTTCAAATTTGACATGTAAACATATAACATTCCTGCCAACCTAAGCAAAAAAAAACTATGGCCATATGTCTTATCCTTGTCGAGTTATGGATAAAGTCTCCGTTTATATTTGAGCAGAAGGTACATATGTCCGATCGAAAAAAATCAAACTGATCTAGCTTATACTTTTTTTGCAACTTGAAGTGATTTCTTTTAAGTAAATTTTTTTTTCAAACCTCGAAAAAATATAGAATTTTCCAACTTCTTCGGTATTTTTTTAATTCATCTAGAAGAGACACTAATAAAAATTAAAAAACAAAATTGGTTCAACTGACCTCCATCATGAGTTCAGACTGCAACCGCTTCAGAAAACTCATCACAACATTGAAAAATTCCAATATTGTTTAATACTAAAAATTGTTTTTGAAGCTTAGATATAGTACATTCATCTCCTGTAAATTTCGTTTACCGCAATAATTTCCTTACTTTCAAACAAATTGCTAAAAAAACGTTTTTTTTCAGGTCCTAAGCAAAAAATAAATTAAAATTAACAATATCGGTACAATATTTATAATAGATTTAAATAATTATGGTTTACACCAAGTGAATGTTTTCCATTAAAATAATTACTGTCGTTAAATAGCATATGAATGTGTTATGAAATGTGTTATGAAAACTAATTTTAGAAAAAAAATAATTACATTTTCCATCTAAGTCCATCGATAAAATGTTTGGTCTGTTGTAGAGAATTGAATTATTACTCATATTCGAGTTATTTTAAATATCACTTTTAATCACTCTTTGTGGAATTTAGTTTTCTAGATCGTAACTTCAAAATTTCGAACTCAATTTTGTACCTTATGGAATGAGGTGAAAATAAAAAAACTACTTTTATTTTAAATAATTTCATAATAGAAATGTATAGCAAACATATTATTACCATTTTAATTACATTTAATTTTAAATTGCAGATCTATCGAAAAGATGCTCTTTTGACAAAATTTTTTATTTTTCTTACACCTTTCTAATATTACTTCAAGGAGAATGGCGTACGGGGTTTTCGATAACCTAATTTAAACAATAGTTATAAGCAATTAGGTGCCGTAGTTTTTTTCTCAAATACTTCCAAATTTCACACAAATCAATATTTATTAAAAGCCGTACGTACTTATCTAGCTATTCTCATGTACATATACGAGGTGTGACAATTAAGTAATGAGACTGATTATATTGCCGCGATTCTGGTAACCCTGGGACCTTGAAATTCCCTTTCCCTTCTCCCGGCATCCTTCTCCTCTCCATTGATATATTATATATACGCCATCGCTCTAGCTTGCTTAGTTCGCCTGCTGTGTCGTGTTGAGTAAACGTGTGTTCGGGGTCTCGTCACAAAAAAGGAAAACGCTTCGGAAACGTACGCTAAAATTGTAAAAGTGCATAGTGCGGGTGTTCGATGGCATAAAGAGTTTAAGTTTAAGTAAAGCTCGCATGAGGAAGTCGAAGGTGAAAACGATGATTATTGCCTTTTTTGAAAGCCTTGAAATCGTCCACAAAGAATTTCTTCCACCGGTACAAACCGTAAATCAAGTCTACTATCGCCAAGTACTCGAAAGATTGCGAAAACGAGTCAACAGGGTGCGCCCAGACATCGCTCGCAACTGGATCCTTCATCACGATAATGCGTTGTACCACACCGCCCTCAGCGTGTCCCAGTATTTGGCCTCTAAAGGGATCGACGTGTTGCAACAACCGCCTTATTCGCCCGATGACTTTTTTTGTTCCCTAGAACAAAATCTGTGGTCGAAGGAACCCCTTTTGAGTCGATTGAGGACATCCAGGCGGCGGAACGCGGTTCGAAGCGTTCCATAAATTTTACGAAGCATGAAAAACGCACTGGAATCGTTGTATAGCTGCCCAAAGGGGGCTACTTTGAAGGGGATGGCAGAGTTGTAGAATAATTTTGAAATATACGGTTTTTATGGAATCAGTCTCATTACTTAATTGTCACACCTCGTATAAACAAAAAAGCTTTAATTTTGTTGTAGATTCTATTTTGCTCTCTGTGTGCTACAAGCCACGAAGCTCCTAGAAGAAAAAATGTTCCGCCAATTTAAAATATGTTTTTGTCGTGTCGTACTAACATCCAAAAAAAATTTAGAAAATTAATTTAAATTAATTTAAAATAAAAAATTAAGTTAAATTTTCCAACTGCGGTCGTCCCTCGGCAGGGAATGTCAACCTATCCGAGTATATTTCTGACGCGAAATAAAGCTTCTCATAAAAAACACTTAGCCGTTCCCGCCTCCGAAACTGTAGGTCCCTTCATTTGTTGGAAAAACATCAAGACGCAAAACCACAAATTGGAGGAGGATCTCGGCCGAATATCGCTTCAGCGGCTATAAAGCATCAATTATATATAAAATAAGATATCAAAAAATTATAATTGCATTGTTTTTCTTACCACATAAAAAAATTCTTAAAAAAATGTTTTGTTTTGCGTTTACAGTAGCCTTACTCCTTAATATTTAAAAATCTGGTAAGCCTATTTTTATTCTAAAATAATGTTTTTATTCACAAACGGTATTCGAACCAAAAAAATAGGAATTTTAACATAAATATATGTAAGCCCACATCGAAAAATATTCCCTACTTTACGAGATATTAATTTTAGCCACAAAGAGGGGTCACCTGGACCAAAAATTCTTTGGTTAGAGATGGAGTTCAAGAGGAATTATATGGTGATATTACTGCGAGCGCGCCGGTAGACCTTATATTATATTTAATAGGCTGCAACATACATTTTCATAGCAAAATGGTCGACGATATTACGAAAAACAATTAATTAGCAGTTTCAATAATATAATATTCTGTTTATCAGTTGCAACTAATGTACTCTATTTCTGCAGAAACATGCCTTGAACAGTGAAAAACTAACTCAGAATATTAAAAAAGAGACCTGAGAGAATTATATTAAAGAAAATTTCCGCTTTTTCTACTAGCTGGCTACTTACTGGAAGACGAAAGAAATTAAAAAAAAAGAAATGAATTCTCTTAGGTAAAAACCTAAACAAAACGTGATTCAACACATTTGCTACAATTGGCGTTAGCTACAGAGAGCAAGTGCACATTTTTAAAGCATTTTACACATTTTATTTTGCATTGTTTTCGGTATCGCCCAAACACAAGCGTACAGTTAGCCTACATGTCTGTACATGCATTTGGCTTTGTTTACGAGTATAGAAGACTTCAAAGGTATATAATATATTATTTTCATTGTGTAACATAAAGGAACAAATAAGGGCAAGTGGATAAAGCGTCAAATGTTGGTATGCTGCAAAAATGCATCACTACAATACATACCAAATATACATACATACTCGTATGTGCATACTCGTATTATAGGTATTATGTAGTACTCAAATAAGCACCCACGCAATTGAAAGCATGCATATAACATATATATGTATATTTGTATGTATGTGTGTATTTGTGTGTATGCTTGTTTTGTTTTTGTGAACAACAAATGGCGGTATACTCGTATATGTACATATTGGTATTTACATACATATATATTTATACAACACATGGCCTGCAGGAAGGTCAGTAGTTTGAACTCTTTAAGAATAAAATAATAATATACATACATATATTAACTTATACTACAAACATGCTTACAAAGGTAACAAATATTATTTCAAAAATTCTTAAATTTTTTTTTTTTTTACTTTTATGTTTATACCCAAGCAAGCATCCAAATAAAACTTAAAATTATTTACTTTGCTATTCAGTGGTTGGTATTTCCTACAGAGCACTTAATATATATGTACTCTAGATATCTATATACTTATATAGTCATATACACTAACCATTTTGCGTTAGAAAATTCTTTCCTTTGATGTATTTTTTTAATTTTTATTTAATTTGTTTTCAACTAGTAATATTCTACACAAATCCTATTAAAAGCTGAGTGCGTGTTTGCTTGCGCTTTTATGTTTGTTCCGTAAACTAATGTTCACTGACGCCTTGACCTTCGGCACCAGCGCATACTGTAAGAATTATGTCTGTATGTATGTAGTAATGTATGTATGTACATCCACAACAATGTCGCTTACCAACTGCCTTTGATGCGTGTATAAAACTTAATGTGTAAGAAATATATTCATATATGTACATGCAAGAATTAATGCAATTTTGATATTAAAACTTTGAACGTATTATATGTACATACATATGTATAATATAACACAATGGCGTGTGTCATGACGTATGTGTAAAAGCAGTTTTTGCAAATACGTGTAAGTTCTGCCGGGCGTATGAGTGACGGACTCAATAGTGCTTATAAACAATATGTAGTATATTGGTAAGCGTCAATCATTTAGCTAAATAAACTAGTATTTATTAAAACTTTAAGCTCACTCACACACCAACAACCTATATATTAGTTAAGTGGTCCTTGAGTGGTGTCCTTTTCGATTCGCCCCACATTCATACATACACACTCGTATGTGCATAACCGCGTTAGCGTGATGTTAAAGTTACAAGCTTAAATGCGAATTAAAGTTATTATAATTTATATTGCTCAATTTTAGAATTGTTTTCAACTCTAAAAACATAGTTTCAACCTAAAACAAAAAAAAATATTTCAACCAATTTTATTTCATTCATGTTTTTTAATTCAATTTTTTTTGTTAATTTTTCCTTAATTTTTTTGCATATTTTAAATCAGTTTTGTGTTCTCACTTTTTATGGCATTTTATTCTTTTGTTTATTTTTCATTTATTTCCATTTATCGCTGATTGTCTGATTCTAGGCATTCCACAGGTGTGGAATTTCATGTTGACTCAGTGCCAAAAGCATACAAAGTGGTTGCAATTTTTTCCTACAATTTGACTTTAGACACAATAAAAAGTACATTGTTTGTGGTTAACATATTTGACATAAATACCATGAAATGTGCACTTGTGTTAAAAAACAAATACCACTTTAGGGTATGAATACAAAAAATTTACATTATATCTTATGTGTATATGTATATTATACGTACATACGTACATACTTATATAAAAATAACTTTGCAAATATTACCCTTAGGAAGAAATTGTAAAATTTCAAATCAAATACATATCATCTAATGTACTTTAAAGAGATTTTTTTCTCTAATTACATTTTAATACTTTCATTCAGATTAAATTTCATAGTAACATCATTTGTTGTTATTATAACCTCATCGTTAGAAAACTGCTGTGTCATGCTCTAGCATTTGGTCTGTTGGATCTGTTCGCTTGATCCCCTTTTTTGTGAATACACTCTGTTTGAAGAACATTGTTTATTTTTTAGAACTTTTCTAAACTCCGTATTCTAGAAACAACTTTTTGACTATCTATGCATTTGGAAACGCGACTCTTCGGAAATTTTAAATTAAAATGTCAAATAAATAAATTATTATATTAACAGGGTATTTAGAGTGACTAGACTTACGAAAAATATTTAAAGGAGGAACAGGGGACCTCAAAGGTTTTAAAGCTGAAAATATTATATCTGTATCTCGCGTTCTATAATTGCGATTGGTTTACGTTAGATAGCGTTAGAAAGATGATATTTTGTACTTAAAAGATAACAGGTGAAGTGTTGGGCATCAGAAAAGAGAAAATGCGCTATAATCTAAAATTTTTCTACGTTCTAGCACTCAAGTCAAGCAGCTGAAAATATGAATAGTAAGAGGGTAACAATTCATCATACACAATTTCGGTTTTGTTGATTTCGTCGCCAATTGTCCAAAATAAAATAATGAAAATTGTCGAAGCTAACCATCATGCGAGCACTGTATCGATGACCCAGGAGCTTAACGTGCTAACACAAACAAGCTCGATGTATGGGTGCCACATGAATTAACCAGAAAAAACCGCTTGAACCGATCTTCCATATTCGAATCGCTGCTGGACGAAGGGCATTGAGCCGGCACAAACGTTCTCCAAGCCAGAATAGACGACCAGTAAGGATTTCTTGTGTGATTGATGGAATTGGCAAGAGATCATCAACTATGAGCTACTCCCCTACGGACAAAGTCTTATTTTGGTCCTGCACTGACAGCAGTTGACCCGTCTGAAGAAATCAATCGCCTAGAAGCGGCCTACTTTGACCAGCTTTGTTTCATCAGCACAACGCCAGACCGTACACATCGGTAGTGACTGGCCAGAAGCTCCGTGAGTTTGGTTAGTTCTTATGGATTCACCTTATAGTCCGGACGAATGATTTCTTTAATTATTGTGTTTTAAGGCTCTTCAATATGGCATACTCAAACTTATTTAAGGCATACTATGAAATTTTAAGCTTAAAACTCAGGTCTCTCAAGGAGCCTGCAGACCTGCTAATTTTAGTACCGACCAGATATTTGCCATGTACTGCTGTTTCAACACCGCTTCGTCTGAATTTTGGAACACACCAAAACTTATTCAGCAAGACAGGGTGTCTGGTTATAATGCGTGCTTTTAAGCTGATGCTAGAGAGCTTAATAGAGAGTGCATATTTTTTTTAGAAGACCAACGTAAGTCCTGATATGGACATCAGTGGAATCAAAAACTGCGCCGTTAGTTCACCTTTTCCAAACGTGACAAAGAAGCGAAACGAATGGTTAGTAGGTATAAATGAGGATAAGCTTCCAATAATAGGATATATGAAGGGAAGCATAAAGTTTAACTAATTAAGATCCAACGCCTACAGAGATTGGATGGACACAAATACACCACCATTGAAACTTTTTGGTGAAATAACCGCTAGGAATGGCAGAAGAAGAGAGATTAAGTGGAAAGAAATTTGGTTTCAGTATTATCTTCAACAAAGGACGAGTTGCTGTCTCGACCCCGAAGAAGAACCGGAAAGTATACGTGCATAACTGTATTAAGTTGAAGAGATTTTATTTCGATAGTCGGTTGTACAAGCCAGAGAGGTGGATTACTGTTTTCAAATGTCCCTACGTGTTAGGAGCTCCAAAACTTACCCGTGGTAAGGCGACTAAAATCCAATACGACCCGGAGTTTCATCCGGCCAAGGACTTTCACTCCCACAATATGCCCCGAAAATCAATTTAAGGGAATATTTTGTAGGTTACAACAACAACAACAACAGTTTTCAAACTTATGATCTACCACTAAACTATGAATAAAAGGACTCATGAGAATTTTTTAAGCAGACAAATGACATAGTTCATAATCCAGTTGTGTTACATTCCAGAAAGCTCACAATGCCACTGATTAAGGCTCTCAAATATGCCATCCAAAATATAGTATGTACACACCTCTAAAGGAAAGTGTTAAGTTGTTCACTTAGTCTAAGTTAACCTAACCTACCCGAACGTAAACTAGCCCAACCTATCATTATACCATTACTCACCCTACGTACGGAAATACAAAATCAATTGTTTAAAAATAACAATTTTTTCCAGAAAAAAAAACAATACATGCATATGTAGGTATGTATGTGGGTGCAAGTGATGTATTTAAAATTGAACCACGAATAGATGTATGTACATACATAAGCGTATATAACAACTTAACACGCATTCAAAAAAAAAAATAAGCCAAGTGGTTACAAGTACATTTAAATATATTGTTTGACACATTTATTTTCCGCCCGAACAGGTGTTTTCACCGCTTTTTCGTTTTTCAATGAATATAAGTTTGTACATACATACATACACCCTTACAGGTGTGGTCAGGTATGTATTGTTTGTATGGAATTTACCGCAAAACATACATACTCAAGCATATATTTACATATACATATGTAAGTACATATGTAGGTGAGCTGCAAAAGTATGAAAAATAAGGAAAACAATAAAAATCGCATTTCACCCACCTCCTGTCAACGACCATAGGGAGCTAAGCAGCTGAGCTACTTCTTTGAAATGTCTTGTCTTATTTTTCAAAGCTTAGCGGATGTATGTAAGAAGGAAAAAATTACAAATACAAACACATACAATTTGTTTATACCTACATATGTGTATACGTGAAGAGTAATGCTTTCACCTAGGTAAGTATCTAAGAAATGTAATACAGAAAAGTCAACACTTGCCAGTCAGTCAAACCGCACATTCCCACTGTTGAGCGAGTTTTTGACCCAAACCTTGTTTTTGTTTGCGTTCACAGTCGCAGTCGTCAATATGTGTACAGACATTTCTATATAAAAATACATACATACATACAGCTTGTGTGTATATTTCTATGCGAAAAGAAAATTGTTGGAATTTTTATTTATATTCGCGCGTGCATTTCGTTACTACATCTTACAAATATATTTGTCTACATACATACATATGTATGAATGCATGTTTCCATATGTGTAGGTATATATGGTACACTTGCGAGTATACCAAATATTGTATAATATTTGTAAAAGTCGTCTAATAGCAATGTGCAAGTCTTCACTTCTCGCGTTTTCAAGGATACTCTCTGAAGTGAATTACATTTTTTTCTCAGTTACTTATAAAATCTATGCCACACTAGGTATGTACATACATATATTCAAGGTGAATATACATATTTATGTACATATCTACATATGTAGGTATATGCATTTAAGTCAACACACATATCTAATTACACACATTTGTGCAGACGTAAACTCAATACAATAAAAAAAATCATAAAAATAACAAAAACAATATTATGCACCTTTTTCACTTATGGTATGCCAACAACTTTATGTTACACACTTTTGTTATATGCATTTATCACCCCGCGCCTAAAAGCATACTTCTTTCGTCCACAAACAGATTTCACTTAAACCACAGTGTAAAAAAAAATCTAACACTAAAAAACCATTTTAAATCGCGCTAAAACAATTATGAGTGTTTCATGAAAATGATTTAAACCTATTTTAATAATCTTTAGCCGCATTTAATATTCGCACGGATGCACCCATTGAAAGCGTTATTCACATAGTTGGCGGATATTTTATTTTATGCAAACTGAAGCTGCGAACGTCTTGGAGCAAACTGACTTGTTGTCCCGCAATGTGTAAATTAGATTGGCTGTTAGTTGCCGATTCCTGTGCGCTTTCGTTTTCGAAGCTTTCAAAAGCTTAACAGTTTATGTTCTCTCTCAACGGGTATGCTGCTGGACACAGTGATTGCGAATATTATGATGAGTTCCAATGCGATATTTGCTACAATTGAATGTAACTCTCGTTTCATAAGCTCACGTTTTCATTGTACTTTGTAATATTCGCAACTGTAAAGACTGATTCGCTTAAAACCTGCTTCAATTTGCTTCACAGATAAACTCGCCACAGACTGACAGAGTGAAGAAAGCCGAGAGTGTGTCCTATTACCCAATATTTTTTTTATTTTTGTTGTTAAATAACTTAATATATAACAGAATTTGAATTTACCTATATCAAATAAATTGTAGTGTTATCACTCCTCTGTTTAGTATATGGTACGAATAAATAGACGATTGAGGAAGTTGTTTGTTCGACAATATTTTTCTTCACCTCGCTTTGCCTTGCCTCAATACTTTCTATATGTATGTACTTACTCATACTTCGAACTTATCTATCAAAACGCAATTCTGACGACAATCGAGTTTCAACAGTCAAAACTTATTCACAGAAGATTGAAGAATAATTACAAGACTTAAGTTTAAACCAAACTCTTCACGCTTTATCAGAGAAACTGGCAAAGATTTTGTGGTGAAATTAGAAACGGTGTATACTACCCAGAAAAATGGCTGCCAGATTCAGAAATCTCTTTCTATTTAGTACAGGGCTTCTCTTCCTCATATTTTCTGCCAACCCTGCAGCAAAGAAATCTGAAAACCTCTCTGCATATATGTATACTAAGCAATAGCCAGAAAATACCGCAATATTGTTGCACAAATTAGATGAAGTCAGTTGTTTCATCGACTCGGAGTATAATAGTTGCTTATTTATTATCCAATGAGTATCACTGTCCTATATATGGACCAACCCGCAGAAGAAAATCTTTAACTGACAAATACATAAAACTTGTTTAATTTCATATTTTCATTGTACTATTATTTTCATAAGTCACATAGTGAAAACGAAAGCAAAACTTGGAAGGTATGATTTGCAGTTCCACTTTATGTGATATGAAAATAATAATTTTAGCTCACACTGTACATTTTAACACCATGTGAAAACTGACGTTTCTCTATTTCCCCTAGTATTTCTCGTTTTTTGTTTTGACATTTTGTTTCTCACATTATTCAATAGAAAAATATTTATCAAGCATTAGCATTAGTTTTGAGATTATTGGGTCAAAGTGTTTTATTCTTGTTAAGTGGCGAGGCCACGTTTTACAAAGCCCATATGAATTCAAGCAAGAAGTAGTGAGGCAATTAAATTAAAGGAATGACACTTGTGTTGCGACTTTTCCGCCGACCGGCTTACCTTTCTCCTAGTAGTGCATTTACCCTACAACGGCAACAGTATGCATACCCCATGACCATACTGATTCGACAGCGAAGGTGACTGACCCAAATCCATACTGCTCTTCATAATTGTAAAAAACATCTTTAAAAAAAAACTTTTTATATTTTTAGCGGTGCTACAGAAAAACGAGCTGCTGATAAAAAGCCTACCCTTCCTCCCATTATTCCTCCAAAAATTTCGCCAATTGAGCCAAAATATTCGCAATGCAAAGAAGATGACACAGCAAACGCGGCAAGTTGGTCCAAATGGCCACCAACTAAAACGGATGCGAAAAAAGCATCTAACCAGCGTTTGTCTAGAGAGAACGTCGAAAGCTATATGTTCAAGCATTTCTTTGATTATATCAAGAACTATGAAAAATTATTGGAAAAAAACTTTCCATCGGCCATGAAAGTGTATCGCACATATGTGGATGGTGTAATAGATTTTTACAATGACATGAAGTCATATCTCAAAGTTGTGCGTATTGTAAATAATTCTTCAATGGGACTAAAAGCACTGAATCGCAAAGAACTTGAACTCTACATGCAGATGCCACGCGATATGATGAAAGTTGCACCATCCCTATTTTTTGTCGCTCTACCGGTTGTCGGATACGTGGCGATGCCGCTGATGTATGTAACTTGTAAATTCCTTTGTATTGAACTTAAATAGAATTTGTATTTAGCTTCGCGTTTCCACAGCAATGCCTCTGTTCGCATTTCTGGACCCTTCAACAGCGTGCAGAGTTTCAACAATCAGCGTTGAAAAAACGGCTTAAAAATAATAAGCCAGTTTTGAGAATACTACAATCGAAACTGAAAAATGCAAAGAAACACGAAAATCACGAAGAACTACAACAGATACTGGGCATGTTGGGGAGTGGTTTTCATCCCACTGTGGAATCGTTGCTAAATGTCAAAGACATTTTTTCAGAACCTCCATACGACTTATACTCTCTAAGTAGGAAGCACCTTGTAAGTTCTTAATTATTTTATTTTTTCAAGTACATAAAAGTTTTAATTACTCCATTTTTTCTAGAATCTGCTGTGCCAATTACATGGCGTTCCAACGCTTTTATTTAAGACTTATCATTTATGGGAACATGCATTTCTGGTACATAATATGGATCAAGCTATTCTAAGAGAGGGACACGTTCATAATATGCATCCAGATGATATACGTCGCTCCTGTTATATTCGTGGCCTCAACCCTATCAATCTTAGTACTGAAGAAATGATAACATGGCTTCGTAATTGGATCAAAATTTCTACATCGCTAGAGGAACAACACATTAGCATGTTTCTGTACCTGCCAGTGCTACTAGGCTATAATCATCCAAATAATTGGCACTTAATTTACGACGATAGTTAGAGGAATATAATACATTTCTTGAAGCTACCAAACGGGGTTACACTACTACAAAGTATCAAAGAAAGTGTATAGGTCATAAATCTTCTCGAACTACCAGAGAAGCTTTCTAAACATCTTACGATATTTATTTCTTTTTCGTTTATCTTTAACAAAATGCATTCGTACCCGCTACGAATGTCTGATTGTACATACATATTAGTCACATTTTCTTCGTTTCAACTAGAAACTATGTTCAGCTCTTCACATCCTTTAATAAATACAATTCTTGCACAATTGATATGAACTTGTTTGTTTCTTGATTATAACAAATGGTTTCATGCAAACCGGAAACCCCAGGATTGTATCAATACGTAATTAATGGCAAAACTTAGCATTAATACATACCACTGTTAAATTTAAAGAGCTGCGAGTGCTTCCCTTATTCTTTGATGTCCTAATTTCAATAGTAATAATACTCAAAATCTCTTTATTCCTATAAAATAACTTTATTTTCCTCCGAAAAGTAGCCAACTAAGTACGCATTGCATACTAAGTTGAAAAGTTAAAACACATTTTATTTATTTTTACTTTTTAGCAGCACCCTTCTTCACGCCTTGCGCTTTCAATTCACGAATGCGCTCGCGTTTGTCCTTCTTCAATTTACGTTCTGTGCCGTCGGACTTGGTGCGCTTTTTCAATGTGTTGAAAGCAACAGTAAGCAACTTGTTGCGTTGACGCTTGGCATAACGCAGCTTGAAACGATCGTAATCGTTCAAATGTGAGCGCTGTAAATTAAATAATGCACGATAATTAGAAAATTGGCACATCATTAACAATTTCTTAATAATAAAAGCTATCAGAAAATATGTAAATTAGCTTCATTATGTGTCAGCCGGCAATTCCTATCAAGAACTTTCATTATCATCATGTGAAAGTAATAATTAGTTTTTAATTTACAATATTTAAACAATGAGAATTACCTTGCAGATGTTTTGTGATCTGGCAGACCATGGGCTAGCCTTCCATTGGGCTTTCATGTCGCTGTCCTTCCATGCTTTTCGCACAATACGTGTTGGAGCAGTGAAGGGGAACTTGATGCGGTATTTTGTCAAATGCAGATTGTTCAATCTGTATTCTTGACGTGGTACACCGGTTAATGGACCATCAACGAGCACCTAAAAAATTTTAAAGATATTTATAAGTTATTAAAAAGTAATTTGGTGTTTACATCATTGGTACAAAGGGTACGTTTCAGTTATGGTTGTAAATAGCTTCAGTTATGTATCAGTTGGCACTTCCTATCGTCAACCGTATCATCACTTGCGTACCCTTTGCACAATATCGACGTCAAATTTTCATTCACTAACCCGTGTTTGATCAATAACATCAACAATGGCAACCAGGCGGCCCTTCAAGGGACCCGCTGAGCATTTGGCAATGCGGCCAGTCTGTACAAACCTCTGGAAAGGCTGTAAATAAAAGTAATATGCATTGAATTATCTAGTTAAATAAAAAATTATTCATATTAGTTAGTCAATGCTCCACGTTTCCGTATGTCAGCAACTAAACAAGCAGACACTACTAACACGTGAAGCCGTTTCGCAATTTCAGATTTATTTATAGGAAAACTTTGAATATGTTTACAAAGTAATGCACAATATCGCACACCTAGTTTTTAGACAACGTTTATTAATTGTGCACATTTTATTAACACTTTAATTGAAACAATTATCGAGTTAGAAAAATTATGTTGTCTCCTTACCATGGTGAACCGGAAAGAAAGAAACTTAGTTGCGCTTATCGAAAAAAGACAGATTCAACATGGACTCTGACACTGAACAATAACTACAGTACAAAAGTACCAGTGATGACAATTCGGAAATGTAGATATTAACATTTTTTAAATTAGGCAGCACTTTTGAAAGAAACGTCACAATAAAAGAAATATAAAAAACAGAAAAAATTTAGCTATATGACATTAGAAAGAAAGAATACGAAAATAGAATCCAACCTAGAGAAGGGAGAAATAATAGGCTGCATACATTGGAAGGGTTGCAATGCACTAAACAGTAGAAAGTGTTGTGGCGTTAACAATTTACTCTAATTATTATACGCTATAGAGAGCTAGGAAATTATAAAACTTCCATATATTAAGTGATCCAAGTATTTCTTTATAAGCTTACATTAGCAGCTGATCTTGCTTATATTTTACTTGGTGAGAAATGAAAGTTCACAATACCATGCAGAGATACCACAGGTTTCTGGGATTGTATACTTCATAAATTGGGTATTTGGTATTTTGAGTTATATTACAATTACAAATTACTGTACTGAGCATCTTATCGTGAATACGACTAATTTCCATAATTAATAATACAAAAATACAACCACAATAATTTTTCACTTTTGTACTAAGTTGACAGGTTTACGTCAAGCAAACACAAAGTCGTTAATATATGTATGAGTAAGTCCATCTTTTTATATTAAAGGCAGATTCTTTTATTGTACCAGTTCATTATTCAATACTCATTTTAATCCCTACCTATCGTTAAGCTGTTACAAACATTAACATATAAGCAAACATTCTGTCCTATCGAGCAATATTATTATTATCATCATTATTTTTTGGTAATAGACAAATTCAACGAACAAAATATTGATTTCTAAACTTATTATACACTTGAGCACATTCCAGCTAAATTGTTATCCTTCTACCATGAATGGAATCGCAGTTAAATGCAGGATAAAAAGAACAGCATCTTCATTTTAAATCATTTCATATGTTTTCTCTAAGACATCTTGATAAAGATCTCTTTCAATTAAGGGATAAAATTTGTTTTGAATTAATGCATAACAGCGGATTAACATTGAGTTTACATAGCAAAATTATCTAATCAGACTTCCATACCAAGAAGTTAAACATTATATTAGTTTTCCCTTCAAGTCAAATATGTTTTATTTTATTAAATTGACTTTTAATTTATTCTTGCATTGAATAAACTTGTCTTTCTAATGTCAAATGGATATAGAATTACTTTCTAAGCACTTCTTATGAAGTAATAAATATTTTGAAAGATTAAGGCTTTTAGGGAAAAAAGAATTATATTTGTAGCAATAATTTATTAAACGTTAATTTTATATTGGGTCAATGAATAAAAAATATTTTAATTTTTCTATCATACGTATTTCAAATTTTCATAATACTTTAATAAATAACTCTGTGTCGCACGTCAAATATCGCAACCAGCTGATCTTTGCTGTAAATTAAAATCGCAATCAGTGAATCATCCATCCTTCTTAAACATATCGATGATGTTATCTATGTTTATTTTCGTATTTTTTGTCCTTCAGTGTAGTGCGTAAAAAAAGAAGTGATTTTGTTTGAAAATAAAAGTAGTACTATTATCTGGAAGAGATTATATCCTGTAAATATGCCTCAATTCTGCCAAAGCATTAACCCTTCTACGTCGAGGACAATATATATTAATCCACATTTTAATAAACGAGTAGAAGCAATGCCCCATGCAATTGGAGCAAACGCTGTAAAACCCAAAACAATGTCAGTTGGTGCTCACATCAATCCATTGTTTTTAGGCGCTTATCGACCACCAGCTATACATATGAATCCAAACTTTTTCAACACCCGACTTATTGAACAACAAAAACTACAATCAAAATTCCGATCAGAAACTACCGAGAACGTGCCCTTAGCATATACACATACAGCTAGTACTAAACAGAACCTGAAACAAACACAAAATTCCCGTTTTCACGGTGAAATAATCGACCTCTGTGATGAACCCGACCCGTTAATTAAAAAATCTAATGTTATTAAATCGCCTGTAGCTATACCTGATAACAAAGTTGCTAAACAAAAAATTATTAGCAAATCTCGTACAAAAATTGTTCGCGAACCCGCTCTAATTAACAAAATAACCCCGTCCGTACCTCCAGCACTGATAGTAAAACAACCAGCACCGCTTATTCAATTAACCAGAAGGAAATTAATTCGAAAGACTCAAGAATTGCCCATAGGTAACATATCGCGTACCAGCGTTATACCAGCGCCAGCACCAGCGTCCTCCATAAACACGCAAGGAAAATATAAACTTGATCGAAGACCCAAGTCGACTATCGCTGCCGTGAATGAGAGTGTAATACCAGGCGTTAAGTTAAAACGTAAAAGCTTTGTTGCACGTTATGCATTACGACGCACAACTTCCGAGTCCAGAATAGGTTTAAAGTAAGTGTGTGTTTTATTTATTTCATTGCAAACATATAACGTCTTTTTTCTCACCTTCAGTTCTTCTAAACAACGTTCACTGCCTGTCAACAAGAAATTACAAATGCTCAATATTAATGGTGTGCTGTATAGGTCAACGGGCAACAAACTGCAAAGAAAAGACACTAACGTTACCGTCAAACCATTAAAATCGAGCAGAATATCAGGATTAAGCACTAAACCAGATTCCATTAAAAATTCAACTCAAAACCTTAGCAAAATATCTAATGATCGGGTGCTTTTTGTACATGGCACAAAGTTTATTTTGGATAAAAATGGTTTCAAATTAACTCGAATAGCACCTACCAACAAAGCTGCCATAGGCGCTCAAAAATCGGCAGGAGTAGCTCAAAGACTGCGACGGCGTATAGATATTGGTGGATTAACTTATGTCGCCTCTCCAACGCAAAATGTATTTGTGCGCACAAGTAATCACTTGACCTTGGCGCATTTAAATACAGCGAAAAATCGAAGTCTTCAATTACTCACACGTCGACTGGTTAAGAGCAATATACCATGTGCTATCTACCAACGAATTGGCAAATGCATTGCTCATGAAAGAGGGAAGTGCAACAAAGTGCATGATAAAAAGCAAGTCACTATATGCCCAAGGTTTGTAAATTTACTGTCAATAAAGGTGTTTGTGAAATTGACAATCTATATTTCTATAGATTCCTGCGCAGCGAGTGTCACAATCCAGATTGTTTACTTTCACATAACGTGTCTCTAGCCAAAATGCCAGTTTGTAAATTCTTTCTGCAAGGCGTTTGCGTACGTATGGACTGCCCATATCTGCATAAAAAGCTTAGCATCACTGCTGATGTATGCCAAGATTTTTTGCGTGGTTATTGCAAGTTGGCAGAACAGGTAAATAAGCTGTTAACTTCTATCTATATTTGAAATTGTATTCACTGATTAAATTCCAACTCCACCAGTGTAACAAGCGCCATGAATTCGTGTGCCCAGAATACGAACGTAGTGGAAAATGTGAATTAGTAAGTTGTATATACTGTAAGAATCGTAAAAGAAAACAAACAAATGAACAACCAAAACATAAAAAGAAATCAACAGAGCTTTCGGTGATACCAGAAAGCAGTGTACAGGGCACTCAAGAAGTAAATTCCGCTATATTACAGCGTTATTTCGTCGACAACAACTCACTTGAAAAGCCAGTATGCGATGAGAAAACTTTAATAGATGATAGTGATAAAATGGAAGACTCAGAGGAACAACATGTCGAGCTTGATTCCGATAGCGATACGTCTTTCGTAGCTGTTCGCCCTAAGGTTGGCGCATTGCCTGCCTTTATACCACTATTGTGAGGGAAAAACTGTCGTTATGCCACTAAACCATACTATTAAAGTTTAACATTGCTCTTTTACAAGCAACTATATTTGCATTTCACAGTAAACGCAAGGAATTCAATTGTTGCTGTGAAATAACAATAAAAACTATTCAAAATTGGATCATTCATTTCAAGTCATATTTTTTTTAATGTAAAAAACTTACGCAAAATCTTTCAAAAGGTGCAAAATAATAAAAATAAACTTTAATGCATGATTTTTCTTTAATATTGCGTATCATAATATCAATAGGGTATTTTTAGATTTATTTGAATAATCATAATTTTTGCTATTCATGTTATTATTATTTATTTAATTAATGTTAAGTAAATACTCAGCGTGTTTGTATATCAAATAAGTCCGGGAATGTTTAGATATAGTATATGTATGTAAGTATGTATATGGTATATTTATATATAGCGTATGTGGTACACAAAATCCAAAGTTTATAAAGTATTTATAGCATTTCATTTCCTTTACATTTTATGCAGCTTCACATATTTTTTTATTTTTTTTTTTGTTGGTTCTTGCTTTTAATTTTTGTATTTTTATTTTTTTGAATACAATTTGTTGTCTTACAACTAGAAAATATGTGGGTTTAGGTAACAAGTAGAAAGTTGTTTATGTTGCAAAGTTGGTGGTATGAGGTTGCACTGATTATATTTGTCTAATAAAAATTAATAATGAAAATGATAGATTTGATTTTTGTGAAAGACAACTATAAGCATAAAAATTATTGAAATGATAATAAAATATACATATATTATAATAGTTTAAGCGTTACCCGGACGAGCATCTTCTCAAACGTGCGATGTATTTCTAGATGTTTTACCACAATTGGAGATGCCACCTCCGGTTGATGATGTTTGTGAGAAGCTATAATTTTTAAGTCAAAATTCTCCCTGGAGAGCGTCTACTTTTCTATAATTTTTGAATATGCACTTATGAAAAAATAAGTTTTTAAGGGACTTCTTCAATAAATGATTAGTTTTTAAGGCATAAGTTAGACTATATTAAATTTTTATGGATTTTAGTAAAAAAATATATGTATATAAAGCAATTTATTAAACTATTGCAGCGAGTATTAAAAATGAATTTTTGAGCCAAAAATAAGCTAAAAATATTTATTGTTACAAATTCTCGACTTAAATTTAAAATTAAATGCAACATCAAATAGTTTAAATTGGACATAAAAATTTAGGAACATTAATGAAATAACACAAAATTAGTTATGAACTAAAAAGTATAAAGTGTTGAGAATTTGTTTCTGGCATACTATAAATAATTCTCTAGATTTTTTAAACTTTTTTGCCCCAATGCTACAAAAGCATATGATATGTATACATGAAATGATGATGACATTACGTAATAAATAAAAAATATACATATGTACATATACATACATATAAACAACAGCATTACACATCGATTCTTGCATCAACATATAAATTTACTTTAAATATCTTAACCTAAGTAAACCAAAGCCACAGAAAAATAGTACGTACATAATTATACTTTTGTTTTGCTTATTGATTGTGCATTTAGAAATACACTAAATAACAAATTGTCTTTGTTCGTGCTGTTTGAGTACTTTCTTCAATGCAGTACAGCTACATACAAGTCTACAAAATATTCGATGTACACATTTTTTTTTATCAACGAATATAATTTTTGATTCGTATAGTTGAGTTTTTCTTTTATCTTAAACATTAATACATGTTTTCAGATTTAACATAAGCTTTTTCAAAGGGAATACTACACTTACAAACATACATTAATTTGCTTTTTCGAGTGCAATCATTATTGCTTTTACATACAAACAAAATGGTGTTTTTTATGAAATGATAGAAAAAGAGTAGCGAATATATGCGAAAAATATCACAATACTATAGTAAAAAAAAAATTGAGATCGTGAAAGTTTTCCCAAGAGCAACTAACGCCGAGTGTATAAGTTATGCTTGCAATATTTTTGTTTATAGCACGGAACTGAAAATGTACAACATTGTAAATGACTGTATGCCAGATACATTAGATATTCATATAATAGATAGCCTTTTAAGGCGGTGCAAAGAAACCAAAAATATTGCATAGTCTATAATTATGTCCATACATGTGAATTGAAGATAAATTTAAGGAACGTTTTAACTAATGGAAAAATGTGCATAAAACTTCGCTGTTTTTTCTTTTGCCTAATGCACTAATTATGTTAATTGCCTGTCAAGCCCATAGTACTGGCAGGAATGCAAGCAAGTTATGGTATAAGATTATTACTTTAATTGTGGCGCGCATCATACTGTTTGACCTTTTCCGGTATGGCAGCTTTCTCTACGACGACGTGTTTGGCAAGTTCATCCAAAGATTTCACGTAAACTAATTTGCGCCAAAACTTTGCACTGTAAAATAAATTTAGTTTTATACATACATGTGTACATTCTTTTTTATGCCTACCTACCTAACAAAAGGTCGTGTCATCCACACAATAGATTTAATCCAAAATGTTGGGTGTACTAAATACATATTTTTCAGACTTTTTCTTAAACGCCGATCTAAAAGTTGGTAGCATCTGTAAAATAAATATATGTGTATACATATGTAAATTTAACAAATAAATTTATTATTTTATATATACTTCTTCAACCATGGAAACGGTGGCACATTACGTCTACTGGTACCGCCATGCAAATAAATGAGCACATAGTCTTCCGTCACCAATTGTTCCAAGGTTTTAATAACATATAAAAATAAGTTATCCATTACATAGCTATAATCAGCACGAGAACGATCTGGCAGATGGCAGGCACAAAAAATTACAATCGCATTGTGGCCGCCCGCTTGTAGATAGCCACCATGTGACAGTACACGCTTGTAAGGCTCGATCACACGCATATCTATTTCTCTGGTATGTCCATCAGGCAATGTTATCTTTTGCCAATTTCTAGAATCTCGTCTTTCTTCGGCTGCTGAATATTGCGGCAGCTGATCAGTTGTTCCATCAGGATTGCTTGTTAAAGTTGAATGTAGATGAGGAGTTGGGGTAGCAGCTTCGGGATATTCGTCTTCGTCATCTATACAACCAACAACTCCGCCATCTTCATCATCGTCGCTATCATCATCTAAGCCATCAATTAGTGAACTTGAAGGGCTTAATGATGCTAATTTATGTTCAATATCTTCATCATCGTCAAAACTATGATTTGAAATTGAATCCAGTGATGAGATGTCATCACCACCATTAGCACCTTTTACAATAGTTTTTCTGCTTCGACGCACATGTTTTGGCATATCATTGCCAACAGTTGGAATAAGTGATACACTTTGAAAATTAGCTTCGACAGTTGCGTGATATTGTGATAGATCAGCTTCAGATTCGCTACTCAAAAGGTCAGGACTGTGTGCCCTTAAATAAGAGAGTTTATTGTGCGTTATGGTAGGTACGTTAACTATACCCCGTATATTGTTCAATGTATTTCTCTCAGTTATTGTAATCGGCTGTAGCGGCGACTGCTTGTGTTCATATTGCGGCACTACATCCGGGAAATTGTTGCGTTTTACATCATTGTTTGTTGTTATTGAATTTGCAGAATTATGTTCATTTTCAGAATCTGCGGGCGACATCAAGGGATGACTCTCTGTTATAGTACGTTCAATATTTTGTCGCTGTTGGGGTCCAAGTTCTAATTGTAACGCGCCTGGTCGAACAAGTCTATTGTCCAAATTGGGTGCTTCTTCATTTTCTTTTTTCACATTTTCCACTTTCATTGTGCTGTTCGTTACCACAGTTGTGTCTTTTATGAGTATTTGTTGTATGTTGTGATTGTTGTGCGTCGGTGATTGTGGGGCGTCAGGATCGTCATCTTCACCAAGTGGCGACACACCTGCTGAGCCCTGTGAAGTAGTAGCATCAGATATATCCATTTTGCTGTCCGTTAAGGGACTCTCCATTTGCAAACTAAAGTAAATTAAAAATTCGGATAACAAATGTGTTCTTTTTCACAATTCTAATCGATTAATCAGCGATTAGATTCTCCTTTGTACCTTTGTGCATAAATACAAAAGTATTAACTACGAATATTTATTTCGCTCACCTCATTTCACTATTTCTTTCACAATCACTCGTTGTTGTTATTGTTGTTAATATTAAAGAGTGGATATTTTTATTCAAAATTTTTTCGTATAAACTAATGACTCCGCACAATAAAAATAAATAAAATAACACCAAAAAATTTCATCAGTCATTGAAAAATTGTCACAATGCTGCCATTGGGAAGATAAAATACTTTAAAATCGAATGACTGTCAAATTAAAAAAAATCAGGCTTATAATTAATAAAATACAGAAATTTTTTTAAATAAATTTGTACTCACTAATATCAGTTAAAACCTTCCATTAATTAGGACAAAATAAACATTGGAATAAAATATGTGTGATGAAAAACCAAAATATCGGTTACGAAGCATTAAGTGGCAGCACTATGGGTAGCACTTGCATAAGTCAGTTTTCTTTTTAAGTGCTGAACATTTCCCCTCTAGAATTCTGTGTTGCTTATTGACGAAAAATTTTTTTCACAGTGAATTTTCGATCAAAAAAACTTAAAAATCACAATTGGCTATCGTTTTTGAATCTGGAGTCGCCATGGAAACAACTGTATCGCCTACTAGGACTGGTACTCATAAGGAAGAAAAGTCGACCACTTCTATTCTTACTACGGTTACAGCAACAACAACAAGCGCAATTACAACACCAACGACGCCATTGCAGAATTTACCCATAGAATTACAAAATGACCAGAAGCGCAGAAGGTAAATAAAAGAATTTTAAATGAATATGTAATAACATAATATTTGTAAACAGCTCATCTCGATCAATCAAACGTAAACGTTTTGATGACGAAATTGTAGAGTATAGCATTGGATTCCCACAATCACGCGGAGAAGCAAAAACCGGACGTCAGCGCACAATATCTCAAACAACTACACAGACTCAATCTTTGTCGGCGGCAGTACTGCAAGCGCCTACACCTACTGTAAGCAATCTTGAAATTACATCGTCTTTCGTACGGGAGGCGCCTACATTAGCATCCGCACCGAGCGCGAATAGTGGAAGTGTATCGCTTGGGGGAATTTCTACGTCTTTACCACCTGTTCATCCAACGGTAATTAAGCAAACATCACCTTCGATGGAACGCTCATTAACGTCGCATGGTACTGATAAAAGACGTCTTCCTCGTTCAACTAAGAAATCTAAAAAAACTGGTCGACCTCCAAGCCAAATCACAACCAAGGATTTAGGTCGCTGGAAACCTATTGATGATTTGGCTTTAATTATTGGTATACAACAGACTAATGACCTACGCATGGTGCACCGAGGTGTAAAGTTCTCCTGTAAGTTTACTTTACAGGAATTACAATCTCGTTGGTTTTCATTACTGTACGAACCAGCAATTTCTCGCATCGCCGTGGCAGCTATGCGCAATCTTCATCCAGAACTGGTAGTTTCGGTTCAAAGCAAAGCGCTTTTTAGTGTACAAGAAGAGGAACTACTTGGAACCATAAAAAGTGTAAATTTAATTCACTTAAACTAGTAATTTCAATAGAATCTAATAAATATTCTAATTTTAGACTGATAATCCAAAACTGGAACAGTTCCAGGATTTGCTGGAAAAAAATGCATCTGTATTCTATGGAGCACGAACAGCTAAATCAATACAAAACCACTGGCAAATGATGAAGCAGTATCAATTGCTGCCGGATCAGGTGGTGAAACCATTGCACATGAGTGACCAACCATTAAGCTTTTCAGATGCTGAAGATCTAATACTTGATGCCGAGTTAAACGATCAACGCGATGAGGCCTTGGAGATTGAGTTAGCATTAAATGATCGACAAAATAAGCGTGAGATTCGTCTTTTGGAAAATGAATTAAGCCGCTGGAATGTCTTGGTTGATTCTGTTACTGGTGTAGCACCACCAGAATTCGATGGTCAAACCCTAGCAGTGCTTCGTGGTCGTTTGGTCCGTTATTTAATGCGTTCGAAAGAAATCACTTTTGGTCGTTTTGTTGAAGATTCACATGTCGATGTCGATTTATCGCTAGAGGGTCCAGCATGCAAAATATCTCGTCGTCAGGGCACAATTAAACTGCGCAGCAACGGTGATTTCTTCATTGCAAATGAGGGCAAGAGACCCATTTTTATTGACGGAGTTCCACTCTTAACTGGAAATAAGACGCGTCTCGCTAACAACTGTGTTGTTGAGGTGAGCTCCAACATATATACATACATTATAATAACAAAACTAAAAATATATTTTACAGATCTGCAGTCTACGTTTCGTGTTTTTGGTAAACTATGAACTAATTAATGCTATACGGCACGAGAGCGCTAAAACAACAACTTCCTTAAATTAGATTTAAGACTGCTATTAAGCTTTTGAATGTTATTTATAAGTAATCATCTAATTTTTCCTTTTGTGAATTTCAAATACACAAATGAATTAAATGAAATATTTTTATTTTGTGTTAAAAAACGGAATTTTCAAAAAACTATTACTCAAAAACGGATCGTATTATGACAAAATTTTAAATCTTTTATTATCCTTCCACGAAGAATTATATAATACATTTAGCCTCTGAATTTTTTGAATAGAGGATGCACTGAACCTGCATTACGTCGGCGCTGTTCATAGTAGATAGCATCGTCGCCACCAGACATGGAGCTGAGACCGCCAGCCCGCTTGGACGCTGTTGCACCACTGGGCCGATAACCTGGTTCTCCCGGCACTTTTTCGTCTTCGCAATCCAAGTCGGTTGCCGATAAAACTTGCTGCAAGAGCTGAGACTGTTCTTCACGGGTTTTATACATCAGATCTGGGTCTGTGTCCATGCCACTTAAGTGGGTGATTACTTTATAGCTGTAACCTTGGTTGACCAAAAATCTTTGACGTTTGCGTGAGTAGCTCATTTCCAAGGTGTCCTGTGAAACGAGAGTATAGAAGAAAGCATTGTATTCTTCTGCGATAGCCCCTTTTTTGGCACGCAAAATACGACCAAGACGTTGTGCCTCCTGACGTCGAGAGCCACCATGTGAGGATATTTGAATGAGTACATTAGCTTCGGGTAAATCAAAACTCGTATCGGCAACTTTGGACACAAAAATTGTATTCACCTGGAAGCAAATGCACAAAGTACAAAAAAAAAACACTTAATTTATTTAGTTAATCTTCGTACCTTTTGATTGAATTTAAAGTTTTGTAGAATTTGTATACGCTCATTTTGTGAAGTAGGTCCATAAATAAATGGTTTGTTCATCTTGATTGCATAGTGTTTAAGGGCAAATACGTTATCGGAAAATACAATTGTTTTGTCTCCTCGTTTCTCATGATACTTAATTAAAAACTGACAACTACGAAACTTGGACGGGTTCATTACATAGAGTAACATTTTCTTGGAGGTTTTCGTAGTAAGATATTCACGGTAGAATTCTGGGGACATCGGGCACCACACTTCAGCGCACTGTACCTTAGCAATATAACCTTTCTTTTGTAATTCCAACCAATTTGCTTCATAAAGTTTTGGTCCAATAAGAAAATTCAAATCAGCGATCTTATCATCTTCACGCAACAATGTTGCTGTTAGACCTAATTTGCAGTGAGACTGCACAATCGTCAAAACACGTCTGAACATTTTAGCGGGTATAGTATGTACTTCATCGAGCACCATAATACCCCATTCCTGTTCCTGCAACCAGCGCATGGTCTGTTCTGCTTCCCAAGAACGTTTCTGGGTATGTGTTATCATAGAATATGTTGTTACGAGTATGCCGCAACCCATGGGTTTGTCTTTAGCTTCAGAAGTGAATCGACAAATCATACTGTCATCAGCAGTGGACCACATTTTAAATTGTTGTTTCCATTGTTCTACAGAAACACCACTGTTGCAGAGAACAAGTGCACGTTTTCGAACTGTGCAGCAAGCTGTCACACCGACAAGCGATTTTCCTGCACCACATGGCAATACAATCACTCCAGAACGGGCACGACCGTTACCAAACATTTTACGTAAGCTTTTTTCTTGATAAGGTCGAAGAACTGCAGCCGGCTTTAAATCTATGTTTATGTCTGGATTATGTGTATCGTTACGGAAATCATATTCTGCTAACAGTGGATGTTCTATTTCAATACAACGTTTCTGTATAACTTCGATTTTTTCTTGATTCACTTCAAAAGATACAGTTTTCAAATTGGCTTCATCCTCATCTTCTTCTTCGTTATCGATTTTATCATAGAAGTTTGTAATGTCTTCAGGAACGGCTGTAGTACCATCTGGATTTGTTATTACCGTCGCACCAGCAGCAGTATCGCTGGTGCTTGAGGCAGTGTTTTCACTGCCAGGTGGCAGTTTTGTTCCAAATTGTGTGATAGCTTTACCTTCTAATTTACCTTGTATGAAACCCTCGCCTTCTTCGCGTTTTAAACGACATTGTTGAATTACAGGATCTTTTAAAAGTTTTTGAAGAATTTCAGGATGAGGTGATTCAATAAAATATCTACATATGAAATAGTAGAGAACATTGATTAATTCTAAGTTTATTTATACGGAGAACAATTACCTGTTGTGTTTAAGCACCAATTTAACCTTTCCGTAAGACAAAGTACAAAGCTTGATAAATTCAATGATACCTTCTGGTATTGACGTTTTACTTAAACGCTTGAGATATTCAATGATATCATGTGTTTGCAATCCCACTGACACAGCTGCATATAAACTATACGCTGTTAACTTATATTCATGTATATGTTCAGGACGGCAAACAGGCTCCGATATAGCAATTAAAAAGTCATGAGCATGTTTATAAACAGGTGAAAATGATTCCAGAAACACATGGCCATTTGGTGCAACCCATAGCGGTCTATTTGTATGGTCAGTCTTTAACTCCATTTGAGCACGGTAATCCTTTGCACCATACTCGTCGGTCATAATGCCATCATCGTTGGTTTCTACATTTTTGGAAGCAGCAACGGGGACGCCGTCTAACTCAGCAGCGCCATCAGAGGCAAGAGAATCTCCATCTTCCACCAATTGGGTGTAAGCTTCATCTTCAGCACGTCGTTTTTTTCCTATCACAATAAAAAGTTAATACAAATATTATGGTTATTTTTATTCGTTCGTACCAAATTTATCACCGGTAAATCGGTCTTTTTTTGATTTTTTTGGAGGGCCCATAATAATTTCTTTTAAATTTCACAATAAACTAATCCAGAAGTTGATGCTATTGCGAAAAACAAGTACGTTGAAATAGTTTACTTATGTATTTCTTTATTTTGGCAGCACATAACTTCACAGCTGTTAAAAATGGAGTGACCAGCTATTTTTATGATGTCAATTGTAAATTGGAAATAAGGGGTTTTCACAGTACGTTATGAGTATATTTTATGTATTGGATTTCATAGTTCGATGGGTGACCAAGCAATCGGCTATAGTTCTTTGAAAAATTTTAATTCCGTGGCTATACGTATATACTTTCTAGAAGTTTTGTTTTTTAATCTATAAAATATAATGCAAAGTTCCGTTATTCTTGTCGTAGGCAATTTCTTGAATCAATCTTTTATTATTATTGTCAATTCAAAAAAGCTACATTTTTGCTTTGTTCTACATATAACAGAGCTAAACATTTTTGCGAAAAGTGCGAATCTTTATTATAAGTTGAATTTTATCGCCAGATACATCAGGGAATGTATTATATACATTACCCTCAATCTTTATTTTGAAATTCAGCTAATAATGACATATATTGCACAAGTGTAATTCTGAAATTTACACATTCGTAAATACATCAATAAAACAAAATATTTGCCATGATTAATCAAATCTACGCGGAGTAATTCCACTGGATTCAAAATAGCAAATATAACTAACTTTTTCTCAAGTATATAATCCTAAACGAACAAAGCGCTTAAAGCAGTAGTGAAAACGAAGCGTTTAGATATCGAGCCCTAAAGGAAAGGTAAAAATTATGGTATTACTATTTTGACATTTAAATGTACAAATTCTGACATATTATGGTACGGAAAGTTATTTCCATGTGCGATGGTATGGAACTGTGTACTGTTATTTGTTTGGTTATGTTGTGTTGCATTGGTAACAGTGGCAACCTCTAATAGTTGTTGTTATCATATTGACGCGAATGTTGTGAACTTATATAAAAAACGTACAAAATGCTATTATAATCGTTAGTAAAGAATTGTATAGTAAATTTTAATAGTTAATTCGTATAAAATGTAAAAACTAAATATATTTTCTAGCTGGAAACCAATAACATGAAAACTTCTAGTGTTTAAAAACCTTTAAAACGGTTACCTACTGATACAACACTTCAATATGGGTATTATTTTCTGCTATGCGTAAATTATATTGATTTTCAAATGGCACGTTGTGAAAGGCAAATCAGCAGGACCAGAGGGCGTAAAGAATTACCTGGACTGCCGATGTGGAACACATAATACACATAAAAGTATTATGTTTTTAAATAAGAAGCTATACAAATAAAATCTGCTAACAGTACCACTTTTGAAGAATCGAAGGTGCTCTTGGGTATACTACGGAACGCAAATAACTATGTGTATACATAGCGATATACAAATCTACACAAGCAGCTCACATGGTCAATTGAAATAAGTAATCCGAAATTAAACTATTGTGCAATCATAGTACATTTATGATAACTGTAATTGTACACATCTATACATACGCCCCTGTGTATTATTCGCGTTCGTTCCTAAGCAGAGAATTGATTCCGTCGTTGCCTTGAGTGAGTTAGAATTAAGCATTTAAGTGATAAGCTTAATTTGTCTTTTTAGTTGCAATATGAGCGGAAAAGAATCAAAAATGCTGTAGAACATGTAATTGTCTACAGTCGTTAAATAAGTTGAATTTTCAAATTATAATAATGCAAAAATGTAATAGTGATGAGCGCATTACAAGCGCTAACTCCAGTCCACGATTGCCTCAAAAACATTTGTCACTATTTGGTTTTCTGACCAAGCGATCAAGCAAAATAGAGCCACATCCACGTGAAGATGAGTCGAAGAAACAGGAAACAGACTACTTGCGCCCATCATCAGCATGTGGGAGTTACTTTGGTACCAATAGTCATGATGTGACATTTGCGAAATGTTCTCCTGATCGCCAACGTTCGCCAAACTCTCCTCAAAAAGCAAATGGAATAAAGAATAATGCATCATCAGGAACGAATAAAATACTACCTCCCATCAGTAATAGCACTAAAAATGCCTACGACGCTAACGCACGAAATTCTCATGTACGTCGTCGTAGTATTGATGGCTCTCAAAGTGATGGAGGTGCTGCTGAAGTGGTACTCCGTAAGACAGTTAAGTACCGCTCACCGAATCATAACCGCTTCAGTCACCAGTTTAGCTTATGTTGTAAAGCCGAAAAGAAGCCAATGACACCGCCAGTAACAGTGCGTTACAATTCAATACCAGATCCAGCCAATACGTTGATCAAACGTGACAGTCAAACATTATGTTGGAGTTTCGTAGATAATGCATCTTTATCAATGCAGTCATCCGATGAAAATACGTCCATGCAATTGCCAAAACAAGATGAAAACTTAAACAGAGTGAATATAACCGAATGTTCAAGTGCGCCAGAGTCGCCAGTTACTTCTAAAGTGATGTTTACATCCTCGCACAGTAGTCCATCAAATGTCTCGCTCAAAAGTGGCCACAGTGAACAAGTGACAACAGACCCAGTGGCTGGTACGCATTTCCGCGGCCCTATTCGTCCATTGCCTGTTTCTGCATGTCGTTCACGATTGCGACTAAAACTATATCCACCAGGCAAGGAATTGCCATCGTTGGAACCGAATGCAAGTCAAGCATCAGCTAATGCAATAAAACGTGCTGTAACGCCACAGCACATGTCTTCGCCAAATATTACCATGCAGCCAGACATAGCCAGGGAATTGGAAGATCATCAAGAGCAAAATATGCGTTTTAGTTCGCATGAAAATATACAAATACAAAAGTTACAATCTAGTCAAGTAGGATTAGCGCGACGGGCACTACTAAGTGCTCAAGTATTGAGTTTGATACCAACTGACAAAGCTCGGGAAAGGTAACCAATATAAATATTTTAGTCTTAGCATAGTTATATTTATATTTATTTCATAAAATAGGAGTTTTATGGATGGACACATGGGATCGTCAGCATTATTGGGACCCGCTGAATTGGACCGTGTTTTGCCAAATAAAGAAATCACAATATTCGTAGGAACATGGAATATGAATGGGCAAAATCCACCAAAGTAAGAGAAACGTCTTTTAAACATAATTTCTTTTAATTTTAAACATCCTAAATTTCAGACAAATGAACGATTTTGTTCTACCACTAACAGTGGAGCACGTGCCCGATATTGTAGCTATGGGCACACAAGAATCGAGTCCCGATCGTTTCGAATGGGAGGTGACGATTCAAGAGACACTCGGTCCATCACATGTACTTTTCTATTCAACAAATTTGGGTACACTACATTTGGCCATATACATGCGTAGAGATCTTATTTGGTATTGCTCAGCACCGGAAGATGCTTCATTGTCGGTGCGTACCGGTACCGCCTTTCGTACGAAAGGTGCGGTGGCCATATCGTTCTGCCTCTTCGGCACCTCAATGCTTTTTGTTACGTCCCATTTGACTGCACACCAGCAGAAAGTGAAAGAACGTGTTTCCGATGTGAAACGTATTATACATGCATTAGACTTGCCAAAAAACCTAAATCTACGTCATAAAAATAAGGATGTCACACAAAATTTTGATAATGTTTTCTGGTGTGGTGATCTTAATTTTCGCCTCAGTGAACCGCGCGAGAAACTTTTGGAATGGATACAAAATACAAAATTTCCACTACCCTCACATTTGCCACACGGTTACATGCATACCGATCAACTGTCATCTGTTCTATCGGATGGTGCTGCTTTTCGTGGTTTCATGGAGGCGAATATAACATTTCCGCCAACGTATAAGGTGTGTATGTGGCAGGAAATAGTTTATATTTTGAATTAATTTTATGCTAAACTGTGTATTTTTATTTTTTTTAGTATGATCCCGGTACTCAACACTTTGATACATCATCCAAGCAACGTGCGCCCGCATATACCGATCGTATTCTCTATAAGTATCGTCAATCGCAGGGCTTAGGCATAAGGCGTGGCAGCACTACTACATCGGGTGGTGGTACAGCTCAGCCTTATGTAAAATGCTTGTTATATGATTCAGTGCCATCTATTACGACATCGGATCATAAACCTGTTTGGGCTTTGTTTAAAACACAAATACGTGCTGGCACCGACGCGTACGTAGAGCTTATATTTATTAATAATATTTGAATTTTACCCTTAAATTCATTCCTTACAGTATTCCATTGGCAGCTGGTTTGTTCAATCGTGATATTTATTTGGAAGGCATGAAAAGACGTTTAAATAATCAATATACAGGTTCATCGGCAGTTTGTGCTATACAATAATGTGCTTTATGTTTGGTGGCTTTAAAAAAAAAACAAAAAAAAACAAAATGTATGCAAATGTAAATACTCAGTAACAATGTTTATAGCTAAGTGATAAAATACTCAGTTAAAGTATGTTTAAGTTATTAAGTAAGAAGTATAATTCCTCTGCTGCTAGTCAACCAAATCAAAGAAAGATATATTATATATTATACATACATTTATATAAGTATACATACAAGTAATGTAAAATAGGAGCGAAGAGAAAATTTATAATTCGAAAAAATACATTAACAAAGACATTGAATCTACTAAAAATGACAACTAAAGGCACTAAATATTGCACAAATTTACAGTTGCTTTATTTATTTAAATGTAGCGTTGCCTTAACGCACAATATCATTTTAAATAATTATGCTAAAAATCATTTTTTTCTTTACTTTATTTTTTATTTTTCGATATTCCAATTGATGTACATTCAAAAATTAAAACGAATTGCTAATTAAACATTTGCTGGAGGGATTTTAATTAGAACGGTGCTTTTGACGTTGTGTTCATAATGGTTAACACCACATAACAGTACCTTGCGAAACGATACATACTCACATTCATTCATACTCGAAAAATTAGCAATATAAATCGACCCTTTTTAGTAAAATTATTATCGTATATAATATACATATAAGAATAATACTCAATTGCACAATGATGATAATACTGAGAATACTCAAATCCAATGGCATGCTTATTTCGTGCTTTTAAAATTAAAAAATATAATCAGCAATGCTACTCATTTAACATTCTAGTCAATTCATTCAATAAAGTTAAATTTAAGATGAAAAATAAAATAATAATTTTTTAATTAATATGTAAATACATATGTATGTTTGCATGTACATACGTGTATGCATAAAATAAATAAACTTTCATACTACATAAATACGTTAACTTACAGTTAAATATACCGAAAACGAAGTGCTTTAAAAAATAATGCGTCTAGCCTATTATTTATAAATAATTAAATTAATTATACCATACATACATATATAATATACAAAATAAGCATAGATTATTCTAATGGAAAAACTCTAAAACTAAATCTAAAAGCATGTTTGAAATGGAAAAATCTTTATAAACAAGTCGCATCTCTATTTGCTATAAATTATAATATATTTATATAAATATACATACTATAATATTTATTTGTATTTGCTTTGCAATAATTGTTCTACATATTTATTTATTTATTTAAGTACATATTTAATTGTTTGTTATTTTAACATTTTTGTTGATTAGTTTTACATTATTAAATACTCTGTTGACAATTGTGATTTTTTACTATTTATGTTTTAAATGTTTTAATAAAAATTTCATATAAAATACTTGAAGAAATTTAATAGTCACAAACCATAATAAAATGGGATTATCGGCATTATAATTTTCAGCGTAAGTACGACTATGTAAATTTAATTGACATCAAAAAATTTTACTTTTATTTTTCTTTAAGGTGTTTGTGTGAAGTGTGCCGGTTTTATTAGTAGATGTCGCTAGCAATATGTATAAATTTCTATGATTTGTCATGTATGTAATTTTTTTCTATTGACATTAACCTACAAAAATACGCAAGTCACATTCCGCCAAAATAATAGCGTCATATTTGTTTACCTCAGTGAATATGTCGAATTTCGTTCCAAGTAAATCGCATTTGCGGCATTCGTTGCTTTTCTTATGGTGACATGGTTTCGTCAATTTAAAAGTGAAGATTTCGATTTGACAGACAATGAACATCCTGGTGCAGCGATAAAGTTCGAAGACGAAGAATTGCATGTTGATCCAACCCAATCGCAACAAAAATTGGCATAAACACTACATGTGACTCGAGGAGCAATTTGCCAACGTTTAAAATCCATGGGAAAGATCCAGAAGTATGGAAAATGGGTGCCACACCAGCTGAACGATAGACAAATGGAAAATCGAAAAACCGTTTGTGAAATGCTGCTTCAACGATTCGAAAGGAAATCTTTTCTGCATCGAATTGTCACGGAGGACGAAAAATGGATTTGTTTTGAGAACCCGAAGCGAAAAAATTCATGGCTTTCCCCTGGTGAAGCTGGTCCATCGACTGCAAGGCCAAATCGCTTTGGCCGTAAGACAATGCTCTGTGTTTGGTGGGACCAGTGTGGTGTGGTGTACTACGAGTTGTTAAAACCTGGTGAAACGGTGAACACGGATCGCTACCGACAACAAATGCTCAATTTGAATCATGTGTTGATCGAAAAACGGTCGGAATAGGCCCGAAGACATGGCAAAGTTATCTTGCAACATGACAACGCGCCGTCTCATACCGCTAAACTGGTGAAAGACACATTAAAAACACTTAATTGGGAAATATTATCGCACCCGCCGTACTCTCCAGACCTCGCCCCGTCCGACTATCAAATTTTCCCATCGATGGGACACTCCCTTGCAGAGCAGTGCTTCGCTAATTTTGAAGAAGTCGAAAAATGGCTCGTCGAATGGTTTGCCTCGAAGGAGAAATAGTCTTTTTGGAATGGTATCCATAATTTGTCTGAGAGATGGGCGAAATGTGTAGAAACCAATACTTTGAAAAAAAAAAATTTGAGATTCCTTTGAAAATTAAGTGTTTTCTTTATCCAAAAAACCGGCAAATTTCAACTAGCACACCTGGTAAATTGGTCTCGAATACATAAATACATATGCACTATTGTTTTTGCAGTGATTCGGCAAATTCGCTTATGAACAGGCCAGACTAGTCGTTAATCGATAGAAACGATCTGTTTCGAACCAGAGAAAAAGGGCGGGTTTTACGGGTTCTGCAAAAAAGTGGTTAGTGTCGTGAGGGGTCCCATTGCATGCATGGCATTTTGTACATTGGTTATGTCGCGTTCAAGTCTGGATTGGCAGAAATTAAGCTCGAGGTTTGGTTCTGCAATAGGTGGTGTTTGTATTCCGAGATCGCCATTCACAAGAATAGAGTTCTTAAAGGTTTTGACGAGCTCTAGGTGAAATATTCCACAAAGTAGTTTTTGATGAATATTGCGGGAGTGACAGCCTTTGGTAAAAACCCGGATCGTTCCGGTATAAAGACCCGACTGATGCTGTGAGTGTTCAAGCGAAAAATTCGATTAGCAAAATTCATACCTACAACGTTACATAAACAATTCAAGGAATTTATGCTGTTAATGTCCTTATATGTATTTCCAATTTGATTTAATATAAGGTCGACTATTGTACATACCAGTTGATCTAAACGGAGTTAGTTTGCCAAAAGTACACGTGTGAGTAGATCGACGGTCATGATATGTATCTAATATGCCGAAGGCTATTGGATCTACCGTTTGGATAGGATACTGATGACCTACATTCAAAGAGGAATGTGAATAGGCTGTCTCTCCGACCACTGTATAACATTCTCCACTCCGAAATTCTCGATGACCCTTTTCATCATCTGGACGAAGTACCGACTAAATCAATACATCAAATTCAGTTACTGTTACTGGATGTGACATTAGGCAAAGTCCTTTCATTACTATACTCGTTGACGTGAAATAAAAGATCTTCATAAAAATCCATCGATCTTTGATCTATTCATTTGTTAGAATAACATGAACATCACAAGTTGGACGATCTGAGCCGAAAGTCATGTAAGCAGTTACAATTTTGTTGGTTAATGGTTAATTGAACTGAAAATCATCGGAGCTTGTATGGTACATAGGTATACAACGATATAGCAGTATACATATGTATGGATATGTATGTTTGTGCACATACATAAGTACATCCTGAAAAATGTTTAAGCATCGCCATATATTTACATACTCGTACTCGTATGTATGTATACACATAGAGTACCACTGGAGGAAAAGTTGGCATGTGCTTGCGGCAGTACGTTGCATTTCAATCCGCGAATCCTTGTGATGCTACCAAAAATGATTTTGGTCAAATGGTAATGCAGTGTATGGCGTATGTAAGTATTCATGTACACGTATGAGTATGTACGAATATATGCGCCTGTGAGTAAACTTTGGAGAGCGTAGTGCGAGCTAAATATTTATAACCGCAAATGGAAACGCCCAAGTGAGTTGGTGTGCACCAGCAATAAGGACAACGCTGGTAATATCAACGAAAATGAAGTGGGTGACCAGTGTAGTGTGTGTGTGTGCGCTCTCAAAAGGACATCCGCACACATACGAGTATATACGTATGGATGAGTTTGTGCCCACATATGGCTGAATGAAGCAACAATTATAAATGGATTGGGGCAGTCAGCGGCAATAAAAATAGGAGCAATCAACACATTTGTAAGGATGTATGCATATACATATATACTCGAGTATGTGCATTTATGTATGTTTATGTGCTTGTATGGCTACATGTGAATACAAAGTTGCTGCAAAAGTCCGCAATCTAAAGTACGAGTGGCAGCAGATTGCCATAGCAATAAATTGGTGGAGGTGGCGTTGGTCGGGCGTGCATTGGAAGCGACTGTTGTAGCCGCCAACTGATGCACAAGCCAAGCTCGGCCAAAGTTGAAATTGGTCAAAAGTTTAAAATATCTGCCCTCACCCTTGTCCGCTCGGCAAGTATGTACTTGTGTGTGTGTGTGTGTGTGTACGTACGCTACTGAAGTGCCATTTTGTTGTTCGAGTACGAACTTTCATTCGTAGGGACTAACACAGAAGGTTCGATGAGATGCGTTGTATGGCGATGTGATGATGGGAGGGCGTATATTAGCCTTTTGGCCATTTAAGTACGTCCACTTATGTTTTGGCTTACATACACCCGAAAACCTCCACATACCCACTTAAGTATGTACATATGTATGGATGTAGTATAAACATATGAGTGTTCCTAATATGTGTTTCGTTTGCTTGTTTTTTGTTTTTTTTTGTTGCTACCACTTTTTGTTCCACATTGGTTGGCCACGGGCCACACATATTTTCGACCAACTACCGCCTGCAGTCGATTGGCATGCGAACTTTACTTATTTGCGCTACAGTTTCGCTCTGTGCATCGCTTCTACACATTGATAGAAGAGTTCGGTGTTCGGTCGGTCTGTTGGTCTGCTGCTTTGGTGGTCGGTCGATCGGTTGCTCGGTGGATGGGTCGGTATCTGTACCTTACCGGCAGGCATTTAGTGGTAAACAATTGAAGTTGCTCATTTTTTGCTGCAACAATTGTTTTTATTGCCAGCACTTCACACAAAGGCGGCGGAGGCGGCGGAGGAGTCGGTGACGGGGCGGCACATAAACTCTTTTGGGCAACATCCACTTGAAATATTTATTTGTTTGGCTTGTTGCCACGACGTCCTACATACATATGTATGTATATGGAGATGCACGCTTTCAAGCATACAAATAATATTTCTTATTTGTGTGGAGAGGTGCAGAAAGGCTGATGCTGGAAAGTTCATAGCTGTGGTGTCGTGTATGCATGGGTTCGAAGCTTTCGCTGCGCTTAACCTCTGTACTCAAAATAATTCACTTCGGGGGATTCTCAGATTAACGGACCCGGCAAAGTGTAATGCGACGCTACTTCTTTCTGGAATCATCGTGAAAACCTTCAACTAGGTCAGTAGGTACATAATTCCAAATAATAGGTTACCACATAACCCTCAAGGTAGTCATTTATTTCAGTCTCCTCTCCATTTGATCTGAATCTCTTAACCATTGCCATTTCAGCGGGGTTGGAAATAGGAAATATTTGGAGGACCATAAATCCGCAGAATTTGCTGCATAAAATATTAAGTTAGCACAATTTATGATTTTTGGTCACACCTCAGCCTTCTTTGGTGAAAGTTATACAGTGAAATTCACTGTCTCCATAGTTTCTTTGATTTATGGTATAGCGCAATGGATTCTTGTTTCGTCTATGGCACAAAGCAAAAAATTACGGCTGAAAATTGCCAAACATTCCCTTGAATTGGTCATACAGTTGAGCTTCTGGTAGAGTGCGAGGTATCCCGACGCCCATTGAGTGGATAGATTTTACATTTCCGAATTTTCATGCAAACCCCAATGCAATCCCATGGATTTTATAAACCATTTTCGGTGTGACGACTAATTTGGGGATCTAAGTACTAAGATAGAGTATGATGAGGCTAGAAAATTATCACCTTCTTAAGTTCATTAAAACGGAACGGAACGGAAACTGGGCCCTTCCATCGGCAGCATAAAAAGTTGACTGAAGACAAGTTTTAAAAGAAGTAATGTTTACAATTCAGCCAACCAGTCCCGTGAGGTAGCCAGGCATAGCAGTAGTTATTAGAGTTCGCTTATGACGATGGATTATGTTGTATTTTTTATCTTGGTAGACTCCACTCGTGTGCTCATATGTCGGGACTCTAAGTTAATTTGAGAAGTGCAGCTCCGTAATAGTTGCAATGGCCATATCCATAGGAACTGTAATCGTTCGTATTTGACCTTTGTCGGAACAGCCCTAGTTCTTTAAAATATAATCGGTTTGCCAACAGCCATGAAAATCTAGAGTGATCCCTCAAGCGGAACATCAAATCTGCAGCTTCCGATATAAGGCAATAAGCCTTTACATTTTTCTCAGCATCCTTGACAACTTCCCATTCGACATAGATATCAGGCACTTAGTTATTTGTTGTTGTCAAAGGAAGGTATAGCAAACAAGCTATTACCGAGTTAGACCATACAAAGAAGTGAAAGGGTTTAAGAGAATATCTTTATTGACGTACGAACTCATTTAGGGAGAAAGTACGTGTCGGGTTCCATCCTTACGATCTTCAAGATGGCACTTGGGTATGATATTAGCATCGTTGGTGCTTTTTCTCGCTTCATTAATCTTCCAAAGACCTACAGTTTTAAGTTACTTTGGCAGCTGCTGAGCTTTTATAGGACGTAAATTCAGAGATGTTAACAATTTTCTTTAGATATTGGTCCGGGTCCTACCTATGATTCTCCGGGTAGTAAAATAACCGTAGTGTCCCTCTTAACCTCTCACATAAGAGTACATCTTCCTTAGGCTACGAAGTATTTATCCGGAAAGTGTTTTTGCTGTTTCTTGATTCGATGAACTATGTCAATGTCGTCGTATATCTCATACAGCTCATCATTGCATCGGCTGCGGTATTCGCCGTTACCAACTCGTAGAGGACCGTAAATCTTACGCACAATTTTTTCTCGAAAACTCCAAACCAAGTCGCGAATGCATTGTCTGTTTGTGATTTTTCGTCTTGCCCTCGTTCACTACCAGACCCATATTCTTCGCTTCCTTATCCAGTCTGGAGAAAGCAGAACTCACGGCGCTGTTGCTGAGGCCAATCGGCGTACGCCAGCAGCTGTACACTCTTATAGAAGATTGTACCTTTTCTATTCAGCTCTGCAGCAATAAGTTAAAAGAGTCCCACGATAAGGAGTCACCCTGTCTGAAACATCGTTTGGTGTTGGACTGCTCGGAGAGGTCCTTCCCGATCCTGACGGAGCTTTTAGTGTTGCTTAACGTCAGCTTACATAACCGTATAAGTTTTGCGGGGATACCAAATTCAGAGATACCGGCGTACAGGCAGCTCCTATTCGTGCTGTCGAAGGCTGCTTTAAGATCGACGAAGGGGTGATGTGTGTCGATCCCCTTCTCAAGGGACTTTTCCAAGATTTGGCGCATGGTGACTTTATAGTCAATGGTTGATTCATCAGGTCAAAGCCACACTGATACGGTCAAATCAGTTTGTTGACGGTGTGCTTTAGTCTTTCACACAATACGCTCGACAAGACCTTATATGCGATATTAAGAAGGCTTATTCCACGGTAATTGGCGCAGACTGTGGGATCGCCTTTTTTGTGGATCGGGCAGAGCACACTTCAATTCCAATCGTCGGGCATGCTTTCATCTGACCATATTCTGTAAAATAGCTGATGCATGCACCTTAACAGTTCTTCTCCGCCATGTTTGAATAGTTCTGCTTGTAGGCCGTCAGCTCCAGCCGCTTTGTTGTTTTTAAGCGTGCGATTGCTATTCGGACTTCTACATAGTCGGGTAACGGAACAACTTTTCCATCGTCATCAATTGGAGTTTCGGGATAATCATCTCCGGTTGTTTCATCTTCACTGCCATTCAGCAGGCTGGAGAAGTGTTCCCTCCATAAATCCAGTATACTCTGGGCATCTGTCACCAGCTCACCACCCTGGGTCCTAAAAGAGTTTACTCCGGTCTTGAAACCTTCTGTAAGTCGTCGTATCTTCTCAAAAAATTTGTTGCTGTATACAGTTCCCGTATACCGAGTTGTTGATGAGGGTTCTCAGAGAGCAGGAGTGCAAGTCGAGTAGAAAATCGTTCGGCAGTCTGTTGTGATTGCAGCTTTCCGACGTCGAACTTTCCTTGTGTTTGTTGACGGGCGTTACACAGAGGGGCATGTATATCTTCGCTGCAATAAAATAGTGGTCCGAGTCGATGTTGGGTCCTCGGAGTGTACGCACATCAAGAACACTGGAGACATGTCTTCCGTCTATCACAACATGATCGATCAGGGGACAGCCAAGGAGATGTTTCGTTGTTGAGACTGGATATTCTAAATTTTACTAAAGATACATTCTGACATTGAAAAAAAAATTTGAATCATTAATAATACATTTTTCCAGAATTCGACCGGAGGTCATTGTAGCCGAGACGGTCTAAAAAACTTCGATGCCTGGGCTCTTCTGTATTTCCTTCATAATTTTCCTTGGCGAGAATGTAAAGCCAAGAGCCTGAAAGTGTGGTTACTTCGTTGTTCACACTTGTATGCTTTAAATATATGTATGCACATATTTATGTAGACGCATACATGCGTAATAAAAGTGTAAATTTCTTCTAAATAAAAATATAACACAAAGAAGAGAGTCTTCACACAACAAACACCAAGTGAGATATGCATGCGAGTATGGGTTTGTTCGTTTGCAGTATTGTTGGTGTTCACATTAATAACTTTTGCTCAGTCGTACGTGTTAATGTGACTTTATAACATTTTTCCTTAAAGTTTTTGTCTACCGCGCGTATAGAACAGTAAAACAAATTCTTGCGAGAAGTCTAACATTTTTTGCTCATTATTTTTTTATAATAAAAAAAAAACTGCAATAGAATCGTATACAAAATACCTCCTAGAATGAAGGGCAACAAGGCTACAAGCTGAGCTAAGTTACGCACTCCAATTTTACCAAGGATCACCGGATCGCATTTTCTGCTGCTTTGCAGTACTTCTGTGTCCGCATTAGGTCGTGGTCGCTGCCGATCTATCGCATCGATTACACTTACGCCTGAGACTAAGCCTCATTGCGATATCACGAAAACTTGACCATTAGGCTTAGTTAGTCAACCATTTCGGATCTCGCTGTCTCTTCTTCTATAGAACATTCAGTGGTAGGATTTCTTCTCATCATCCTAGGGGAGCCTAACGGTTTACTTCGATGTCCCTGTGACCCACATGAGAGACAATCTGATCTGTTTGGCCATTCGGATTTTTGAGAATAATCCTCCGTGCATATTTTCAGTCTGCCGTTCGAAGTGTTGTATTTATCCTACTTCTACTACTTTTGCGTTAATAACGAATTTCTTGTTATTTTCCAGAGTAATGGAGAGAAAACTCCACCCTCTGGAGTGCCACTGATTACGTATCTAGATAGCTGATACTTTTCCATGTTCGCGGTTATAAGTCCACTAATGGAGTGTCGCACTTGGTAATATGCTGCTGAAGGCCACCTTTATATTTAGGAATGCAGCAAAACAGAATTCCCAATCGAAAAGAGGCTTTTCAATGAAGGTAATTACTTAATTAGGTGCAGTTTTTGTCGCTGTTCCCTTCCGAAAGGTGTGCTGATCATTTGAAAATAGCCTTTTATCAATGGTTCCAGAAAGATATTTTATTATGGTTCTCTGTAAAGCTTTTAGCCCGAAGGTTGAAAGACTTATGGACCTAAAGTCTAAGCCATCTTATGGATAACTCTAAGCTGTTTTGTAGCTGTGCAGGAATAATACATTTGCGAGCAGTCAAGCAACGACCGATTTTTATGATTCGAGATTTTGGGTCATAAATTTAATTACACATTGGTGCTGAAAATGATTGAAATCGCACGGCTAAAATTTATAGCTCCCATACGCCGATGTTTTTTTAAATATAAGGTCTCAGCCAAGAGTTTGAGCTTTGACATTCCTATCTAAAAATAAACATCTTCTTTTTCAGTGGGTACTGCATCGAATACATTCAAAGTTGGAGTGCTTTCATCCATTTGGACGACATGACCTAGCCAGCGTAGCCACTGTCTCTTCATTCGCTGAACTATGCCAATATCATCGTATAGCTCGTACAGCTCATCGTTCCATCGTCTGCGGTATTCGCCGTTGCCATTTCGGAATTCGGACCATAAATCATTCGCAAAACTTTTCTCCCGAAGACTCCCAGGGCCGACTCATCAGATGTTGACATCATCCATGCTTCTGCGCCATATAGTATGACCGGTATCATGAGCGACTTGCAGTTTTTCGTTTTCGTTCGTAGAGAGAGGACTTTACTTTTCAATTGCATAATTGGCAAGGGCGTTTCTGCGTTGGTGCCTGCTGGTGCCTATATAGACGAAATTATCTACGGCCTCGAAGTTATGACTGTCAACAGTGACATGGGAGTCCAGTTGCGAATGCGATGATGGGGCAATGTGTAGAAGTTCAAGCAAGTGAAGAAAGTTTTTGACTGCCATTCATCTGGGAGTGACAAAAAAGGATTCATATGCAAATGGTTCAAGCAGCTCACGACTTTCGGCCTTAGTAACCCCTGGATAAAGTGAGAAAGCGAATCACATGCGTTTGTGCGTAGGGCTTGCGACCCATCACACGATTTGTTCATATACACATGAGGTTTTTGATCAAAGAACCGTGCAAAAGGCATCTAAAAGCGTGAGATTTGGTATTCTACGTATATACAAATAAACGTTGTCTCTGAAAATCATCGAAATCGGAGGACTGCATCATATAGCCACTTTCAACCATGTATTTTTACATTTTGGGAGCTTTTTGGGTTAAGAAGTTCTCAATTACAAGTTCTCACCCACACACCACATGCCGAGTAAGTTCGCATTCAAAGACGGGTGATTTACGTGACACCCTGTTTGAATATCCTTTACAGTGGAAAAAAATCTCTTTTATATTCTCAAGTAATCGCCAAAATAAATAAAGAAAAAAAAAACGCACGACGTTCGAATTTTTAAGCATTTGCATGAACAGTTGCCAAGACAACTGCTTCTGCTTCTTGGGTTGTAGGCAAGACTTGTTGTAGTTGGCGGCGCGCTGCTATTTCTTACTCATTCTTTTTTTTCCCTTGCGCGTGAACAGGATTCAAAGAATAAAATAAAAATAAAAAATATCTTGTACTTAAATGAAAAAAATTATAAATAAAAGAAATGCAAAGGCTAAGCAGCAAGTAGCTAAAGCAAGACGTTGACGATATCCTTTTGGTCTTGTAGTGAATAAGTAAGTAAGTAAGTAAGTAAAATGCAAAGTACCACTTGTGAATTTCGCTTTGAAGTACTTCAGCAATTGCACCCAGCCCCATGCTCGCATCGTATGCCACACATAGCAAAAGCCTGTAGCTTTTCTCGACTTCTGCGACTTTGCGACTCCATGTCTTGAAGATTTTTTTCTATGCTTGTGTATTGTATCGTATAGCTGTGATGTGGGTGTACATGTGAGGTACATGTGGTGGGTGTGTGGCCCTTCTCTGTCATCTATTGTAGTGCCAACGAAGCGTAAGACATCCACCAGCAACAACAACCGTGACTAAGTCCTTTCTATTGTGTGAATAATACTTGCACTAGCTTGGCGCGTATAAGCAGTTTTTCGCGACTCAAGCCTGCGCGTGAAATGTAATAAAAACATTTTTATGAAATTTTTAGCTCAAATGTTTTTCTTTTGATTGTATTATTTTCATTTTTATTTTTTATTTTTTTTTGGTTATCGCATTACTTTCTACATTTTACATGCATAAATACATACATACATACAAGGCTGGTAGAGTGCAAATCTCTAGGAGACGGCGGTTTCAGTTTTCACATGAAAGAAGTATGTATGTATGTATTGTATATGTATATATTTTATTATATATTTTCGTGTTATTTTATTATTTCTTTTTTCCTTATATTTATATTTCCATTTTAGTCGAGCATTGCACAACCGAGCCGCAGCAGAGCAGCAAGTATTTATAATTATGTATCTTCATTTGTTTATTTGAAAACATTTTCACGCCAAATTTATTGCAACGAGTTGAAGAAATACTATGAGAAATGCAGCAATGAATACAAAGATGAGCAAAAAAAAAATGTAAATAACGAAGGCAAAGGAGGGAAAATGTGCATAACTTTTATAAGAAAAGCTAAAAATATGTATGTAAATAATTTGTGGTAAATATGAAAAGGATACCTGAAATGCCATTTTCTCTGTTCTATTTTACTAAGTATGTATGTTTCTATATTCATACATTAAAACACACTTATACGTACATACATGCATATCTAAGTGCCTCTGTGGTTTACAATGTGTTATTATTGCGGTTTTGCGCTGGAATTAGCGAAATTTTAATTCAAAGTTTTTATGTTTTTTTTCGCGAATCTCCAGATTTGGCGAATTTTTGTATAAGATATTAAAATATTTTTTTTTTGTTAAGCTATTTATTATCAACACAAAAAAAAGCAAAAATACGCTTTAAATAGGCTCATACATGGATAAATCATTCAGGAGTCTTAGTATCGGAATTTTTCATTTCATTTATAGAATGAAATAGGTACATAAGACAGTAAGCAGATATATCGAAATTCATAGAGGTACCCCAGCGGGTTAGGGGTTCAAGAATTTACCCGCGGTAAGGCATGCTTGTCGTAAGAGGCGACTAAAATCCAATAGTTCTCGCGACAGTCGGGTCTTTATGCCGGAACGACCTTGATTTTTTATCCGGCCAAGGACCGTCACTACCGCAACATTCACAAAAACTACTTTGGTGGAATATTTTTGCGGTTACAACAAGAACAACACCTTCATTGAGGAGGATTGTGCTCCTAGTAAATATAGTTATCCACACCTACATTTCTTTTTAAGCATTTTACAATTCTGTCAATTTATTTACAGTGAATAAATCATGGGGCCATGTGCAAAAGTTCACGCAAGTGAGGAAAGTTTTTAACTGCCATTCACCTGGGAGTGGCCATTAACGATTCTTTTGCATATGGTTCAAGCAGCCCACGACTTCCGACCGACTAAGTATCCCCTGGGTAGCTAACAAACATCCATTTGAAGGCGAGCTAAAGTTAGAAGGCGAATTTCATGCGGCTGTCTAAATAAGCCTCGGAGGAGAGACCCCCTTTTGATGACAACACCCGCAAATGCTTTAAAGATTACGATTTGAGTGCATGCACCTGGAATTTCCGGTCCCTTAATTGGGAAGGTGCCGCTGGCCGGCTGATTTATGTCCTCATAAAATTAAAGGCTAACAGTCGAAGAGATGCGATGGACGGGACAAGGACGGAAGAAGGTGGGTCCTTGTGAAATTTACTACACTGGCCATATAAAGGAGCGCAAATTTGGTGTCGGATTCGTGGTGGGAGAGAGACTCCGCCACCGAGTACTGGCATCCATTCCCCTAGATGAACGTTTCGCCATAAACCGCATCAAAACGAAATTTTTTAACACCACGCTGATTTGCGCCCACGCCCCGATGGAAGAGAAGGACGATGTGACCAAGGATGCCTTTCACGAGAGCCTCGAACGCACTTATGAGTGCTGCCCCCGCCACGATGTCAAAATTATGCTTGGCGACTTCAACAACTTGGAACAACAGTCTGAAAAGTCAGCCTTAAAACGAAACATCCCTAAATCGACTACGCCGGGACCCGAAATCTGGTTGTCTGTAGCACTAGATTCCAGCACAAAAAAATTCACCAAGTTACTTGACGGAATACATGTATCCTAATATCGACTCGGATCACTATCTTGTCGCAGCGAAGATACGCACCCGCCTCTTTGTATCGAAGAACGCCCGTCAACAGACACAAGGAAGGTTCGACGTTGAAAAGCTGCAATCACAACAGACTGCCGAACGATTTTCTACTCGACTTCACACCTGCTCTCTGAGAGCACTCATCAGCAACCCGGTATACGGAAACTGTGGGACGGCATTGCAAACTCTTTGCGGGATAGATACCTAGAGCTGAAGAGGGAAGCAAGGCGCATCTGCAGACAAAAACAGAAAGAGATAAAAAAAGTTGCCTAAGTAAGAAGAGCTTGAGAATCTGGCCGACAACAGAGGTTTCAAGACCGGAGCAAACTCTTGTAGGACCCAGGGAGGTGAGCTAGTGGCAGATGGAAAATTTGTTCCGTTACCAGACTATGAAGAAGTCCGAATAGCAATCGCCCGCTTAAAAAACAACAAAGTGGTGGGAGCCGATGGATTACCGGCTGAACTATTCAAATACGGCGGTGAAGAGCTGATCAGGTGCATGCAACAGCTCCTTTGTAAAAAAAAATGGGTCGGATGAAAGCATGCCCGACGATTGGAATTGAAGTGTGCTCTGCCCGATCCATAAAAAAGGGCTCCCCACAGTCTGCGCCAACTATTGTGGGATAAGCCTCCATAATGTCGCATGTAAGTTCCTGTCGAGCGAATTGTGTGAAAGACTCAATGTGGCTTTAGACCTGGTAGATCAACCATTTACCAGATCCAAATCTAAGAAAAGACCCGTGAAAAGAGAATCGACACTCACCACCTTTTCGTCGATTTTAAAGTAACCTTCGACAGCACGGGAAGGAGCTGCCTTTATGCCGCTATGTCTGAATTCGGTATCCCCGCAAAACATATACGGCTATGTGAACTGAAATTACGCAACACTCCGTCAGGATAGGGAAGGACCAAATGAGGTTCAGACAGGGTGATTCCTTATCGAGTAAATTTTTTAACTTATTTCCGGAGAAAAGAATACGAGCTGCAGAGCTGAATAGAGTGTACAGCTGCTGACATACGCCGATGATATTGATACTATTGTCCTCAATAACCGCGCCGTGAGTTCTGCTTTCTCCAGACTAGATAATGAAGCGAAGCGAATGGGTCTGGTAGTGAACGATGGCAAGACGAAATGTCTCTTGTCATCAAAGAAGCAGTCATTGCATTCGCGACTTGGCTCCCACGTCACGGTTGATAGTCATAACTTCGAGGTCGTAGATAATCTCGTCTATTTAGGAACCAGTATTAACACCGACAGCAATGCCAGCCTTGAAATCCAATGCAGAATCACTCTTTCCAACAGGTGCTACTTTGAACTGGGCAGGCAGTTGAAAAGGAAAGTCCTCTTTCGACGAACGAAGACCAAACTCTACACCTTGCTCATCGTTTCCGTCCTGCTATATGGTGCGGAGGCGTGGACAATATGACAACTGATCCGTCGGCGTTAGGAGTTTTTGAAAGAAAGGTTTTAGGTAAGATTTATGGTTCTCCACTAGTTGGTAACTGTGAATACCGCAGCCGATGGAACGACAAGCTGTAAGACATTGACATATTTTAGCGAATCAAGAGACAGCGGCTGCGGTGGTTAGGTCATATGGTCCGGATTGACAAGAATACTCGTACTTTGAAAAGCTTTCGATGCAGTACCCACCGGTGGAAGCAGAGGAGCTGCCAAAGAGAAAGAGAAGAAATGAATGGCGCTGTTGTTAATTTTGCTACTGTGGATGCCTCCGCTTGCTAAAGGTAGACTCCGTGAATGCAAATTATTGTTTGAAGACTCCGTGAGTGCTTATTGTTGTTTGGTGATGACTCGTGAGGACCGTGTTGATGGCGATGACTCGTGAGCGCTGATTCTGATTTGTTGTTGATGAAATGATATTTGTTAGACTATCCGGCTCGAAGGACCAATAATACATCGGCTCCTCGGGAGATGGAGTGCACCGGTGTATCGTTTGAGAGGATAAAAATAAAGAAAATGTAAAAATAAAAGATTAGGATTTTGTGTTTTCTAGTAAAGGGTGGTTAAATTGTAAGGGCCGATGTTGAATGTGAACCACACCTAAACGCCAAGTTTTTTTCCGAATTTAATTTGACATTTCTCTATTTCAGACTTACTCAATTTGAACCATGGAGAGATACACAATCCAACAACGTGTTAAAGTTATCCAGACTTATTATGAAAATTTTCGAAGAAAATCATCTTCAGTGATGAGGCACATTTTCACCTCAGTGGATTCGTCAATAAACAAAATTGCCGCATTTGGGCGAATGAGAATCCAAGAGTGATTGTCGAAAAACCAATGCCCTCACAAAGAGTGACTGTTTGGTGCGGTTTATGGGCTGGCGGCATCATCGGGCCGTATTTTTTCCAAAATGAGGCCGGTCAGGCAGTTACTGTGAATGGTGTTCGCTATCGTGAGATGATAACGAATTTTTTATGGCCACAATTGGAAGATATGGATGTGGACGATATGTGGTTTCAGCAGGACGGTGCCACTTGCCACACAGCTAAGATCATGTGATTTGACACCGTTGGACTTTTTTCTCTGGGGTTATTTGAAAGAAAAGGTGTACGTCGATAAGCCAGCAACAAGTCAAGAGCTAAAGGATGAGATAATTCGGAACATTAACGGCATAGAAACTCCATTATGCCTCAGTGTCATCGAAAATTTGGACCATCGTATGGAGGTGTGCCGCCGAGGTCGCGGCGCTCCTTTGGCCGATATTTTGTTACATATGTACATAATTGAGTAATACCAATATATCATAATAAAATAAAATTTCAATAATTTCCTAAATAGTTTGTGTTTTGTTCAAAATCAACATCGGCCCTTGAAAATTTAACCACCCTTTATAACTTTTATTAAGTTTAAAAGGGTATTGTTACTTTTACAATTTTTGTGTTTGATGAAACTGATAGTTGGCTGGCACTTGCTTGCACGTCCGTTCGCTTTTGCTTATAATATCGCAATACGTATATGCGAGAAAAATTCTTACTATATACCGTAAATGTTTTGAGAACCGTAACTCGTGTTAAGATATTTAACGAAAGATTTATAGAAGGTAAACGGAATTGTTAAGGTGGTACCAAAGAAGTGGTACTTTAGGCTTTCGGCCTAAGCAGCTACTATCACGTAAGCGGTGTCTACGCCAGTAAAGAAGAAGAAGAAAAGAATCGGTCGTTCAGAGAAGGCTTAGAACAAATAGTAAGTCCCACCATTTATTGAAAATCCCTTCAGTAATATACAATATAAAGAGTCAATAAAAATAATTTAAGCTCTAAGGATTACCACTCTATGGTATATATCTTCAATTAAATGAGTAATAAGTAAAAAAAGTTTTTCAGTATTCAAATATGTTCATTGGTAATTGTTCAAATAGTCGGTGATTGTTAATCGCTTAAAAAATTGTAGGCAATGAAACTATGCAAGTAAGGGAGAGCTAAATGATATTTTTTATATGTTCACTTTAGAGCTTTTAAAAAAGAAATAAAGATAATAAAGCTCCTGACCTACCCTAAATTTTTTAGAAGAAAATTAAAATATAAAATTAAAAATTTAAATTTTGGTACATCCTGTATAATAATCTAGAAATATAAAATTTGAAGCAAGAAATACTTTTTATAAATTCTTTCATTGCTTTTAGACCAAAGACCCGATTTCCGTATCATTTATCACGCCATTGGGTCCAAAAATCGACAAAAATCGGTAAAACTATCAAGGCTAATTGCCTCATTCTACCTATGTATCATTAGGTGGACGGCGGGTCGTATACGTAACAATTATGCAAGATTCTACTTTTTTTAAGCAGATTAAGTGTAGGTTAAAAGAAAAAATGTTTTATATGATTTTTGACAATTTTTCATTAAATTAGCTTCAGAAAATTTATGTACGTAGTAAAATGCGTAAATTGTGATTGATTTTTCGCATTCTTTCGCAAAGGATTTAAGAACACACTTTACTGAATCATATACATAGTAAAATGGAAATTTGAATTAATTACATACATGCATTACTAAATCTAATTTCTTCTTATTACAATAATTTAATTTTAACAATAATATACAAATGTGTAAATTTAAATTCATACCATTATCATAAATGTCTTTAACCAAATGGGAAACTTAAAATGTCTCGCAACACACGCATTCTATTTACAATATTTGCCAGCTTTAAAATTAAGTTTGAATGCAAATTGACTTTATTGCTATTTCAGCTGCTGTTGCTGCTGTTGGCTTGCTGCACGTATCATTCTAATAGTTGATGCGCAACGGTTGATTATATCGTCTTTAGATATTGCCAATACGAATACTATATGTTTGCACACACACACTCACACAAACACATGTACATATATACTTATGTATGGATGTAAGTAAGTAGTATGCGCAATACAAGCATTATCTGTATCGTCAATAGCATCAAAGATGATGACGACGCACATACTCGTACATATCAGCATCGACATTCGGATGAGAATTCATAAATGCTAATTTCAACACGTTACACTATTGCAAATATGAATATTTACATGCGCTAGCAAACACCAATATGTTCTTGTACGTGCAACCATATACTGCTCGTAAGTATGCTAACATACACCCGACAAACATACGTGTATACTCCTGTATATGTGTATGTTTCAATGCTTAGTATTTAGTAATGCCTACGTTGGCGTCAACCAAGTGAACCCAAATGCTTTAGCAACAAAGAAGCATCTAGCAACAGACCCAGTATGAATTTTTTGAATTTTAATATTTTTTTATTGAAATAAATGCGTGCAATATATATATATGTAACCGCTGAAGCGAATTACGGCCGAGCTCCTCCTCAAATTTTTGGTTTTTGCGTTCGTTTTTTTATGAGGAGCTTTATTTCATGTCAGAAATACACTCGAGCCCTCCGAGTTATGTTGATAAAAATGAAGAAAAATATATAAATAAATAAATATCAAAACTTTAATATTTCTTTTGAAAAAATGTTCAACATTGCTTTAAATCAAATGATATATGAATTATTTCCTATTGGGTCTATTGAATGCCATACAAGTTGTTGTTGCCAGCATTGTATGCCATATGCAACTTGTAAGGCAATAGAAAGGATCTGATCTCACCCACTTCATGTATTCACAAAATCCTTGAAACAATTTCAAATGAAGCTATCAAGGATTCTAGTCAGAATCCACCAGCACTTTGGCGCCGTCCAGCAGAATTTTGCATACAATTCAACGCTTTCGGTGGCATGAATGAGGTGTTTGCACCTAAGCGTTTCGTACAAGAGTTTCAACATACTTTCCTACATACTTTCACTTGGTATGGTTGTATGGACATACATACATACATACATACACACATGCATATTCATATGACTTGTCCTTAGTTGGTTATACGAGTATGTAAATTTGTATGTTGGCAATTTGAAGATTTCCAACAACCAACCGTTTGCCTCTAATTGGTTTTGGCTTGGTTTGCGTACATTTCAATATTATTTAAAGAGCCAGAGCTAAGCAATCGTTAAACATATTGAGATATCGAACAATAACCGCTAGATAAATTTAATATTATGTTGATTTTCATGCATGTAGTTTTTTAGAAAATATCTTATTTAACATGTCAAATTCACGCTTCTGGATGCCTTTTCGAGGAATTTTTGACTCAAAATTTCAAATCGAAACAAATCGGTTGTATGGGGATTATGGTATACATATATTGCTCCGATTTCGATGATAGTATTTATTTGTATATACGTATTTAGAATACAGAATTTCATGCTCTAGAAGCTTTTTCTGACAAATTTACATACCAAAAACTTAAATCTTAGTTATAGTTTAGTTGAAATATTTCTAAAAACAAAGAGAGGCCAGTAGAAGAGGAAGTGAACGTGGACTACTACCTACTTCACTGTCCAGCCTTGACAATCGCGCGAAACAAGCTTCACGATAAATACGTTTTTGATTGTCTCGCTGAAATAGAGATCTACTTTTCGCGCTTCCGCTCTTCCTCTTATATAGTATCGGCCGGTTGAAGCAGAGGAACTGAAATATCTTTACTGCGACCGAAAGATCTATCTCCTTTCACTTCATGAAAAGAAGAAAGCCTTGGTGCCCTCTTGTTAATTTGTCTAAAATCGTGGAGGTGGTATCTCCGTGAGTAAAGAAGAATAATTCATTATTTTCGGTAGAAAATTTATTTTTGTTCCAGGAAGTGGACCAAGTAGTGATTTATACGGAAAAGTCTTATTTATAATTCGATTCACTTGAAATTTGATATTTTGGTGGTTTTTGATTAAATTAACATATTTTTTCCTCCGAGAAATGGGTCGGCAACAGATCTATTAAAAAAACACCTTCCTTTCTTGAGAATGGAGCAGGAACCAGGTTAGATTTTCCTGAAGTTTAGTCCCTGGTATCTTTTCATTTAGATTTTATCTATTGGGAAAATTTATTAAAAAAAATGAGGTTAGCTACATAGTTTTTAGATTTTTATCCAAATATTTTTCAATTCAAATTATGCTTATTATACTGAGGCACAAGAACCTTTGACTACACTCTCGCATGAAATTTGCATTGATGAAAATACATTAAAACAATATTTCATATGAGTATTTCAGAGCTGCCAGATCTACTGATCACCAGCGCGTACTGCATCGAATGCTTTCAAAGCTGAAGTATTCGTATCCATCCGGACCACATAACTTAGCCAGCGTTGCCGCTGCTTCTTGATTCGTTGAACTATGTCAATATCATCGTATAGCTGGTATAACTCATCGTTCTATCGTCTGCGATAATCGCCGTTGCCAATGCGCAAAGTACCATAAATCGTTCGCAAAACTTTTCTCTCAAATATTCCTAGAGCCAACTCATCAGATGTTGACATCGTGCACGCTTCTGCGCCGTATAGTAGGACGGTTATGATGAGCGACTTGTAGAGTTTGATTTTCGTTCACCGAGAGAGGTCTTTACTTTTCAGTTGCCTACTTAGTTCAAAGTAGCACCTGTTGGCAAGAGTGATTCTCCGTTAGATTTCCAGGCTGACATTATTATTGGTGTTGATGCTGGTTCCTAGATAGACGAAATTATCAACGACCTCGAAGTTATGATTGTCAACAGTGACGAGGGAGCCGAGTCCCGAGTCGCGAGTCACTACCAGACCCATTCGCTTCACTTCTCTATCAAGTTTGGAGAAAGCAGAACTCACGGCGCTGTTGTTGAGTCCAATAATGTCAATATCATCGGCATACGCAAGCAACTGAACGAGTACACTCGTATTTTCTCTATTCAGCTCTGCTGCTCGTATTATTTTCTCCAGTAATAAGTTAAAAAAGTCGCACGATAAGGAATCAGCCTGTCTTAAAGCTAGTTTGGTATCGAACGACTCGGAGAGGTGTTTACCGATTCTGATGGAGCTTTTAGTGTTGCTTAACGTCAGTTTATATAGCCGTATAGCCGCTTATCCCACGATAATTGGCGCAGACTGTGGGGTTCCCTTTTTTATGGATTGGGCAGAGCACACTTAAATTCCAATTGTCGAGCTTGCTTTCGACCGACCATATTCAGCAAAGTCGTTGATGCATGCACCTGGTCAGCTCTTCACCGTAGAATAGACCTTCAGCTCCAGCCGTTTTGTTGTTGAACTTCTTCATGGTCAGTGGGGTCTTTTCCATTGTCATCGATTGGGTTTTCGGGTTCACCATCTCCGAATACTCTATGTAAGAAAAAAGGCTGACATCACCGCCGTCCAAGAAGTGCGATGGACAGAGCAAGTACGAAAGCGAGTAGGTTCTTGTGACATTTACTACAGCGGCAATATAAAGGAGCGGAAATTTGGTGTCGGATTTGTGGTGGGAGAGAGACTCCGTCGTCGAGTACTGGCATTCATCACGGTGGATTAACGTCTCGCCACAATCCGAATCAAAGCAAAATTTTTCAACATATCGCTGATTTGCGATTTGCGCCTATGCCCCGATGGAAGAGAAGGACGATTTTGCCAAAGATGCCTAATAAAATACAAGTTTTTCTTAAAAAAATACTGATTTTCATACGATACACCAGCATGCCGGCTCAATGTTCATTTCTCTACAAATATCGTTGGGCGGAGATCATTATGGAAAATGCTATTATGAAGATCACTTCAATGCATTTGATATTGGTTTACGTAGAGAACACGGACGTAGAAGTCATCAAATTTATAACAGCAATCGAAAGCAATAAGCAAAATTGGGAACCGGTCGTTGGCATCTCATTAGGTTAATAGACGAAAAAATCTCTGCTTGACTTGACAACTAATTACAATGTCTCTAGGACAGACATTTTTGATCACACTGGCTGACCAAATCGACCCGCGTTCAAGGAGAAGGAGATTCAATTTCTCCGTGGAAATTTACTTATTCAACCAGAAGTAGCGGCAAAAACGAGAGACCTCACTCTCGTAGAAGATCATTTCGGATTGAAATTCGTGGCTGTGGATGACAAATTTTCATCTCCATGACAAAAAGTCCAAAACTTCTAATATATATAATATTTATTGACGATTTACATACATATTAATAGACGATTACTTAACTATTTGCATAATTTCTAACAATGTGTTAAACAGTTATTGTCAAATTGTATAATATTATATTGTTCGCATGGATTTGCTGGTACAAAACGCAGATTAAATAAAGCAGCCGCCAAATGAGAATCCAATACATAAATATCTTTACATATTTATGTAAATACATTTTTTTAACTTCACAATCTCGGAGCGAAATTCGCTTACCATTATTTTTTGTAAATCAAATACATACATACATATGTATGTTAACAAATACACACAAACCTTCGCGGTAACTGATAGATACAATAGATAGATCAGGCAACGATTTTCCAACCACTTGTTGCAGGATGCTAATGTGCTCATTGTTTTTGCGTTAAGCCTTCACAAAGCAATGACATTTGGCTGTTTTCAGAAGACTTTCACCAAATGTTTCATTCGCGAATTGTGTAGCATTGTTTTGGCTTGAATATCGTTTAGACGGCAGTCGGGAGTCAGTTGGCGTATTGTAATTTTATTCTTTGAAATTTGGTGGTAATTTGCAAAACGGAGTTTTAACAACAACAACAATGATACAACATCTGCAAATTGACAATTGATTTTTGGTGTGACAATTGTTTTTAGAGAAAAATGTATGTATTTGGAGTTAATTTTATGGGTCTATCAATCTAACTTCTTTGAAGAGGGCAAGACGCAAGACGCATCTGCAGAAAAAAGAAAAAAGAGGCCGAGATGCGTGAGTATGAAGAGCTTGAGAAGCTGGCCGACAAGAGCAATTCTCGAAAATTCTATGAGAAAATACGACAGTTTACGGAAGGTTTCAAGACCGGAGCAGACTCAGAGCATATTGAATTTATGGAGGGAACACTTCTCTATCCTGTTGAACAGCAGTGAAAATGGAGTATCCGGAGATGGTGAACCCGAAACCCCAATCAATGACGATGGAAAAGACGTTCCACTACCTGACTTTGAAGAAGTTCGAATAGCAATCGCCCGCTTAAAAAACAACAAAGCGGCTGGAGCTGACGGTCTATCGGCAGAACTATTCAAACATGGCGGTGAAGAGCTGACAAGGTGCTTACTACTTTGCAGAATATGGTCGGATGAAAGCATGCCCGACGATTGGAATTTTGGTGTGTTCTGCCCAATCCATAAAAAAGGGGACCCCATAGTCTGCGCCAATTATCGTGGGATAAGCCTCCTTAATGTGCTGTCCTGTCGAGCGTATTGCGTGAAAGGCTAAAGTCCACCGTCAACAAACTGATCAGTGTGGTCAACCATTGACCATGCGCCAAATCTTGGAAAAGACCGTCGATTTTAAATCCGCCTTCGACAGCACGAATAGGAGCTGCCTTTACGCCGCTATGTCTGAATTTGGTATTCCCATAAAGTTTCCACGGCTATGTAAACTGACGTTAAGCAACACTAAAAGCTCCATTAGGATCGGGAAAGACCTCTCCGAGCCGTTCGATACCAAACGAGGTTTTAGACAAGATGACTCTTTATCGCAGGACTTTCATAACAGTCATAACTTCGAGGTCTTAGATAATTTCGTCTATCAACACCAATAATAATGTCAGCCTTGAAATCCAGCGCAGAATCACTCTTGTAAACAGGTGCTACTTTGTTCTGAGTATACAATTGAAAAGTAAAGTCCTTTCCGGACGAAAGAAAACCAAACTCTAAAGGTCCCTCATTGTTCTCGTCCTGCTATATGGTGCGGAAGCATGGACGATGACAATATCTGATGAGTCGGCGTTAGGAGTTTTCGAAAGAAAAGTTTTGCGTAAGATTTATGGTTCTTTTCGCATTGGTAACGACGAATATCGCACACGAAGGGACGATGAGCTGTAAGAGTTATACGGCTACATTGACATAGTTCAACGAATCAAGAAGCAGCGGTTACGCTGACTAGGTCATATGGTTTGGATGGATATGAATAATCCAGCTTTGAAAGTTTTCGATGCAGTACCCGCCGGTGGAAGCAGAGAAAGAGGAAAACCTCCAATCCGTTGGAAGGATCAGGTAGAGAAGGACCTGGCTGTACTTCGTATTTCCAATTGGCGCCAAACAGCGAATAGAAGAAACGAATGGCGCAAAGTTGTTACCTCGGCTATAATCGCGTAAGCGGTGTCTATGCAGTAAAGTAAGTAAGGAAGTATGAATCTAATCAGAGTAAGGTTTTTGATTTTTTTTAACATGCGATTAACAGCTGAAGTGATTTTCGACTGAGTGTACATCTTGTCGATCGCAATTGACGAGTGGTTAACATTGAGAACTACCATGTCGAAGATCAGGGTTCGAGTCCTGGTTTGACCAATATAAATAAATTATATAAAATTCATTTTTCTAATTGCGGTTGTCCCTCGGAACGGAATGCCAAGCCCTTCGAGTGTATTTCTGACATGGAATAAAATCTCCTCATGATAATCCCTTGGGCGGCCGCAGGCGGTTGAGTATAAATTGCAGGTCCCTCCATTTGTTGAGGATGACAGAGTCATTACGGACTTCTCGAAAATGGGAGCAATTTCGTTGTAAGAAGTACCCGAATCTGATCACCTTAAAGGGTACATGATTGTAATCGGAGAAAGAAGGTCTATTTTCAACTTTTTTTGTATAAAAAATAAAGTATTATACTCAAACTATTCACTGTTCATACAGGACGACTTCAGCTGTTGCCGCATTATGTAAAGAAGCGATTCAAATATTTTCTGAAAAAAGAAGTGAAGAAAAAGCTAGAAGTAATACTTCTTCGTCAGGCGAATAGACTCTGGGAACGAGCTAAAGGCAGCAGAGTCGCGAACACTATGCGTAAAACAAACTCACAAAGTTTATACCATCCGTAAAGAGGCCGGACCCCAGGTTGCTGGTTTGGCTATTAACAGGGCATTGCCGTCTGGCGTCTCATGTGTTTAATAAAGGTTTGACTGTGGACAACAAATGTAGGAAGTGCAAAGAATGTGTAGAGACAGTGCGCATGTAATCTGTGAATGTACGGCATTCGATAAACAAAGGCAATGCCTACTGGGAGCAGAAAGGCTACAGGATCTTTAATCGGTAATGGTCAAGGGTCTCATTATTTCCGTCCCATGATAATATGGTGTAAAAGATTGGACGATTTCTACAACCGATGGATTGGCCTTGAGAGTTTTCGAAAGTATGATTTCACGAACGATTTATGTTTCTATGCATATGGGCGACAGCGAATACTGAAGATGATGGAACAATGAGGTGTATGAGATACCTATACGATCAATTTGACATGACCCAGCGAATTAAGAAACAGCGGCTACATGGGCCAGGTGAAGACGTTCGGATGGATGAAAATAGCATAGGAAGAAGTAGACCTTAATTTCGTTAGAAAGATCCGGGGGAGAAGGAGCTGACCTTATATTGTACCTACAATCAGCGCCCAACGGCGAAAAGGAGAAACACACAGGTAAGAGTAAAGTGCCAACTGCATTTAGAAAAGACTTGATTATATCGACTCTTGCGGCAGCTATATATGGTATATATATATATATATATAATTGGCGCTTTGGCGCTGAAGCGACTTTCGGCCGGGCTCCTCCTCCGATTTGTGGTTTGGCGTCTTGATGTCTTTGGCGGCCGCGGTAGCCGAGTGGTTAGCATTGCGTATTGTCATTCGGAAGACTCATAACCCGTTGCCACCAACATCCAAAAGTTATGGAAAATTAATTTAAATGCAAAAATTAAGTTAAATTTTCTAATTGCGGTCGCCCCCCGGCAGGGAATGTCCACCCCTCCGAGTGTATTTCGGACATGAAATAAAAGGCTCCTCGTAAAAAAACCGTCAGCCTTTCGGAGGCGGCTTAGTATAAATTGTAGGTCCCTCCATTTGTTGGAAAAACATCCGACGCACCTAGATGGTTAAAATGCAATCACTGTCAATCTGCTGATTGGTTTTTTAGTTAGTCTACGTATATATAATATATAGAATATGTCTAAAAATATGTAGGTACAATACAAATATAAATCATGCAGCCTTTCAAATGGTGGTTGCATTAATGGCAGAAACAATTTACTTACAAATGACACGTGCGCTTACTCCTGTAACATTTTCCTTCAGCTGCAGGTGGCTGCCAAACAAAAACAAACCCTTCTCTGCCCTTCAAAAAGCAAAGCTTTGCGGAGAATGAAATTGCTGCAGCGTTGTGAGTGTTGTAAATAACGAGAATAGTCAGTGAAGCAAACCCGGTTACTGAATACATAGAGGGTTATTCCAATTCCATATACACTATTGGGGTAGTTTTTTATGCACAAAGAACTTTCGTTATCAGTATAGATGATTCTAAAATAGAGGAGGGAGTGAAGGCTGCAGTATTTTGCGCTCAACCAAAAATTAGAAGGAAGAATGGAAGAGTATACCTATGTTCAGTAACAGACCAAGCAAACATTGAAGGTACAATTCTCACGATATCCTGTTCTACGTACCTTAGTTGACCCGGATTTCGTTGTGCCAAAGGTCAAAGACGAATGTTGCGAACAAGGCAATCGGCATTTTGGTCATAAACTATGCCGCACCTATATATGTGAACACCTGGCACTGGCGCGACTCAGATAAAACCGTTACAAGCCTGCCAGAACACCGCTTCTAAAGCTATAACAAGAAACCTGCAAACCATTTGTACTATGAAACGTCTCTGCTCCCAGTTGAGGACCATAATATTGAGAAGTGCATGTGGGATCATCCTTCCAGTTAGCTAAAAGAAAGCCGATCCACCTCCAGGCATAAGAGGGAGGTAATTCTGTACCTTATGGACACCGTTAGATATATATGGCATAACCACTTGAAACGACGAACTTCCGGTAGATCTTAAACGCCATTCACAGAGAGTCTGTTAATACCTTCAGCACCTCTCCTCCTCTGGAAGCCCAAGGTTCAAATCCTGGTAGGACCAACGTCCAAAAATTACCAGCGGCCGCGAAAATTAATTTATATAACAAATTAAGATAAATGCTAATTTATAAAATTGAGTATTAGACACTTAGTATTGGGTCGGACACCTTCACTTTAAGAGACTGACTCTACTAGGGAACACATCACTGGGATCTCCAGGTAATTCAGTAAGGGAACTAAGGGCCACGAGTTAGAACCCTGGCCAAATCGCAGACAGACATCAAGACACACACGAAAGATCGGAGAGCTCGGACTAAAATTGATTAAACGGTTACGAAGGCGTCATAATACCAATAACCAAATATTTGGAAGGCCAGAGTACGACCATAATCCAAAATTATGGAAAATGAAATCTTCTAATTGTGATCGCCCCTCGGCAGAGAATATCAAGCCCTCCGAGTGTATTTCTGACATGAAATGAAAGCGCCTTATAAAAACCATCGGGCGTTCGGAAGCTGGTCAGAATAAACTGTACAAAAGTCCCTCTCTTTGTTGGAAAAACATCAAGACGAGTACACTCGCCATCCGAATACCAAATCCACATATAAATTCTCATCACTAGAACGCAACAATCGTTTATATACTCGTTACACGTGGTATTTGCTCCTCGACTACGATTGCCGTGTGTTCGTTTGCCCATGCAGACGGAAGGCAGTATAGTCGTACAAGCGTGATGTGCATTTAAATGCGCTGATAAAATGGTAATTAATTGTGTAATTTACACATTCACGAGCGACTGAATACATCAACCGATCATCCAGCTGTAAAAGAGGCGGAGTTGACCAGGATACAAACGCATAAATAAAAACACCAAAGTGCAGTTAAATAGAATACAAAGAAAAAGTAAAGTTGACAAAGGCGGAAAAGTCAGTATGAAAAAATGTCGGGTAAAACTAAAAACAAAAAAAAAAAAAAATTGTGTTAAAAAAGTTGAATTCTCATGCGGTGTAAAAAAAAGGATGACAATGCTGCGGCACACATACTCCTACATGTATGGTACGTGCGAGTACACTGCGTTGCACGTGATGTCCTTCACATACACGCAAACTGGCTCATTCATCATAGTCAGTCAACAATGTGGATTGTGAAAAAATGCATAAAAATGGTACGAATGAACAAGTGTCGAACCTGGTTGTGGGGCGAGTAGAGTTTGCGGTTGCGTAACTTGCTTCCTACTTTTTCATAAGCTCATATATACATACTACACACATGCATACATTCATACATAGATTTTGCTCTTACTTTTCAGTGCATTCACTTCTCTCTTTTCATGCATTTTTAACTGCTCGCTTTTACTATTCTTTGCACTGTTCGAAATTGATTAATGATCTGTGCAAAGGATGTTACGCCTTGTTCGCAACTACCACTATCTCATGCCCCTTTTGTTTTTCGAATACTCACACACACACACACACACACACACAAGCTTTTACATACATCGAATGAGCTCTCGGAAATAGTCGTGGTGGTGGTTGGTGACAAATTTGAGGCAGGCTAACCGTGTAATCGGCAAATCACTGAAAACCGCTACGGCTGAGCGGCCCATAAAATTGAATAAACAAGAAAAGAAATTTGTGTTGTCTTTAACGCAAACGACTTTATGTGCGAGTCTGGGCGTTTCGTCTGCCCAAGCATATTTAAGGTTTCGGGCTGCAATCTTGTTACCATCCTTAGTTAATCTACCCATTGCAGAGATGACAACAAACAATTACCGACTGTGGCTAATGTGACACATATTGCAACAGATCACAGGGAGGGAAGGATAAATACATAAGAGGGGATTAACAAATGTTCGGTAAGATGACCGGAAGAAAACTTCCTTTTGTATTTATTCGTAATAATTGCCCTTTTTTATCTTAAGCCTATAAATCCACTTCTGAAAACTGTCTCCAAAATCTTGCTTTTTAAGCTTTTCAAGTTCAGTATTAACCGCATTAATTATCTCCTCGTTGCTATTAAAGACCTTTCCTTTTAAATTTTTTTTTTTAATTTTTGGACACAACCAGAAATCGCAAGGTGTTATATTCGGTGCTGGACGTATTTATTCGAACCGATCGTAATAAAATTACTCGTTATTTCAGCAGTGTGGGATGGCGCGTTGTCATGTTGTAAAAAATAGCACCGCAAATCCTCTTTCTTCATGTTTTCCAATAAATTTTTGAAAACTTTTGGTAGCTCTCTTCGGTGTACCAGTTTGCAGTTACCGTATGAACCTTTTCCGGTGGAATAGGAATTACGATTTTAGTTCGGGGGAAGTAAACTGAAATCATTACTTTTGCTACTGATTTTTGTTGCTTAGATTTTACTAAAGCTGCTAGACTGACCATTTTCGAATTTGTTTAGGAAAAATTGAGCAAAATGAACTAGAGCCTCTTTTTGGACCTCATTTAAAATTCGTGGCATCCATCGAGCAGATTTCTTCGTGTATCCTAGATGATTACTTAATATCTGCGATAACATTCAAGCACAATTCATTTCTTGTATCAATCGTGGGTCTTCGTCAATTTCGGACTTTACCAGAGCTACTGTGTTTCCAACAGTAGACGATTTTGGTCGAGTTTCCCGGGGCTCGCCCTCTACGGAAAAACGCCCGGTCTGGAATCTTCGGAACCACTTAGAAATTGTCTTTAAAGATGGTGTAATCGTTCAATATGCAATTTGGGATTCACTAAATGTTTGTATTGGCTGTAAACTGCACCGAAACCCGAAGAGAATCACATGACAAATTTCTGTTCGCGTTGGTGGTGGAATTTCGTCCGATCGTTCAAAAATTTGAAAGGAAGTCTAAGAAAGTAATTGTAAAGGATTTGGTATTTTTATATTTAACAAAAACAAATTAAAAGTCACCAATTGACCGAACTTTTGTTAACCCACCGGTATATTTGTGTGTAGTCGTTGTGATATCTTAGCGACGTAGACATGTATGTATGTATGTAAGTGGTAGTTTATAATTTGTACCTTCGGAAATATTGGTAATGTATTTATTTAATTTTTTATACTGAAAAGCGCGTAAGAACTCAACATTTATTTATTTGCATATTACACAAGAAACGGATCGAATTGGTCTGGTAGCAAACAAATACGGAACGAAATATCCTATGGCCTAAAAAAACAAAATACCTACCGTGGTGAGTTAAAACTCTGAGGTGCAACCGGCTAGTGGGGATTTGATCAAATTTAACAATAAAATCTGTTCAGATCAAGCCATCTATAGTGTACGGAGATGTTCGCTGAGTTACATCGACTTCTACCTTGCTATCAGACAGCCTTACAAAAATATAATTCCCTTATGTCGAATCAGGACGCGAGCTCTAGACGTCAGAATGGCAGTATGCAATCCACCTATCAGATAATGAGCTACAAAGAGCCCTCTGACTTGTGAAATATTTTTCTTTGTGTCACCAAAGTGTGCCCGTCGTGGTAGCTCCGCGATATGCTCATGGCAACTGCACATTCCTTGATGTCAAGAGTAGCTTCTCTTACGTGAAAATCTTTTAGTTTTTCTTAATTGGCAAAGGCAACGCTTATGTCATTATAGCCAAATCAATAGATAGTAGTATGCTAGGTGTTTCTTCTTTGCCCAGTTCAGTGGAGACATCACCACTTCTCCAAATATTTATTTGCCATAGATTTGGAGGTCCTTTTCTCACTGTGCCTCCACCAGCAAGTATAGTCGTCAAAATTGGAAGTCTAGTCTCCTCTTTAATTGAATCCATTTTTTATGTTGCGTGACCCAAACCAAGCGTTTAAACATAGGTCTTGTAGACCACGCCCGCTTGCAGCCCTTTATCCGTACAGGCACAGGAATAAATTTAAGAGGATCTTTAAACCGTATATTTTGTAGGGGCTCCACTGAGACTCTCACTCTTTTAGCCGTTACCCAGTGCACTACGTTGTATGGTTACCGTATCTTGCGTACGTGTTACTCTCGTTATCAGAGGGCGCGATGAGGAAGGATGAGAGCAGGAAATAATTACAATCCTGCAATTATAACTCCATATTCAGAAGGAAAACAACACTCCATTACACCCCAAAACAGCTCCATGATTTGACTCAGAGGAGCATTTTTTTAGCATCGAAAGCTCCAGTTGCTACTCCAACGTCTCAATGAAAAAAATCTACATACTTTACATCCCTACAGAGTCTGTCTCCACTTGAGCACATCTGAGGATTACTTGTTAAGCGACGAAAAAACTTATTTTCTATTCGCACTTGTCTTCAGTTTTATGGCTCTCCATAGAAGACAGGACTATCAAACGCAATCTTTGTTGTAAGTAGTGGAAATAAAATCCTAATGAGCTGTTAATTATAAGCAGTCTTATTCTACGGCACATTTTTTTTGTCAAAGTGAACTTTTATCCTCTAAAGGGACACTGTTTGGTAGTCCATGGTTTGGGTTGATGTTACATCGGGCGATAGTTCATATGGCAACATAGTTTCTTATTTGGCTTTCCGCATTGCGTCTTCTAGATCCATCTCAGCGTTTATCGCAACAAGGACACGAGGTTATCAATCAGGACGAGGATATGACTCTGCTTTGAAGAGGTCGGATGTGCTATATTCTTTAATTTTCTGGTTTCAAGTGGCTGGTCCTAAAACTGATACCCCATTCGTAAGTCCCATATTTATCAGTCATAATCGTCCATTTCGAGGAGGCATTATTGCAACGTCTGGGAAGATGAGTAGTTTTAAGCATTTTTTTTAGGATTTTCTTTTTCAAAACTGAGTCGTTAAGTACCCATGAGAAACTAAATCACGTTTACGAGCAACATTTATATCCTGCTCGCCCACCTTGTTGAGCATAATACTAGTACACACACACGGAACATACTCGTACATGCAATCACACAGAGGTGTTCGCAAACACGTACATACATACATACATACAAGTATTATAAATTTTGTAGTTCAAACACAAGTGTTACCATTGTTACAATTCATGAAATGAGGAATTTTTATGTTGTCGTAGTCATTGATGTTGTTGCTATTATTGCTATTCGTCACAGAATATCCAAGCATTGTAATTCATACAACAGTTGTTGTCGCCTGCGAACAATGCATGACAAATTTTGATTTTCTGCGCATTTAATCAATTTCAACCATCTCATCCATTTCAGCTATTTTATTCATTCTATGTGTTTTTGCCTTCAAATACTGCTGCCACCCAAACTACCAAACAACCAAGTAGTCAGCCGACGACGAACCAACCAACTAAACAGCCACCCATTGAACTTTGCTAGCATCTATGTATGTATGTAGTCATCCAACCAACCAACCATCCAACCATCCATCCATCCATCCATCTAACTATCCAGTTTGTTGCCTTAGACAGTCAGTCATAGCACAGCACAGCACAGGATGGTGTACATAGTCGAAGGAAGGAACACATTCTCAATATTGTCAAATGTGACTAATTTCATGCTCGCGTCAGCGCGCACATTCATTCAAACATTCATACTGATCTAACTGTGCGAGTACGAGTTGCCAGGTTGTGTGGTGCATGGTGAAGGGTGAGAAGTAGAAGGGGTGGGGGTGCGAGGAGCGTAGTAAAGAAGGTTGGAAAATGTTTTGAATGGGAGTGGTTGTTAGTGCGCCTTTGTCAACTGTGTGGAACACATTCTTTATCTGCACCTGCACCGTTACTTCGTCTGTCTAAATACTTGTATAGACAGTGGGTATCAATGACTCAAACGATATGGAACGGAATGGATGACACGCGTGATTATCTGTGTGGAGTTGTACCAATTGGAATTTTGCATGCACAACCAAATAAACATACGGTCTAATATGTTTGAATGGATATTTGCTGCTTTTAAGTATGTCCATATGTATGCAAGTATTTAAGTATGTACATATGTCGCTTAAGCTGAAAACAATTACAAAACATTACATAAACTGAATCCATAAGTAAATAAAATTTATTTTCAACGAATCTAGTTTTTACACTTATGCATTTTACGCTATTAATAGTTGCTAATCGATTTATATTTACTTATACTGTTATGTGCTAATTGTTTTTGATTTTGCTAATTCACTCTTGTGCTTATTTATAAAATAAAACGCTAATATTTTGCAGAGCACAAAAAGGATGCTTTTGGTTTTGAGTTTTTTTTATAAATTCAGTTTTATTTTGGTTTAATTCATTTTATGTTGTTTTAATTAATTTGATTTGATTTAAATTTTTTGCTTTACTTTATATTAATTTGTTTTATTTTATTTCACATTATTTGATTAACTTTAATATAGTTTGCTTTATTTAACTTAGTTTATTCAATTAAATTTATTTTATTTTTATTTATTTATTTTGGTACATATTTTATTATTATTTTTACATTTTTTCCAAACTACTTTTATTTTATTTATATTTTAATTTAGTTCATATTATTATTTTATTTTAGTTTACTTTATTTTAATTTAATTAATTTTTTTAATTTATATTTTAGTCTGTTTATTTCACTTAGTTTGGTTCGTTTAATTTAAATTTTTTTTCACTTTATATTATTTTAATTGATTTATTTTACTTTATTTTATTATATTTTAAATAAATAAATATTTTTATTTCATTTTATTTCACTTTATTTAAATTTAATTTTTTATTTTAATTTAACTTCAATTTGGGGTTGTTTTATTTAACTCCGGTTAGTTTATTTTATTAATTTTATTTTTCTATTTTATTTAATTTATTTTTTTATTTTCTTATTTTAATATAACTTAATTTTTTCAATTTTATTTTATTATACTTTAGTTTAATACAATTATTTTTTGTTTTAACTTTTATTAACTTACTTCAAGTTATTTCATTTTATGATTTTATTTTATCTGCTTCGTTTGATTTATTTTAATTTGGTAATTTATTCAATTTTATCTTATTTTATTTTAATTTAATTAATTTTTTTTTCTATTTTATATAATTTTTTTTTATTTTTTGCCATTATAGTTTAATTTATTATACTTTATTTTTTTTCATTAAATTTGATTTCGTTACATTTTTTATTTTATTTTATTTACTTTAAACTAATTTAATTATTTATACATATTATATTTTCTTCTTATTTTATTTTTACTTTAAAGGAATGAAAATACATTTTACTTTTTTAAATTCATTTCTCTTATACTTTTCATTTGATTTTATTAATTTTAATTTTAAATTTATTTTGCACCATTTTATTTTGATTTACTTTACTTTTATTTTAATTTTTCTTTTAAATTTTTTTTATCATATTTGGTTAAATTAATATATTTTTTTTTTGTTAATTTCTCTATTTTTCTACATATTTGATTTTTAATTTGTATTATTTTATTTTATTGTTTTATTTCATTTTAAATTATAATTATTTATTTTTTCATTGTATCATTTGATCATATTTTTATTTTGATGTATTGATTTAAATAAATTTATTTTTTTTATTTAATTTATTTTTATTTAGTTTAACATTTATAGATCTTATTTATTTTGTATTTAATTTAATTTTAAATTAATTATTTATTTGATTATATTTAATTATATATGTATTTTATTAATTTTTGAACATTACATTTCATTGAAGTTAATTATTTTCTTATTTGTTTTATTTTTATTTTAATTTAATATTCTTTTAGTTGTTTTATTTTATTTTATTTGAGTGACTTAATTTTTCATTTCCTTTTTTATTTTATTTTATTTTTACTTAATTTAGGATAAATAAATTTCTATTTTGATTTGCTTCTCTTTTATTCTATGCTTTTAGTTGATTTTATGTTTTTATTTTATTTTATTTAACTGAAGATAAATAATTTTTTTTTGATTTTTTTTGATTTCATTTTATATTATTATATTAACTTTATTTTATATTTTTATATTTCAGTTTTAACTAAGTTTTTTATTTTATTTAATAAAGTTTTTTATTTTCTTCTGTTTAAGCTTATTTAATTTTATTTATTTTATTTATTTATGTTAATTAAATTTTGGTTATGCCTTTCTATTTTATTTTTATATAAATTTTATATTTTATTAAATTATTATTATTTTTTTATTTTCGAATAAATTTTTAACTAATTTTTTATTTAATTTAATTTTTTATTTTAATTATTTTCATTATTTTTTGTAAAATATAATTGTATTATTATTTTTCAATTATAATAAATAAATAAATAAATTGTTTTGATTAAATTTTTTTATTTTATATGATAGTTTGTTTAATTTTATTTTAATTAATCCATTTTATTTTTTTATTTTTCTTACTTTTTTATTTCATATTATTTGTTTGTTTTCTTTTATTTTAGTACAGTTAATTAAATTTTTTTATTTTATAGTTTGTTTTTATTTTATTATACAATATTTTATTTAAATTAATTACATTTTTATTCCTTTTAAGTTTTTTTATTTTTCCTACTTTTTTATTTTATATTATTTTTTTGTTTTCTTTTATTTTATTTGAGTTGATTAAATTTTTTTATTCCATCTTATTTTTCATTTATTTTTTTTCTATTATATTTTATTTTTAATTTATATTACATTTACGGCTCAACCAAGTCCTTTGAACAGCCCTCGTAGCTGAGTTCATCTGGTCGAAAATAAGAGTTCTGCATACTGTAAAGCCGGTCTATGGGATTGACCATGGGCGATTGTGTAAGTGGTCCCATCAATTGCTGAAAAGTGGAATAACTTAAGCCGAGGACAGTGCTCAGAAAAGGCTCATTCGTTTTATTGCAGTTTTCTGAAAGTAGAAAGTTGTTTCAAGATTTACAATTTAGATATTAATGCGTCAAAACTATGTTTATAAAAAAGCCATTTCATGCATATTTTATACTGCCAACGATAAAAATTTTTGTTTGAAATATTGTGCTTTTTAATTCAAAATAAAATAAATTTTTGTGTAATTAAAATGAATAATAAATGTAATTAATCCCCTTAAGCTAAGCATCTTTTAATTTCTCAAGTCTACTCTTCTGCTGATATTTATTTCTTCAAATTAAGTGACTTTAAATAATAAATAATGAGACAAAATTGTTGGTTTAATTCTCTCCCTTTTTATATAATATTTATACTTTTTTGTTTAATTTATCTTATGCTTCGCGGCTTTTGCATCTTTTGCATTTTATACTTGAGCGCCTTAAGTACATACTACAGACTACTGTTGTCAAATGTCAGCGCAGAGGCGCGAGTGCAAGATTCTCTTTGCCTGCTTTGATGACTGTTAGCAACGCACCTTTATTGGTTTCCATGCAATTAAATGACGTATTCTCATTTTCATCTTTGATGGCGCGCATTTTTACAGCGCCATCCGAGCAAGAGGACATAACACCGCCGCCCACACCACTACCGCTACCAACGCTGCCGGCACACGCTGAAAACGGCGATTCCAGCAGAGATTCACTATCGCTGTGCGCCTCGTCTTTAATCTTCGCCAAATTGCTGTTGTCCGATTCTTGAGAATCTTGCGAGTCGCTTGCACCTTTCGTATGCTCTTGTTTTGCTTTCTTTTGGATTTTTTTCACTTTAGCGCGTTGATTTTGAAACCAAACCTAATGAGAGGAGAAAGGTTTAAGGAAAATTTATTGTTTTATTGCAAAATATAATTTAATTTAATTAGTTTTAATCAAAAATAAACACACCTGTACAATTCTTAAGCTTAAACCAGTATCTTTTGCCAAATTCTCTCTCACTTTGCGACAGGGTTTTGGTGATAGCTCAAAGGAGGCTTTAAAAGCGCGCCTTTGTTGAGTATTTAATATGGTCCTCGGTCGTTTGGGTCCACGTCGTCCATCCATTTTCGGTGCAAATAAGTCGTCGCCATAGAAATCTACACTTAGAGAGGAGTTTATTAGCAGGATATGATATGTGAATATATTAAAATTTATTTATTTATTTTTAGTTTTTATTTAAATATATACATACATTTATATGTATTTCTTTCAAATCTAAACAATTCCACCTACCATAGCCTTGCAACATCTCAACTTCCTTCTCGTAATCCAGACGGCAAAAAAGTTGTCCTTGCTTCACCACATACTGTTCACCCTTCTTCAACATTCCACCGCAGACAACGCACGCAAAGCACTTTAAATGGAACACATTATCATATGTTCTCATAACCAACTCGTCGCAGGCGATTCGGTGACCACAGCCGAGGCATCGGTTGCGCAGAAATAATCTATTGGAAGTGGATAATTTCGATTCAGATATTATAATTATTAATTATTTATAAAGTTGATATTAAACAGATTCTTTTAAGCTAAGTTTCTTCATTCTTTCCTAAAGGTTAGGTTAGGTTGCGCTGGTAAACTCCTTAGGGAGTGTCACATAAACGATACTTCGTCCTTAGTGCTAGCAGATGCGCTACATACGACCATTATATAATGATATTTACACTTCTTGATGCGTCTTTAGCTTGAAGAACATTGGTGTTCTCCTGGCCAATTGAATCAGATCTTTAGGATCTTTGTCTTCCTTTGTCCTTTTAAAATTTATATTAATATATTAAATAATATAAATTTTAAAAGTCCAGGAGAGTTATGGAATTCAGCATGGAAATAGCTCCGTCAGAGATGAATCCTGGGGTTTTCTTCGTCACAGTTCAAGGTACTCGGTGATTCCAATGAAACAAAAGAACTCTAGAAATTCCATTTCATTGCGCTCTTACGAATGTGTTGTTTTTTCAAAACGATTTTGAGTATTTGAATAACTGATCGTCGGTAACAATTCAAACAGTTCAGAATGTTCGAATTATAGAGTGTGGACAACTTTGAATCCAATTTTATCATTTAAATGCATGATAATCGAATAAAGAATATGTAGTTCGAGAAGCGCAAATGTCATAAAGGTATGCGGCCGAAGCATATTTGAGTTAATAACTCCGTTGGTCACTTCGTACTTCACATCCATCGGGGAGTGAACACAAGTCAGCGATACATTGCGAAACTTCATAAAGACCCAGTTTCTTAGGTCTTTGTCTCGTCAATCGCACTTCTTGGATTGAAGTGATGTCAACCTTAATTTTTATGCACCAGTACCTTTCTAATTGAGTGGTCACACCTTCCGGATGCATGAAATCAAATTATAATCCTTAAATGCTTGCAGTGGTCGTATGTAAGAGAATCGTTGCTAACCACTCTCAGGTCTTTTACAACACGAGTCGCTTCCTACAGATGACTCCTTTACAACAACAAGGTGGAGTTTGGGTAATGCTGTGGGAATGGAAGCTCTTGGCCCGATAAAAATTAATTGAGTGTGATCTGACCAATCTATAAGATGGAACCCGGGATGGGTACTGTATGAAAGAAAATAGTCCAACGCCAAGGATCGGATTTTATCAGTGTGAGCTTAGAGCTGGTAGATCCATTATTCCTCTATTGATCGAATATTCAGCCTACACCGTAGTCCCGACACACACTATCTCTTAGTTTACTTTATAGCAACATTCAACAGCACGAGGAACGGATAAGGAAACGAAGCGAACTTGTCTGGGAGGAAACGATGACAAGATGAAATATCTCTTGTCAGCAAAGTACCAGTCTTGGATTCCGTGTCATTGTTGATATTTATAACTTTGAAGTTGTAGACAACTTCGTCAAACTTGGAATCAGTATCAATACGAACATTGTCTGTTTAGAATTCCAAGAGAACAGGTGGTATTATCGACTGAGTGGGCAAAGTCCTCTCTCGACAAACAAATAATAAAACCCACAAGTCACTGATCATTTCCGTACTACTCAATGGTAGAAAAGTGTGGACGTTGACTGTATCCGATGAGCTAGCCTTAGGAGTCTCCGAGTAAAACGTTTTATGGACCATTTATGGTCTTTTGCCCATTGACATCAGATAATATTTAGAGGATCGATATAAATAATAATTTTTAAATACTTTTGTGGACGGTAAACTTTAAGCTCGTGCCTTACCTTTGGATACTTTTGAATATTTAAGTACATGTTTACACGTAAGCATTTATATGGTTATAAACAAAAGAACAAAACACTCAGAGTCATATGTAAGCAAATATTTACCTTTCATAGTCGATGCGACAATAGAGTTTACCATCGCGCGCATAACACGAATGGACCAAGTGTAGAGCACAAGTGGCGCACTTGAGGCAACCCTCGTGAAATGAAGTGTCCACGACACGCATTATATAACGATCACAAATTGGCTGACAACAATAGGCACACTGCATTGCGGCGGCTTCTGATGCCGTGACGGTGCGACAGTTCGAGGCTGTTGCGGACGACGACAAAGACGATGACGACGGCGTCGCCGACCCTGACGCTGACAATGGTAAATGCAATGACAATGGCAACGACAATGCAACTGGCAGTCCGAGTGTGGCTGCTACGGTGGAGTGGGAATCACATTTGTTGTTGTTGTTGCTGTTAACAATGTTACGCATCGCTGCCATTGGGGGTGGTGTATGGCATGGCGAGTTGTCGTCATTGGCGAATTGTGCTTGCATATGTGTAGCGAAATTCAATTGCAATTGTTGTTGATGTTGTTGCAGCAGCTGCTTTTGTTGCAGTGCGAGTAGTATGCTGTTGGTGTTGTTGTTTTTGTTTGCATTGGCATTGTTGCCATTCAAGCAATTAGTCAGGTTACTATTACCGTTGTGGTCAACATAATTGTTGTTGTTGTTGTTGTTGCTGCTGTTAGTGTTATGTGCGTTAAATATGGCAGTTATGGAGCAGGCGATACCACCGCCCCCACTACTGCCACTACTACCACCATCATCACCATAACCAACATTGTTGCCAGCAACATTCATATTGAAATCGCACAAAGCCGGCAGTCTATCGCCGCAATACATTGGCGGGTGTAGTAGATGGTTTGGAGAGCATGTAGATGGTGGTCGTCCTGGTCCGGGCCCGGTTACTGGTACATTTAGTTCGATTTGCTGGTGATTTTGTTGTTGCTGCTGCTGCTGTAGCTCTTGATGGAGCAGTAGCTGTTGTTGTTGTTGTTGCTGCTGTTGCCTCAGAACCGCATTATTCACCGTTTTTGCATTGGCATTGTTGTTGTTGTTATTGTTGTTGTAGCTTTTGTTATCATTGCTGGGATTGCTATTATTTTTGCGGCCATTGCAATTTCCTATGACATTTGTATAAAATGACGTCTCTGCTGTTACGCCTGCCGATGCGGTTGGTGTTTTCGGATTTCCGCTTATTTCACCGCAGGCCACTTCGTTGGCACCACCACCACCACCACCATCGCCACCTCTAACAGCACATAGCAGCTCTCTGCTGGTTGGCACTGTACCGATTCCGCCGCCTGTTCCCTCCATTGATACCATTCTTGCTTCAGTTGTTTCTGTTGTGTTTGTTGTTGTTGCTACTGGTATTGGTTGTTTGGTCGCCGCATCATTTGTACTGCCAGTACTGGAGCCGTTGTCGTTTACTGTCGCGCCGGAAGTTGTTGCTTTGAGTGCTGTAGCCAGTGTTGTTAACATTCTTTGACTTCCGCTCATCAACATGTTTGTGGACTGCTGTTGTTGTTGTAGCTGTTGTTATATGTTGTAACTGCTGTTGTTGTATTGGCATACGTGTATGACACTTGAGGCCCAATGATACTACAAATCCAACAAATTACGTACGTGCGAGTTGACATTAAAGCGTGCATTAGGGTGAGCGTCACTATCCACTTTGTTGGTTTTTCTACAGTCACCAAAAACCAACACTTAAATTTTTGTTCTACGAACTATGGTTTAAATTTTTCATATCAGTATGTTTTTATATAATATATTAAAGAATTAAATACAAATAATTTGATTACCTTTAATTTTATGTAATTCAACTTTAATTAACTTAATTTAATTAAACTTTTTTCCTTTTATTTTTTTAGCTCTTTTAATATTTAATATAATTTAATTTAATTTTTTTGTTTTATTTTGTGTAATTTTATTTAATTTAGCCGTCGCAGTAACCGAGTGGTTAGTATGTAGTGCGTACTGTGATTCGGAGGGACAGCCTTGTAGAATATTAAATTTTCCTATTTTCAAAAGCGCTTCAACGGTTACAAAGTGCTAATTATAATTATATTTCTATTATATTATATATATAATAACTTTTTTTTTAATTTCTTATATAATTTGTTTGATATGATTTTATTTTACTTTATTGATTTTAATTAACTTTTTATTTTAATTTTATTTTATTTATTTTTTATTTTATATTCCTTCAATTTTTTATCATTTTTATTTAGTTGTATTTCATTTTAGTTTTATTTCATTTAACTTGATCTAATTTAATTTCATTTCAATTTAGCTAATTATACTTCGTTTTATTTTGTTTCCCCATGTTGCTATTCAATTTATATTTTATAAATCTTCATTACTTTTTCTTTTATTTTTTTTTTTATTTTAGCTTATTTAATTTTATTTAACTTCGCTTTTTAAATAAAAATAATCCCGTCGCATTTAATTATATTTAATTTAATTCGAATCAATTTGATTTAATTTTACTTTATTTAATTTGATTTAACTTTTTTGTTTTATTTTTTTTAACTTAAGCTTATTTATTACTCTGCTTTATTTTATTTTTAATTTTATGTGTTTTATTCTTTTTTATTTGTTTTTTTCTTTAATTATAGTTAATTAATCTTTTTTATTCTATTAATTTTTATTTGTATTATTTAGTTTAATGTCACATTATTAATTTTATTTAAATTTTTGTTTAACTTAAGTTTATTTCGTTCAATTAAATGCTGATTTTGGTTTATTTTATTTAATTTTTTTTATTAAAATAAATAGTTTATTACAATTTACATTTTTTATTTTATTTAACTTTCTTTGTAAGAAAAATTTATTTAATTTCCTTTTTAAATTAAGTTTAAATGATTTAACTTTATTTCGTTTAATGTTGCTTTCTTTTATTTTACTCTGCTTTATTTTATTTTTTATTATATGTGTTTTATTCCTTTTTATTTTATTTTCTTTTCTTTAATTAAAGTTAATTAATTTTTTTTATTCCATTAAATTTAATTTTTCATATTATTTTTATTATCTAGCTTAATGTTATTTTATTCAATTTCATTTAACATTTTTTTATTTTGTTTAACTTAACTTTATTTAGTTTAATTGAATGTTTTCTTGGTTTTATTTTTTTTATTTCGTTTAATTTTAATTAATTTTGTTTTAAGTTTCAATAATAAATATTTATTTAATTTGCTTTTTAAATTAAGTTTAAGTCGATTTACTTTATTTTGCTTTATGTGGTTTTCTATTATTTTACTATCGTTAATTATTTTACTTTAATTTATTTAATTTTTTATTATATGTTTTATTCTTTTTTATTTTATTTTCTTTTCGTTTTATTCTATTTAATTTTATTTTTAATTTTTTATTTTCTTTAAACTTATATAATCCAATAATTTTGTTTAACTTATTTTTATTTAGTTTAAATAAACCTTATTTTGTGTTTTTTTTTATTTTTTTACCATTGTTTTTATTGATGCTTTATTTTATTTTTATTTTGTTTAATTTAGTTTAAGTAAATTTAGTTTATTATAGTTTAAACTTTTTACTTTTTATAATACAAATTTTTTTAATTTACTTAATTTGCTTTTTTACACTTTAAATCATTTTATTTTATTTCATTTTATTTAAATTTTTTTATTGTATTTGTTTTGTTCATCTTTTAGTTTAATTTCTTTACTTTCATTTTAGTTTTGGTTTATTTATATTGCATTATCTTTTATTGATTTTCATCTTATTTTATTATATTTTGGTTAATTTTATTAGTTTTATATTATTTTGTTTTTTTTTTTTATATTTTATTAAATTTAATTTATAGTATTCTTTTATCTTAACTTTATTTTTAAATTTAGTTTTATATAATTTTATTTTATTTCGTTTTATTTACATTTTTTTTTGTATTTGTTTTACGCTTTTTTATTTTAATTTCTGTACTTTAATTTTAGTAATTTTATTTTCATTTATTATTTTATTTAATTTTTTATTTTATTTTTATTTTAATTTGTTTTGGTTTATTTAAATATTATTCTCTTTTATTGATTTTCATTAGTTTTATATTCTTTTGTTTTGTAATATTTTATTAAATTTAATTTATAGTATTCTTTTTTCTTAACTTTATTTTGAAATTTAGTTTTATATAATTTTATTTTATTTCGTTTTATTTACATTTTTTTTTTGTATTTGTTTTACGCTTTTTTATTTTAATTTCTGTACTTTAATTTTAGTAATTTTAATTTCATTTATTATTATATTTAATTTTTTATTTTACTTTTATTTTCATTTGTTTTGGTTTATTTTTTTTTATTCTCTTTTATTGATTTTCATCTTATTTTATTATATTTTGGTTAAGCCCATTAGTTTTATATTATTTTGTTTTATTTTAGTTGTCAGTTATTATTTTATTTTCTCTTTTTTATTTTATTATATTATATTTTGTAATCTTTTCTTTTCAATTCTTTGTCTTATTTTCGTTTCATCTTGTTTTATTATATTTTGTTTTTTTTTTTATTATTTTGTTGAATTTCAACATTATTTATTTTATTTGTAATTTTATTTTGCTTTATTGGAATTTAATTAATAAAAATAATATATTTTGATATATGTTTTATATTATTTTTATTCTTTATTGGGAATAATATATTTTATATTATTTTTATGATGCTTTTATTTTCGTTTTAGTATTTTTTAGTATCTAAATACCATATATTTATTTGCAACCGAGTAGATAAATTATTTAAAAATTACGAACTAGTTAAACTGGAACGTTTGAGTACCCTAATATATGCGAGTATCCCGTCCGTGTGCGTGTGCGTATCTATGTGCGTTGTATAGAAAAACATTTAAACAATTTTTATTTGAGCCTCGTAAATTCCATTCTGATTGTACTTGTATGTAAATGTGTGGCAGCTATTACTACAGTTTACTCTGCTCTCTTAGAGATAGCCAACAATTGAATGACCACAATTACAAATTTTGCATTCGCTGGCGACACCATTATGTGCTTACTACATACATACATATATACTCGTATATGCATATATTTTACCACTACCAGCCAGTCTTTTTGTGGTCATGCTATGGACTTGTTTACAAATTGGGTTTGCGCCAAACTGACCGACCAACAGCATCGACGCATTCGAATTTGGCGTCTGGAGTTGGGTATAAACCGACTCGTGGATAGAATGAGAATTGAACTGTAGTGAATTTGTGGTTTTGTAATTATGAAAATAACTGAAATGCGGATATGTAATGTGCTCACAAAATGCTGAACTAAAAATTTTTCAGACTCGAAACCGCCATATGCATAGTTTTTGCTGGCAGTCAACTCAACAACACCCGATGACAATGACAGATATTTTTGCAGCTGGAAATGGTCACATACATTTCTATCTCAATTTATGAGGCACACATTTGTTTGCTTCTATATTTATGGGGTATCAGCATATTGTTTAATTGTTGTATTGTAAGTGTTGCGGTTTAATTATGACATTTTGTATTTGCAACTTTATGTTATATAATATAAAGCTATGCACATAAGTTAATTATTTTTATACTGGAAGGTTGGCTTTGATGCTGTATTCTTGTACATAGTATATATGTACACACATACTTCAAAGGAAAAATTTGAAAATATTTGCCTATTCTTTATTGGGAAGGTTCAGTTGGGCTATGTAACTAGCATCATTGTCTTCCAAGGAACGTGATGGCTGGGATAAGGACCGAAGTGTTTAGGTCCTTGCGACATATAGCACCGCGACCACGTAAAGAAATGATAGGAGAGAGACTCTGTTGTCTAGTTTACGTCGGTGAACGATTATCTTGCCCAAACTCACATTACAGCGAGATTTTACAACATATAAGGGATTTGAACCATCATCCCGGCCGAAGAAAAAGACGATATGTCCAACGATATCTTCTACTAGGGCAGTGCTATCAGGCTGCAAAAATCTCTTGGCGGTTCTAACGTCAGGGCCTGGAAATCTGAGGGTCTGTGGTAATATGGAACTCATCTCTACATAAGATTAATTATCAGACTACACGGCTTTTCTGGAAAACAGAATCTAATCAAATCGATCATATTGGGGAAATATATTTCCAGTGATCTATAAAGATGTGAGTTTGTACCGACGTGCTAACATAGACTTAGACCACTATTTTGATGCAGCTAAGAACGGCCGTCAAAATAAAACAAAGCTTAAATTTGCAATTACAACAGACAGCCGGTAGCTGTCTACTTAACTTAGGCTCTTGCTTTCTGAGAGGTGTTCGTGCGACTGAATATACTGAGTTTATGGAAAGAACACTTCTCATTTCTGCTAAATGGCAGTGATAATGCTACATTAGTAGATTGTGAACCAGAATCACCAATTGTTGGATATATATAGTCTAGCTTCTTTATAAGAATGTAGTGAGAAGGACATTGAAAATGATGTAAAGTTATCTCTCTTAACAAAATTCAAGCACTACATGCCGCACATGTTTTCCATTCCGCTTTATGATGGAGAGATTGAATAATGACAACAACTGATAATGCTTCCGTTACAAGCAAAGAATTTCTAACATACTGGTGCAGATTTTCACAATGATAGCTAGCTTCGTAGCCGGTTGCTCTAGATACCTCAAACTTCGAGCTCAGCTGCCACTAGGCGGCTTCAGTAAGCTTTTGCGTTAGGCCATAAGTGATGAAAATTGAAACTCGATAACTTAGCTTGAACACTGTACCTTTTTACCCCGCTCTTATTAACAATCCTTTGCATCCCTTGCATCTTTTTTTTTACGACGAGCCCAGCGTTACCCACCTCTCACCCAACCGAGCGATGGGCGCGTCAATGTTGGCGAAATATGTATTAAAATCGTTTCAAAAAGATCTAAAAGGATCGTGCATTTCAAAGTGTGCTCTGCATGTACACAATTAAAGGGGCCTAAAGTGTCTAGATGATCTTAAAGGGATGGTAAAGTTAAGATCGCTAAGTAGGAATGGGCTATTGATAGCACCTCTTATCAATTTAGTTAAAAATAAAACTCCAAGCATCTTTCTACAACTAAGGAGTGTATGCATCATCTGCGTACATGAGTATTTTAGAATGAAGAACCACATTTGGAAGGTCATTGATGAATATAAGGAAGAGTGTGGGGCCGAGGTGACTGTCTTGAGTAGACCAGATGTTACTGCATTACCTTTTCTTTTCTCCCAATCAAGTACGATGAAATCCACTTGAGAAGGGAAAGTGGAAACCCGAAATGAACGAGTTTAAAGTGAAGTAAAGAATGAGAGACCTTGTCAAATGCTTTGCTGTAGTCAGTGTTGATAACCATTTGTGAAAGCATTACTGACATGATTAGTGAATTTTAGCAGGTTCGATAGGGTCCATGTTATGAGATGTCAATAAATGATGAAACAGGATGGGCGAATTGATCTGTTATAATAGGTTCGAAAATACCTTTGAAATTTTAAATAATATATATTTTCTAAATTATATGCAACAATGAAATGAAAATCTATACTCTAAGAATGAATGGATATGCAAAATAATAAAAATATAAATAATAAAATTACTTTTAATTGTTAAGTTAGAAAAATGTGCATATATAAGAAAAAACCTTCGTCCAACAAGGATGGTCCTGGTGAAATATACTACAACGTCCATATAAAGGAGCGCAAATCTGATGTCGGATTTGTGGTGCGAGAGAGGCTCAGTTGCATCGAAACGAAATTTTTCAACACAACATTGACTTGTGTCCACGCCACGACGTAAAAGAAGGACGATTTGACAAAGGATACCTTTAATAAGCGCCTGTAGCGTATTCACCGTTACACTGTGCTTGGCGACTTGAACGTCTGGGTGGGCAAGGACGATATCACAACAACGAAATATCTCAAAGTGGGTTGAGGCTGATCGACTTCGCCGGAGCCCGAAATATGATTGTATTTAGTACTCGATTACAGTAGAAAATTCATCAAGGTACTTATTTGTCTCTAAATCGAAAAACCCATACCAGACCGATCATGTTGGAATAGACGGAAGACTTGTCTCCAGGGTTCTTCACGTGCGTACGGTCCGAGGACCCAATATCGGCTCGGACCACCATCTTGTAGCAGCAGAGACAAGCATCCAAAATCCCAATGGATGACGATGAAAAAGACGTTACACTACCCGACTATGTTGAGGTTCGAATAGCGATTGCGCGCTTAAAGAACAACAAAGCGGCTGGTGCTGATGGCCTACCGGCAGAGCTATTCAAATATGGCGGTAAAGAAATCGATTTATCTGCAAAAGTCGTTTTAAATCCCAATTAATTGCCAACTTCAACGTGTGTACGATTCTCGGATTCCACAATAATAAAAAATAAATAATTAAATAGTTGTCAAAATATTGAATCAACCAATCAGAAAAGAGTATGTGATGTCTACCAAATGTTTTCACAAAAAAATAAAGAATTTAGCTACTTTTTAAAAATTTGTTCTAAAAAAATGCTTTTTTTTACAAAGAAGCATCATTGTTTTTCAGTAAGGGAGCCTTTTTGTCAAGAGGGAGCGAGAAAGCTGTTTACTTATGCAATCTTTAATTATTGAATCATGCATATATAGCTGAAAATTTTCAAATTAGATTTGTCACTTTTTTTTTTCAAATAAAAAAATGTTGGCCGTTTTTGATTTAAGTGGAATTCACACGGCTATTAATCAGTGACCAAGATACTCAGGCCAATATGCCCATTTTAATACTGCTCTTATCTTCACTTTCTCAAATGTTCGAACCATTTCGTCTACATAATAAAAGCAACGAGATTGCTAGTTTTCGCTTAAACTAATGTAGCTCAGCGTGACAGACAAAGAAGTGTTAGTGTTCTATAGAATTTTTCTCTGTGGCAAAAATCATTATAGTGAAAGCCTATTTTCCATGAAGCCATAGCTGTCTGGTCACGTTGCACGTGATCTCAATCCGCCGTCTAGTGCCTGCATTTTTGACAAAGGGCAAATCTTAGTATATTCTTTGTCATGACAAACGTAAACCTGCATCTTGCACATGGTTTATTTTGGATAGAAGAGATCCTTCTCTCACTGGTTCATCTGCCATGCAATTGCCCGAACAACGGCACCCAAATTATGGCAGTGTTGCATTTAGTCGAGAGTTTTTTCAGATTGCTTCTACATTTTATAGCCACTTTTGATGTGGTACTGTTACACTGCAGAGCTCTGATGGTACTATTGGAATTTATCATAACTGATATTTCTGCTACCAATGATTGGAGCAGATACTCGGCGGATTCCATTACTCTGCTTGGTAGACGCTACAGTGCTAATCTCATCATTGAGAGCCAGCTTTTTTATCGAGCTTTGATGCGTCTGTATAGGTATGGCTCCTTGATCGAGGGCGTTTGTTTTTTCCCATTCATTCCTGTTTGGAATTCTTGTTTAAAGAGGCTGTCAAACAATCAGTTCTGTTTTGTATGTATGTAGAACGGGGAGATCGATAAAAGTTCCACAAGCTGAAGGATCTACATCTTTCTGGAATCGTGTTGGCTAAAGAAATTTGAAAAAGGAGCTTGGTATGCATAGACCTTTGTTTTTTTAAAGAAAATTACGTTTATATTCTGGTTAAATATAATATATTTTTACATATATATATTTTTTAATGTTACAAAAACTAAAGAACTGCGGTAATTCTAGTAATCTCTTAAGATCACAACAATTATTATACTTTTATATATCGGCCAATGTATGAGTCTAATGGCCGTTGTTTACAAAGAAGGAGCTAGTAAGAAAACACTCCATAAAAGAAACCTACTCTACTTTTAATGCCATTTAAATTAGCAAACTTTGAGTTTTAAGCTAACGACATCAATTTTACTTTTTGTTTTTCCTCTTTTGCTTTGAATTTTTGATTCAATATGACAAAAGCGAATTGCATGAACTAGCCTTGATTTTGACAATTTTTACACTGAAAACAGAAACCAAATAAAGGGTGGTTAAATTGTAAGGGCCGATGTTGAATGTGAACCACACCTAAACGCCAAGTTTTTTTCCGAATTTAATTTGACATTTCTCTATTTCAGACTTACTCAATTTGAACCATGGAGAGATACACAATCCAACAACGTGTTAAAGTTATCCAGACTTATTATGAAAATTTTCGAAGGAAAATCATCTTCAGTGATGAGGCACATTTTCACATCAGTGGATTCGTCAATAAACAGAATTGCCGCATTTGGGCGAATGAGAATCCAAGAGTGATTGTCGAAAAACCAATGCACCCACAAAGAGTGACTGTTTGGTGCGGTTTATGGGCTGGCGGCATCATCGGGCCGTATTTTTTCCAAAATGAGGCCGGTCAGGCAGCTACTGTGAATGGTGTTCGCTATCGTGAGATGATAACGAATTTTTTATGGCCACAACTGGAAGATATGGATGTGGACGATATGTGGTTTCAGCAGGACGGTGCCACTTGCCACACAGCTAACGAAACAATGGCTCTTTTGCGCAACAAATTCAATGGCCGTGTTATCTCACGTAATGGCGATGTCAATTGGCCCCCAAGATCATGTGATTTGACACCGTTGGACTTTTTTCTCTGGGGTTATTTGAAAGAAAAGGTGTACGTCGATAAGCCAGCAACAATTCAAGAGCTAAAGGATGAGATAATTCGGCACAATAACGGCATAGAAACTCCATTATGCCTCAGCGTCATCGAAAATTTGGACCATCGTATGGAGGTGTGCCGCCGAGGTCGCGGCGCTCATTTGGCCGATATTTTGTTACATATATAATTGAGTAATACCAATATATCATAATAAAATAAAATTTCAATAATTTCCTAAATAGTTTGTGTTTTATTCAAAATCAACATCGGCCCTTGAAAATTTAACCACCCTTTACATGGTAATTGTTGTGTTTGTTCTCCTGCTCTCACCAAGACGAATTCGACTTAGTTGAGTTATTTTAGCTATCAGACAGAAAAAGCAATGCTGCCTAAGAAACTAGATGGTGTATTCCATAGACTCTCTGCCTAAAAGTGTGAAGAAAGCAGATATAGAGGATACTTGATAGTCTATTTTTTTTTGAATCAGGTGATATTTCATTTGAGATGTGGACACACTGCGCCACCTTTCGATTATGTGTAAAGTTTTAGGAAGTTTTCCTGCTTTCTGGGTGCCGATTAGTCTAATAATGTAGATGTGAGTAGACATAGCTTTTCTTTAAATAGTCAACAAGACCTACTTTTATCACGCTCTCTGTGTTCTACCCCCCTTTTTTTCTTGTTGACGACCAATAGCGGCATCGGTTAGAGCAAAGTATGATGACAGTTGTATATGAAGAGTTCCTACTGTTAAGCGGCAAATGAAAAAAAGCGGATATCAACGGCTTATTACTTGCTTATACTTTGTTTGGATGCTTCCGATCCTTATTACTGTTTAATGCGATTAACTAGCTGCTGCTGTCATTTGAAAACACATATGTCGATATTTTAGAAACTATTGAATTTTGCATAAAAATATGTATGAGCACAATCTAAGCAAGGCTCGCATCTATGAATATCCGAAAGTATTTAGCGGAAGCGGAAGCGGACTAAAACTGTATAAATATATTGACATATTTCTTAACCGTGACGCTGCTTGAAACAAATGGATTTACACTTGTTTTACATATTGCCATTTTATTGAAAGGAAATCCTAATGCTGCGGTACAACTTGGGCTAGAAGCACACACACACACCCCCATTTGCACATAGATATAATCATTTAAATAGACACAAATGCTTAGCATATGGTTTTCGAAAAACCACCAGTTTACCCTTCCACCTTCCGCCCTCACTATAGTTTGCTTTGCTTGTGTTTTTTGTTGTTGTTGTTTTTATCATGCTTTCGGCTTTTTGTTCGTGCTTTGTGATTATAATTAAATTATAAAAGAATTTAAGTCACTCAGTCAAATATGAAGACAAGCAAAAACGCCCTTTCATTTCGGCTTTCTACGTACATTCACGCGTATGTATGTATGTATTTATGTATGTACATAGGTAAATGAGTCAACAAAGGATATAAATGAGTATAAAGAACCGTCGCGACGCTCTAAGGGAGGCTGTCAGGCAAATTTGAAAAGATGCAAGTCTGGCCATATAAAATATTCTTCATCCACCAATTTCTAAATCAACCTGTATGTATGTATGTGCATATGTGTATAGCACTGACTTTGGGTTAGTATTATACCATAATTCACGTGTACGTTTGTACGATTGATACGCATGCAGCTTCTAAAGGACGAACATATGCAGTGCCGTAATGCCCGTATTAGTATGTATTGTTGTTCTTATTATTAGGTGGCAAGCTGTTGCTTTAATCCGATTTTATCGAAAACAAAAAGCAAAAACAAAGGGGAAAAATCATTGCACTTTTTGACTTCTTGGCTCTTTAAAGAGAAAAGTGAAAACAATACGGCATCGATTACATTGCGATAAAACTATCTATATACATATGTACATATGTATGTAGTTATTCTTTTGACCTTTGAAACTTTTCTTCAAAAATGTCTTTTGTTACTCACATTTGGTGAGAGAAATGTGCGAAATTTGTTTTCTCATATTACTTGTGTCTTAAAATGATTTTGTTTAGAGTTGAAGCTGTTAAACATATAATATATACTTACACGTATGTATGTATACGTGTATACGATTTTAACAAATCACCTAAAAAAATATTAAAGCAAGAGATGGTAAGCCCAATGAGTTCCTGATTATTTTTGTACCAAAAAAGAAAACGAAAGAAGGGAATATTAAAGATGGATATCAGCAAAAATAGCCACGCCGTGAGTTCTGCTTTCTCCATGATGGATAAGGAAGCAAAGGGAATGGGTCTGGTAGTGAACGAGGACAAAACGAAATATCTCCAAGTCACTGTTGATAGTCATAACTTTGAAGTCGTAGATAACTTCGTCTATCTTGGAACCAGTATTAACACCAACAACAATGTCAGCTTGGAAATCCAACGCAGAATCAATCTTGTCAACAGGTGCTACTTCGGACTAAGTAGGCGATTGAAAAGTGAAGTCCTCTCTCGGCGAACGAAAACCAAACTCTACAAGTCGCTCATCATACCGTTCCTACTATATGGCGCAGAAGCGTGGAGGATGTCAACATCTGATGAGTCGGCTTTAGAAGTTTTCGAGAGAAAGATATTGCGGACGATGAGCTGTACGATATATACGGCGACATTGAAATAGTTCAGCGAATCAAAAGAGAGCGTCAGCGCTTGCTAGGTCTTGTGGTTCGGATGGATAAGAATACTCCAGCTTTGAAAGTTTTCGATACAGTACCCGCAGAGGAAGAGAAAGATCTCCATTCCGTTGGAAAAACCATTTAGAGAAGGACCTGGCTGCAATTGGTAATTCCAAACTTGGAAAAGAAGAAATGAATAGCGCACTGTTGTTAACTCGGCCATAATCATGTAAGCGGAGTCTACGCCAGTGAATAAGAAGATATAGTGTATTGCCCTAATACTGAAACAGTGAGCCTGGCCGTCATGTGAGCCCTAAATCGATTGCCAGAAGCTAAATATTGCACAAAATAAAGTTTGGAATCACTTGAAAAAGGCTGAATATATAAAGAATCATGATGTATAGGTGCCCCATGAGAAAATCCACAATCCACATGGACCAAATTTTCATCTGCGGATCGCTGCTGAATCGTAACAAAATCGATCCATTACTGAAGCGAATGCAGAATGGTGATGAAAATTTAATCACCTGCCTCCACGTCAATTGAAGGGCAGTGAGCCAGCATAAACGTTCTCTAATCCAGGATTGATGGCCAGGAAGGTGTTTGTTGAGTGTTTCGTGGGATTGGCAAGGAATCATCGCCTATAAGCTGCAGTCCTCAAGACAAACTTTTAATTTGGACGTGAACAGGAGAGGAATTATGTTTCAACAAGGCAACGCCAGACCACACACATCGATGTGACTCGCCAGAAGCTTCGAGAGTTTGGTTGAGAGGACCTCGCACCAAGTGATTACCATCTCTTTCTGTCTATGGCAAATAATTTGGGTGGTGAAGAATTGGCCGGAAGGGAATTCCAATTTTTTTTACCAATAGAGACAATGGCATCTATGAGAGAGGGATAATAATAATTCTAAATATGGTAAATAAAGCCTGAAAAGTAATACATGAACTTTTATTGCCGAGTGGTCAGCACTGTGTACTGCCATTCTGAAGACTAGGATTCGAGTCCTGGTTCGATCAACAAAACAAAGGTATAAAAAATTAGTTTTTCTAATCGCGGTCGCCCCTCGGCAAGCAATGTCAAGCCCTCCAAGTGCACTTCTGACATGAAATAAAAGCTCCTCATATAAATCCAGCGACCGTTCGAAGGCGGCTAAAAATAAACTGACCATTTGTAGGCAAAGCTACCGCTGTACCAAATTTCATGTAAATAAGCAATAAATTAAAAATTTCGTATATATCGGTCCTATGTCCACTTCCCAGAAGTAAAATTCTTTTCCAGCCAAGAGCTGCCAATGTACCAAATTTCATGAAAATCGAACGATTCAAAAATAATTTAGATTTTTTTTAATAGTTTGGTACTCATCATAGAAAGTCTTTTCTTAACCGATGTCTACGTCATACGCAGAATACATTCTCTAACTTTCAGATCTCTACGATCAATGTTTTAGACTGCGGGTTGATCCGTCAGTCATCCAGGACAAAGCATATTATATATTTATATTATCTAAAGATAATATTATATCTTAGGGCCCAATGAAAAAAAAAAACAAATCTAATTGAAAAGCTGTCAGAGAAATTTTTTTTACATATTGGAAAAAAGAGGCGTCAATTTGCGTTAGAAAAAAATCACAGGAAACAAAATATTTTGTAATTTTTGTTAGGTAGTGTAATTTTCATGCCTTTTAAGTTTAAAAGATTTCAGTGAAGCTTTCAATAACAGCAGCAATTGCCCATAAGCTTCTTAAAATTGTTTAAAGCGCACATTGAATGTCCTCTTTAGCATCTATGAGAGTTATTGGTTACATTAGGTGTAGTAAAAAGAAATCTATTATTTTCGCATGAAATTGAAGGCTTTAACTTTTACTTCTCGTATCAAGCCATATTCAAATGGCTGCAAACTGTTTTTTTTTGCAATATTTAACGATTGGGCAATCGAAATATTGCTTACATGACGGTCGGACACGACAATGTCCATGATTTTATATAGATTTTCGACAATTGGCCTCCACTCCGTGAAGCATCTTTTACGTCAAAATTACCAGAATGAAACCGAAATTGTGGATTGACTGTAACAATATCAGGACCATAAACGCTATTCGCATTTTCAGCCGCCTGGCTTGCGTTTTCACCATTATTAAAGAAAAACTGTAAAATATAGCGTATTTTCTCTTCAACGCACTCTCAAACAAACCTGAATTAACCAATCATAAAACTGTCACAAAAGCTCTTTTAGTACGAAATGTCATCTTTCTAACGCCATCTAGCGGTACCCGATTGGTCTTATAGGTACCACGCGCGATACAGATATATAACGCCATCTATGGGGAAAATAATGGATTACTTTTTACTACAACTGGTTAAATTTTTTTAAATTTTTTACGTTTTTTTTTCTTTGACTTTAGCTATATTTGCCGCGTAGCAAGCATTTTTAGTAAATATTTTTGTATATTGTTTGTTTGGTAAATTACTCACTAACCTTTTCGATTGTGTTATTTAAATGATTTTCGTATAGTTTTTGCGGTTTCCATATTCTTATATTTTTTATATATATAAATACTTATTTATTTATTGTTATTATGATATTTTATACAATTTTAAATTATATCGAAAATTGTATTTTGAACTCATTCGCACACACAATGCACCGACGGAGCTTTGATTATTTCCCTAAATAACCGTCGGAAATTAAAAATTGTACGCAATGGAAAATGGAAACATTTTCGTAATTAAATAATAATAAAAAAATTATCACGTGGCAACTTTGTTGGGTTGATGTTCGTGAATTATTGCCGATTAATATTGAACAATTTTTTTATTTCATTATTTTGTAATTTTTTTTTAATTTTTTTTTTTGAACACTCACTTTACCATATATGTACATATGTACATACATAAATTTTTTAAAAATGTTTAACTCGTATTTTATTAAACATTACACTTCACATTTATAAATTTTTGTTTTCAAATTGACTAAGTAGTTTTTCGAGTATCTCAACAACTTGTAACCAAAAGTTCAAAATGATTTCTATAATCCGTATTAGTTGACTAACAAAACGCTACGGATATGCTTGAATGACTATGGAACTCTGATATTGTTGGAAAATTGATGGAAAAAAATATCTGTGCGCTTTGTATTAGATGTCATGCCGTAAGAATGCTGTTTGCCATATGCATGTCTGTACCTACATATGTACATGTATACACACATATTGCCAGAGGGATATTTTCTCCATAGTGCATAGACTGAAATGGAGGAGAAAAATTACTGTTAGCTGCGACGAGTGTATTTTGTTTTGTAATGCAATTCAATGAAAGCATGCGAATTTACAAAATACTTACTTATATATGCATTTATGTATATATTTACACATATATATTTCTATATATTTCACATAGAATACGCTGTGTTTACATATCTGTCTGTTTAACTTTCCAAAAAGAGAGCGACGCCATTGCCAACACGATTCAACGCCATATTTCGTAGCATCTCCACTACACAAGTCGCCAGCGGAAGCGGACATTGAAGCGAGCGACTAGTGCGCAGCTCGGCCATTCGAAGAATCGCCGCGCCATCTTTCCAGTGTCGTTTTTGTTTACATATACTCGTACATAGGTACATATATACATAGCGACAACTAAAGCGCTGTTGAAATTTCCCTCGCATATGCAATGTTGTAATGCAATGCTCCCCAGGCGGAGCAGGCGCATGCGTTGGACCAATCCGATTACTAGTTGCAAAATGGGAGCTCTGCCTTATACTATATATGTATGTATGTATGTATGTATGTATGTGACAATGCTTTGTGGTGTCCTTTTGACAAAAACAGCAAAAGCAAAAACAACAAAAGCAATGAAATACAATAAAATAAGGGCGCACAAAGCATGTCGTTGTCTGAAATGTAAAAAGAAAATAAAAAAAAATATTTGAAAAAATAAAAAATAAAAAAAAAAAATACAAAAAAAGAATAACGTCGTAAACATTGTTATTGGTTTTTGCCTTTAATATACCCCCACCCAACACAAGCGTTTACTTAACTTGCTTATGTCTTTGCCTTGGGGTTTTGTGCTTTTTCTTTGCAACTTTTGTTTTGTTTTTGTTTTATTTTTTCTTTCCGTTTTTTCTTGCGAATCCAGCGATTTTCACAACCAAAGACACACAACTTGAAAGTTTTTGTAGAATGAAAAGATAAAAATACGCCCACTTATAAGCTTCTTAAGGAAAACTTCTATAACATTTAACGGTATCGGTGAACAAAAAAAAAAAAAAACAAAATAATAAAAAAAAAAACGCTGAAATGCTTTAGTGAATGTGAAAAGCAGCGATTTAAGAAGCTCAGCTCAACTCAACAAAGACAAAAGAATATTTGCATCATTTTTTATTGCTGTTATTGTTGTTGTTTTTTATTGCAAACATTCATCAGTGGGCTAATAGTAACATGTACTATATATACTAGTATGCATGTGTGTATGTGTGTGTGTGTGCAAAGTGCGAATTGTAGAAGAAAAAATGCTGAAAAGGCGAAAATAAATACCCACTCGGCAACTCAGCGGCAATTGTAAGGCATAAACAAGCTGATTATACACCCCTAAATACATACATACCATACATATTTATGTACGTGTATGTATATACGAGTATTTACCAACCAACTGAAGTAAGTTGAGCTGCGTACAGCTCGCCGCCAATAAGTCATCGCCTTATTTAACGGTGGTATATTATTTTGCTTGTGTTGTTATTGTTGTACCGAACAGCTGATATAATTGTTAATGAATTAAAATATCTCGTCTATCGTCTACTCGTTGGAAAACTATGTATGTAAGTAATGCCACAGCAAACACGCAACTGAAGCGAGTTGAGGTGCCGAAAGTCTCCGTCTCAGTCTCAGTCTCCGCTTCAGTTTCAGTCTCGGCTGTGGCATATTCTCGTAATTCTTTTACCGTTAAACACTTAAAGTTGATCAGTTACTGTGGCGCAAAATTGTTGTGCTCATTTTCACCTTGCTTACATACAATCCTACATAAATACATACACATTTGATATATATATATGTATATATATTTATGTATATGTATGTATGTATGTATTTCCGTGTTTATGAGCTTATAATTGTATTTTCACCTCATTTGCGCTCTTCTTCCGGACGAGTTGTAGTCGGCGTTAGCGCTTTTTCACTTTCTTCACGCAACCGGACCGACGGTGCTGCACTGACGGACTGCCCGACCGCCCGACCGACGGACCAACGAATCGGTAGTCGACCACGTGCCATTTCGCTAGCTACCACTAGCAGCGGCGCTGATTCTACTACTTCTACTATTATCTACTATCCGCTCTGCGTTCTTACTGCTACTGTATGTGTGTATGTGTGTGTGTGTTGTATGTGTGTAAGCATCCCTCTACCCGCTGTGTGCCGCTACATCCCGCTGTTATCTAGATAGGGACGTCTAACGCCAGTCTAGTAGCATTTTGTGTGTAAAATTCCTTGCGTGCTTCTTCGCGGCGGCGTTCTTCATGGTGCAGGTGGCGTGGCGGGGCAATGTGGATGGCAGATTTTCAAGTCACTGGGTTGCTTGCGATGAAGATGCAATACACGTATGTAGGTGTGTTGCTGTTACAGTGGTTATATGTACGAGTAAATTCTATTTTATATACATACATACATACATATATATTTACGGTTGTACATATAAATATTTTAGCTGTTTCAAATTTTAGCTTAAATTAGTGCATTCTGTGTATATATGTACATATGTATGTATGCATCTACATATTTATTATCGTATTCTTGAACATATTATGCATATCTACATATATATGTATGTACATATTTACATTTGAACTGCTGAAAGCAAAATTCATTTGTATTGGTTCATAATGATGATTAAGACAATGGAAGTGATAATTGAGTGAAAGTCTCGACAACACACTTCTCAATTTGTTTTTCATTTCATTTGTCTTCGCTGAAATTCCATTATTTATGCATATATGTATGAATGTGAGAAATTTGTAAGGTGTTGATTTCTCTTTTTGATCAATTCAAGTTATGTAAAAGGAATTGAATATTTATTGATCAAATGTTGAGCGTGATTTTCAATGCCTTTCTTGGGTTGTTCATAGTTAGGTTCGGTTAGGTTGTGGTGGCTACCGATCTATCGTGTCTAAGTGCCTAAGTGAATCAGGCCGGACTAAGTCCTATTGTGACTTGACCATCCGGCTGCATTTATCCAGCCATTTTGATTTTCTAATGAACCTCATTAAATACCTACGATAGACCGTCCAGCAGTAGAGACCCAAAGTTCCGAAACCTAGCCTTGCTTACAGCAGGCAAGTCGAATATGTGATAAGTGATCGTTTCCTTCTCCTCATCCTCCTTATAGTTTTTACAGCATCTTGTCTTTCCACGTGTCGTCCTATCCGACAGTGGCCTGTCAGAACTTCTGTTCCTTTAGACATGTTCCCTCTTTTTAAGGAGTACATATTCGTGATCTCTGCTTATCCCATTTCGAGCAGGTGTGCGTGGATTTGGGGCAGGTTGTAGCATTATTCCCCCTTAACTCGGCTTGTGCATATGTAAATTACTCCGAGAAGCAGTTTGCAAGGGGTAAAATGCATACCACTGCGTTCTTTATCAAGAAGAATCTGCTTGGTTGTAACTTGCCTAGCAAGTCCATCTGCCTTACTGTTTTCCTCGATGACCCACGTGAGAGACAGTCTGTGCTGTTTGGCCATCTCCTGTAGAGATCGGCGAGAGTCCAGCACTAATTTGGAATTCGGTGTAAGCGAGCCCAGCGCTTTTATTGTTGCTTGACTATCACTGAAAATGAAGATTTGCTTTGCAGTCTTCATGATAAATATCCAGATATCTCCGTCTGGACCACTGCAATGGTCAGATAGCCTGCAAAAGAATTTCATGGGAAGGTTCCGTGAGAAGACAGCTCCGCCAACTCTCTCTTCAAGCTTTTATCCGTCTGTGTATATTTCCAAGCTATCATTTGGAGTATGGTAATTACCTACAAATTCTTCTCTGCTGGGAATTCTTGTTCGGTATAACTTGGTATAAAATCATATTTATCCAATATTGCCGAGTGTTTCCACGACTGACTCTCTTAGACGAAGTGCATTCCTTGCTGCCAAGTTTAGACGACAGTCATAGGTGTCCTCTTCCCGCTTCTATTTAATTTTTACATATCGAAACACGCTCTTCCATCCTCTCATATGCCGATGATTGCTAGATATTGGCGTCAGGCAGGAAATTGATAACTTATAATCGAAAATAAACTGCTATCTTACTCACCTTTCATACTACTTCACTGTATGACAACTACAGCTTCAATCTGCAAAACCCTCGGCTACCGTTTTCACCAGCTGGACGAATGGGTACCCGCTCAAACTCAATGTTGAAGTCGATGACTTAAAAATTTTTACAAACAACAATCCAAAGATACTAAAAGTCACATTCGACAGCCTGCACTCCCTCACTCAGCTTCCGACTACAATTGCCACAAAAGTATAGAGCCGCAACCAAATACTCAAAGCGTTAGCCAGCAGCACGAAACGTTGTTCACAACATACATGACAATTGGTCGAAAATTATGCTGCAACCGATTGAATTGATGTAGAAGCTAAAAGCATGTCAGACCCTGTCCTTAGAATTGATGAAACCGGAGCATCACTTGCACAGCGAACCATTTAAACACTCGAATGCTACCGTCGGGGGCACCCGAACAGACATTTACTTGAGACTAAACCACCATCTAGGCACATCAGAAAAGAAGTACTCAACTACACAGACTCCATCCATATACAAGAACCGCTGAGCAACCGAGCCTTAAGCGGTGTTTTCAGTATCCGCCCATTGCAGATGAAGAGCTCGAGCTGCCTCGAGAGATCAGAGTAATACTGGCACAATCTGGATTTTGTACTCGACTTAATTTCTACTTATCCTGGCTTAGTCCGGACATAACCAACGTTTGTGCTGCATGCAATGAGAATTTGCATCACACTAAACACCTCTTTGCATGAACTTTAAAACCCATTCATTCCACCTATCTGATCCGAACTCGTCGAAAGAGCTCGCTTCCTGGACCTCCCATTAGATGACCTCGATGATTTATTCTAATCTCGCCTGCTAATAAGCGGGGTTGGATAACCGCTATAAGAACAACAAAATAACGGCTCTTTTGGCTCGGTCATATCGTTCGTAAGGGCGATAATACTCCAGCTATTAAAGGTTTCGACGCGAGTACATCACGGAAAACCTACAATCCGTTGAAAGTATTTGCTTAAGACCTGCCTTCGCTTGTTCTATGCAATTGTCGTCGAAAGGCTAAGATATGAAACGACGGGCGCGTTGTTGTTGACTATCGCACAAGTGGTACCTGCACCAATCAAAAAGAAGAAGAAGGTTATTTACAACCCCTGAAGGAACTTTCGGTAGAGCAGAACTTTTATTTCTTATGCAGGGCTACGTTCCTTATCGAACCAACTCTTGTTCAGCCTCGTTTCTGGTAGGTCTTTCAAAATGATGTTCCACAGTCCTCTGGTATCGAGCAGTTTACGAGTTTCTTTGGAGAATAAGAGTGCTTATCTGTTCAGAGGCGTATCGATGTGTGTACGCAAATCTAAAATACTGGAGATATGTCTTTCGAAGAACACTGGTGTTAAAAATGCTGGGCAGATCTTTGTCAATGCTCTTAAGTGCATTCCAAGTCTTCGAGATAGGCATATTGTTATACGTCACTCTTCCTTCTTGCAGGCTCTTAAGTCCATGAGCCTTAAAACGTTTGGAAGAATTGTCATAAAAGAAGGTTTAGCTGTATGCATAAGTCCCAAAGATCTTTTTGATCCATCCGAGCACCATTGTATGGCGGTGATGTCAACTTCGAGGGCATCAAATCAAATAAAGATTCTAGATCAACGCTCCTCCGTGGTTATCACATTTCGTATAAGGATTTCCACAGAAACCAGACAAAACTTGAATCGAAGTTATTGGAAGGAATGGCAGGAAGGTTCTTATAGACGAATCTTATTGCTACTTTTTTATCGAACACGCTTTATATGCGACGGATGCCCAGTCCAGCACAAGCTCTTGTAACACGAAGGGGTTTAAGTTGAAGCAAATTTATACATTGAGTCGTTTACTCCAGCTGGATTATGAATAAACAGATGCTGTGACTAGGCTTCAGCGGATGCTTAAATCGAATATGTTGAACAGCCTCCATCTATGTTCCCTCTATTTGTGCCGTGCCTAAAGTATCCACATGAATTGCCTACCGTTTGATCTTACCAGGGTACGCAAAGCGGAAGTATAAGCAGGAATTAAATATATTCTTGTAAGAGTAATATCCAGAAGCGGAACTATGCATTCGACAAACTCACTCATTATTTTTTATTGCAAGGCAAAGGCAAATCAAATACAGTAAGTCAGTAACCAAGAAACGTTAATAATCACAGGATTCAACTTTAGTCCAACAAATCAATAGCAAGATTACTATTTAATAGACAAATGGCAAATGAAACTCCCCAAGCATTTGAGCTCAACGAAATCACAAACGAAAGCCAAGCTAAGTCAACAACTGACAACTGAAAAGTAAAGTAAACTAAGTATGTACGAGTACTCGTATGGTATGTATGTAAATACAACTAAAAGTGGACAATAAGTCAACAAAAACAAAGATTAGAAATCAACTTGCAAGCGGCTGGGCGGTCGGACGGCGTGTGCTTGTAGTGTAGGGTCCAATCCAAAGTGTTTGCCCAAAGTCTACCTTCACAAGAGAGCACATTTTGCACACTCGGTTGATTTCTGGTATGTGGTATAAATGAGTATGTAAGGACATGTGCAAATGCATATATATACATACATATGTACAAACGAATAAATGTACATACGTGTATGTGTATGAGAATGTGCATGAGTATGTATGAAATCCGACCAAGCGAAAAGCCAAAACTCAGCAAATTTTCAAACACATTCACCTCATTCTGGAACTCAATCAGGCACTGGAGCTTGGAACAACAAGAATAACAACAACAACCAACGCTGACAACATTCAATCAAGTTTTTTGGTAAGTACGAGTATGTACTAGGGTTGTTACGGAGCTCAGGTTTAGTTAAACTTGAAGGCAAACGAATTTTTTGAATTCGGTTTAGCGAAAACGGACTTCGTAAGTCAGTCGAAAGTTATTCCGTTCGAAACTTTCCAACAGCCATTAGGCGTAATCCAGCCGCAGACTCTGTATGAGCGTTCCATTTACCGAGCTACTATGCTAAGGAGATTGATTTAGTTGGATTAAAGAATATGGATTGCTTAACTCTCTGGTCTAACGAGAGCTCAAGATGAAGCCATGGCTCAAGTTAAGTCAAGTTATGGTGCTCTGCTGACCGTAGTTGGACTTACTAAAACAATAAATAAATAAACGGGATGTAGAATAGCTGTCACAGCTCCATAGGGCCTAAATCTAAATCCAATTTATAACCCACAGCCATAACCCGTCTCCGACCGGATGAGAGATTTTTATAAAATCTTTTTTACTCGACGGGTCTGACACTTTCTGTCTAGCCAAGACTCTAACCGAGCACTTCGGCACCTGACACGCATTACTACCCATCCAAAATCGCTCTCGTGGTCGGATTTGGAGTTGGAAAATTAATCGGAACTTCCGAACTCTCAAACCGTATTCTTCAATCCAACTGCATATAACTGTACGTTTGTATGTTTATTCATTTCATTCAGTTTCATCAGTTAAACTCAGCAAGTCATCAACACGGAAAGCTTAAAGATTATGAGCGCCAGGTCCGGAAGTGATGCATTGGCCCAGCGTGTGGCAACAGAAATGCCAACACCATCACCACCTCTGCCCATAATCATTCTAGTTGCCACATGCCACCTGCCGCAGCCGCAACCTCCGGCATCGACACAATATGGTGGACTTGTAGCTACGTCATTCATTTGACTCAAATGCCCTAGCACCCCCAACCGAATGTATGTAGGTTTTCACAGCTCCAAATGTGCTATACACATACATACATACATACATACATTTACTTTATAAATACACACGAACGCACACACATCTCGTAGCGGGACGCGGTGCGGTGCTTTTGTTGATATTACGGAGGGAGCAATAACGACAGCCGTTGAAACACTGTCAACGTTAAGAAAGGCAAATCAAACAGCAAAAGAAACACAACAACAATAGTCATAAAGCATAGTACAACAAGAACAACGCCCAGATTTTATAGCTGTTGCCACACGGTTGCCAAAGTGACGATGACGACCTCGACCACATTGCCAATGAACAACGAGCGCTTGGCACAGTACACATCACAATGTGTGTGTACACTGTATGCTGTTGCTTTTGTCGTAGATGTCGTCGTCCTCGTCGTCATTTTGCAGTTGTTGTTGCTGTCGTTGCGGCTAAGCCACCTCCTGTGGCGTTTGTTAAATCCTTCTTAACTCAGTGCTCGTGCGGCTTAAATGCTCATTTTGTTGTTATTTCAACAAACGAAAAATTACGTCCATGTAAATTTGAGGGATGCTCATGAGGTCGGTTCAAACTCATTTCACTTCGCTTGTCACAGTTTACTTTACACATCTCCAAACATACGAAAATAGTAATAAAACTCTTGAATTTTCAAAGGACATAAACGACTCATCGCTTTTCACTTCCCGGTGCATATTAAGAGTTGATAACTTTAAAAGACTTTTGAATAATGAGAAGGATTTGGGCAGCGGGATTTAAAATGTTAGGTAGTCTTATTCATTCTTGTCGCAACAAATACGAGCTACGTCCGTTCTTCCGATGTTTCATTATATCTATTGCTGGTGGGAGCCGACCAGTGGATAGTGACAGTGTTTGCGGTGACTTCAGAGCAAATTAACAAGGTTCTTCAAATTTCGTTGATACCTATGTACATACGCATGTGGAAAACTCGGTTTAATCGCAGTTCTTTGCAACCGCTGAAGCGATTTTCGGCTGAACAACAAATGGGGTTTCACAACTTTCGACGTGGATTATCACGACAAGAGTGCATCGATGAACTAAAATCTTTGGATAGCTATGAAGCACCAACCTATAGCACTGTGAAAAACTGGTACAACGAATTCAATCGTGGCCGACGCTCGCTAAAAGACAAGTTCCGTGAAGGTCGTCCAAAAACAGCCGTTGTGCCAGAAAACAACGATGCCGTACGTGAACTGATAATGCAAGACCGTCATGTAACAGATAGAGGCATGCCTATGCATTTCTCCCACCAGCATACATTCGATATTGCATGAACACCTGGCCGTAAAAAAGGTTTGTTCTTGTTGGATACCGCACAATTTGACAATCGCTCAAAAAAAGGCTCGTGTGGATTGGTGTAAAGAAATGCTGAAAAAATACGATCGCGGTGCTTCAAAAGACGTTTATAAGATTGTCACAGGTGACGAATCATGGATCTATACGTATGAGCCCGAAACAAAACAGCAATCGGCCGTGTGGGTCTTCCAAGACGAGCCAAATCCAAAAAAAAAAAAAACATTTTCGTTGATAAATATTCGTATTTTCATTATTAGGCCAGAAATATACAATATATAGCAGTCTACGTATTTAAAACAATTTGCTTTAATTTTAGATGCTGGTCGGACCAGGACCCTGATCCAGAACTTTCCGCATGGGAGTACACACTGCTAACATTCTACTATGGTGGCCGTAACTGTGTGTACACCGAAGTTCAACGGGAGGAATTAACAATTAAGAAAACATCTAGTACCTAAGAGTTACACAGTCAATCTTACTGTATTCTATCGAACTTTATTCGAATTTGCTTTGGTGAACCGCTGCCAGTAAAATATCGTATCATTGGAGCGAAAAAAAAGTTCATAACGGGAGCGCTAAAACTATTTTAACTCAATCTTCCACCCATGGGTATTGCCCTGGAAATCATTGCAGTGAAATCCCATTGAAGACGTTGGACGAATTTCGGCTAGAACTTTCGGGCAGGTGCAGGAAAGGGCGATTCGAAAGCGGGATCTGTAAAAATGGCTAATGGATGGCGGGCCGAATCAAAAATTGTTGATGAAGTGCGCGCCGGTATCTATAACCTTAAGCAAATTCTCAGGCTACCTTTTAAGCTACAGTATTTCTTAAGCGGAGGAGAAAGGTTACTGAGTTGGTTAACACCACAAGTATCCACCTATAAAATATCAATATAATTAAAGCAATAATATCACAGCATATTCCATAAGGAAATGTACGTAGAAGCAGCGTGGCAGGGCATAAGACGGCTTCAGGGAAGCCACTACGTATCTAGTGGGCTCTAGGCCGCAAAGGCATTGTGGGGAACGGTATAGTTTATGATTTTATCAAAAGTGCCAGCCGTCTGGTGCCCAATTTAGTGCATGAAACACGAAAGTCGCTAAAGGCTCTGCACAATAAAATTCGTGAGAGACCTGGAAGATGGATCAGGGTGAGATAGAATGCCAGACCAGACTGCGACGAAAAGCGCAATAATTTCTTGCTTACATGGTCTCGAAAGCACTGCAGGAATATTGTAGGCTTAAGAGGTAGATTCGAAACTTCAGATACTCTTAAACTTCGCAAAAAGCGTTGATGACTATCGTGACCTTTACTTTATCTCGAGCTGAATTGAGTCTCCACGTAGCACTTCGAAGAATAAACCGGTCTATGTACGGCATAATAGCCAGCCAGTATATCCTAAGTTAAATATAATATAAACAGTTTTCATTTTTTCCCACCGCTTTGATGCCAATTGGAAATAACAAGTACAGCCAGGTCCCTTTCTACCTGGTCTTTCTAACGGAATGGGGATCTTCCTCTTCCTCTGCTTCCACCGTCGGGTACTGCAGCCGCTGTTTCTTGATTCGCTGAACTATGTTAATGTCGCCGTATATCTCGTACAGCTCATCGTTCTATCGGTAGCGGTATTCGCCGTTCTCAACTCGTAGAGAACCATAAATCTTATGCAAATCTTTTTCGCGAAGACTCCTAACGCCGACCCATGAGATGTTGTCATCGTCCATTCCTCCGCACCATATGTCAGCACGGGAACGAAGAGTGTCTTGTAGAGTACTTTACTTTTCAACAACCCTCCTCTCGACTATTGGACGCTACTAAAATCGTACTCGTATTTACTCGCGATTAGCATTGCGTACTGACATTCCGAAGGCTCGGGCTCAAATCCCGGTGACCACCTACATCTAAAAATTAAAGAAAATTAATTTAAATAAAAAATTAAGTTAAATTTTCTAAATGCAGTCGCCCCTTGGCAGGGAATATCCAACCCTCCGAGTGTATTTCGGACATGAAATAAAGGCTCCTTGTAAGAAAACCATCAGCCGTTCGGAGGCGGCTTAGTATAAATTGTAGGTCCCTCCATTTGTTGGAAAAACATCAAGACCCAAAAACCACAAATTGAAGAGGGAGCTCGGCCGAAAACGCTTCAGCGGTTACAAAGCGCCTTTTATATACAATATATGTATATATATATTTACTCACATCCAGTAGTTCACTTCTTTAAGTAGGTCGGTTATTTGAGAAATATCAACATTTTATGTCTACTTTTGTATAAATTAATATGCATTTGAATTGGTTGTTATTTGTCTTTTAGCATTTTTAAGTGAGATTTTCCATTTTCAGCTAAAGTACGGAGGACGTAAAGCAAAGGACATTAAGCAAAGTGTCCTTGAAATCACGCTTTGATGAAGTAATTATAAATATTCAAATGTGTGGATTAAATTAAATATTGTTTAAGGTATTATGCAAATTTTTTTATATATTTTCAGACAGGAAATTCCTGAAGCTCAAGAGAATAATATCAAAATTTAAAAAGTGCGCATATTTTGTTCTAAATACCTATTTGCATAAAATATTGAAGATAAAATTGGAATAAAAATTACTAAACATCTTAAGTGGAATAATGAAAAAGGGAACAAAAACGGATATGACTACCTGCACTACTAATATTTGTACGGGGTCTCAGCACATAATTTTCGAGACTCATAATGAAAGTTATTATATGAGGAGTCGGCTTCTGCGGTTCTTCTAGAGTTGAATCACGCAAAATATTTTTGCAATGCAATTCGCTTAAAGCTTACCGTACACCACTGACTGTGCTCCGCGGATTTCGGATTGGCGTATTTATGTTGGGCAACAGTCGAACTGCGTCAAAACTTTTACTCGAGAGATATTTTTTTCATGTGCTGTGTATTACAATTATGAGGGAAAAGATTTTGCTACTATATCAGGGAAAACGCTTAGAGTATATTGTTTTTAAATGAGTTCTTTTCCATCAGCCGAGTTAGACTAGTGGTTAAGATTGCGTATTACCATACGGAGAGTCACGGGTTTGATGACTGGCCACAATAACATCCCGAATTATAGTAAATTAAATATAAAATAAAAATATAAATTAATTTTTCTAATTGAGGTCGCCCCTCGGCAGGGAATGTCAGACGTTTCTGATTTCTGACATGAAATAAAAAATATATATATAATACCTATATATATAGATGCCTCTTTGTAACCACTGAAGCACTTTTCGGCCGAGCTCTTCCTCCGATTTGTGGTATGCGTCTTGCTGTTTTTCCAACCAAATGGATGAACCAACAATTTATTCTCAGCCATCTTCGAACGGCCGATGGATTTTTATTAAGTGATTTTAGAAGAATTTGTGCAGCCTTTTCTTCTTCTACTCCTTGATAGCTCCTACAGTAATCGTTGTTGTACATCTAGACTCAGGTATATACACATTTTTAAAATTTTTTATTCGTTACTGCCAGAGAATTTTGATGTTAAAATAATACCACAACAGAAAATAGAAAAGTGATATAGTTAATAACTTTCGGTCAAAGCTGAGATTAGCGAGAGTTTATAGAGTTTTTGTGGGAGCTGACAGCAGCGTTGTGAGGATAGTTGAAGATCGCTTAACTATATATGTATGTCGAGTTCCAGGTGTTATAGCTGACGACGTAAGAGAGAATACTTAAGTAAAAGATTGGAATCAATTAAATGGCTTAGAATCTTCAATTTTCGTATTAACGTAAAAGCCACAATAGCGGCGACATAATTCCTTACAAGAGACTTCACGAATTTCTCTATGAACTGTTCAGGGCACATTTCTTAAAGAATCATTGCTATAGCCAAGGGAAGACGATATTAAAAGGTCTTTATATAGGGAAAATGTTTCTCAATGCCTATAGCACTCTTTGATGGGTTTGTCCTTGGGGGTTTCTCGGGATATCATTTGAGGACATTATTTGGCATATTTAACGGCTCCTTTTAGATTTTAGGAAGGAACGAAATGAAACTAATAGATCGAGAATCCTTTGGACTTACCTTGCTTTTGTATGAATGAAGAGAGGAATGTGCATCCTGCTCAGATAGGAGTGTAAATGTTGTGCAGAAATATGAAAACTGACTGCTTTGGCCTAAAACTCCGGAGGTATGGTTTGCCAGAAACTACACTGTTGAGACTGGGTATGGCAAAGCTGGTCTGCGTGGATATTACTTAAGTCAATATGTACTTACCTATGTACGTGTATGTTCCTTGGCTAACTGGAAATCTCTAGTGACAGTGGTTTTAGCTTGTCTTTGATATCTGCCGATTTGAGGATTTTAAAGAATTAAATAAATCAATTCCAAATAAATATCCGAGCAAACTAGAGAGAGTTCAACGATCGGTTGCTATCGTGGTAACAGTAGCACTTCCATCAACTCCCTTGAAAGCCCTGTTAACCCTTCTCAACATCCTTCCCTTGGATCTATACGGGAAACTACAATGCTCAACCTTGGAAGAATTGCAGTATAGGACATACCAAAATGGTATCTCTTGCAGAAGTGCCAAAGGAACTAAACTACACCACCTCTTGTATGTGCTTCGAAAATCGTTTCTCCACGAGAATCCCAAACAGGTGCGAGTGGGAAACTACCAACGCCCCTGACCAGGAAATCATAGCTATCTTCAAAAATTTCTCGAAACTTGATGGAAAAGTGGGCTGCGGAATTTATTCTCCCATGCTTTCATTGAATATGAGCATGAGTCTATCAGGCCACTGTAGCGTTTTCTAGGTGGAACTCTTTGCAACAATGGATGCCGCTGAAAACATGCACACGATGCTGGTTTATCTTTGTCCACGGCAAAGTACATGGTTGAACTGGCCTTTACCAGAGAAGCTGATTCAAGATGAGATGAGAGAGAGATGAACGAGATCACGTGTAACGTGACCAAACAGCTATGGCCGAAGCTGGACGTGAAAAAATCAAAACATCTTATCCTTCTAGACCGGTTCTCCATTAGCATAACGACGGGAATAATAACTGGACACTGTTTAATGGAGCTTTACGGGAAAATGATGGACTATTAATCTAACGATTTCTGCCACAGCTGTAGTGGCGAAGAAGAGGGGGAGACCATCGAGCACTACCTCTGCCACTGTCCAGCCTTGACATCAGCGCGACACAAGTTCCTTGGAAAACATTTCTTCGATTGTCTCGCTGAGATAGCCTCAGTGAATATTGTAAATCTCGTTGCTTTTATAAGGCACACGAAATGGTTCGATCATCTGTGAAGGTGACGGCAGGAGCCTCAGCGGTATCACAATGGGCCTATAGGCCTAAGTGTGCTGGTAGCAGCAGCCGCATCAACTCAACTCAACTCAAATAAATATTCGAGATTAAAAAACAACGTTTGCTGAAAATATAAAATATGTAATTTTTTGTTAGCTTTAAAGCTCATGGCGAAAAAGTATGTTAAGGTAACTTTAATTCAAACTTAGGAAGAAGAAAACCAACTAAATAAGCAACAGTTCTTAAAATCAAATTTTCTTTCCAAATACACCAAATCGTATAGAGATACGTATATATAATATATGTAAATATATATAACTTATTAACCTTTGCCTTTACCATTGTTAACTTTCGCTTAGAAAGCTTTGAGCGAAAAGAAAAATGTGAAAAAACTTAAAATGAGGGTGAATTTCGAATAAAATGTGCGCATGTTGAGAAATTCTTCAAATTCTTCGCGTACATTTTATTCAGTCTTGTTTATATGGTATGTAGTATGTATTTTAAGAACGTTGCGAATACTACTGGATAAAGCACACGCACACAGACACACATATATGTGTGTGTATATCCAACCATTCAACCATTCAACCACTCATCCATCTATCCAACCGTTCCACCCTCAAACACACGACAAAGTAAAAATAAAAGAAATCAAATAAATCCGCATACATACTCTTACATACATACATAAAACACATTGCAGTTCGTCGTCGTCGTCGTTGTCGTCGTCCTCATCGAATGGGTGCAAAACTTGCCAACGCTGAGGTAAACCTTATTTGGATCATTTTCGGGGTTGAACAGTTCTTTTTTATGGCCAATTTAAGCAGCAATTATATTCAATTTGAAAATCGACATTTAAACGTTTCAGCATTTAACTTAAGTAAGTTTAAATCGATAACAGATTGTTTAATATGAGTTGCGGGGGATTTTACATATTTACAAACATTTTTTATGGGAAATGTGTATAGGTATATGTAAGTATTTTGATTTTTGAGTTGGGTCAACGATTTTTTTTTCGGCTTTTGCTTTTGCCAAACTCTTATGCATATGTTATTTACACTTATTTAAATATTGATGTGAGTTCAGTCAGGTATTTTTCGATGTTAAAAATTTGAGGTACAGGATTACAAGGACGTTCACCGAGAGCGTGTCTTAATATTGCTGATAAAAGTTAGCACCAATGCAAGTCCAGTGATCATCTACGACAGCGTATCTTAAAAAGTTTTGGAAGTTGGAAAAGTGCTCCCTTCGGCCATACTGTAGTCTTTTTACCTGTCATTAATATATCAAGTTTATTCTATTGCATTTTGGGATTAAATTTTGGTATAGTAGTAATCCATCATTTTTGCATTAAATTGAAGGCTTTATTTACCATAGTTAGTATTATCCGATTTACATTAAGACCAGATAGTTACCGGAAATTGTCATTTAATCAGCCCGCGCTGAGAATATTTTTCAGCATTTTTTCTTTGTTAAGTTGGTAGCACTGTCCTTAATTACTGTGCCAAAAATGAGCGCAATCTGTCAACCAGTTTGTTTGCGGCAGCTGTTGAAATCAGTCGATCTCAGTTCCCTCTGAGAATTTTCTTTTACGGCTTTGATCGAGTCGAAACGGGTTCCACGGAGTGATTGGTAACTTGAGTTTTGGAAACAAAAAAAAAGTCGCATGGGGCCAAATCCGGTGAATACGTTGGTTGATCGATGGTATTGAACAAGTTTTTGGTCTTAAAATCAATTCCGACCTTTTGCGACGGATGTTTTCGCGCAAACGCCTCAAACGATCGTTGGAACGAGTTTATTGACGTTCGTGAGGCGACGGGTTGGAGAAGCATATCATCCAGATTGCGTGGTACCCACTGATGAGCATGGAGGATGCAGCATTATGATGTGGGGCTGCATGGCTGCTGATGTTGCCGGCGAAATGTTCGTTTGCGAGGGTCGCATGGACAGTCAAAAGTATATAAATGTATTAGAAGCTGTTCTTCTGACTTCGTTAATGCGCATTTTCGGCGATACTAATTAAGACGGGGTTCAATTTCAGCAAACAATGCTCCTTGTCACAAATCAGCGACTACGATGCCTTGGTTTAGAGATAACAACATTGTTTTGTTAGATTGGTCTGCACAGTCTCCAGATCTTAATCCCATTGAGCACATGTGGGCTATTTTAAAACGCAGACACAGTATAACATCAAAAACTGTCTTAAAGAATGCCTTAATTAACGAGTGGTACGCTATAAGTGCGGACCTACTAAATATTAATGTTATTATCACTAATTCATTGTATTTTCACTGTTTAAGCCGAATCAATATAAGAGCGCCATTCTTCTCTTCTTTTCGCTGCCTGGCGCCAGTTGGAAATATCAAGTCAAGCCAGGTCACTCTCAACCTGATCCTTCCAACGGAGTAGGGGTCTTTCTCTCCCTCTGCTTCCACCAGCGGGTACTGCATCGAATACTTTCAAAGCTGGAGTGGATGGCCAATTGTCGAAAATACCGATAAAATATTGGAAGTAGTCGAGTTTAAGAAAGGCTGGAGACACAAAAAACCTCGAATATGGATGGCATATGCGAGAAAAAAGGACATGAACCGAATTTCCATTAACGAATAGCTGCTGAATCATAACAAAGTCGACCCATTTCTGAAGCAGTTTGTAATTGGTGATGAAACGTGGATCACTTACAGCAGCGTCAAATGAAAAAGATCGTGCATGAAGGGCAGTGACGCGGCATAATTGTTCTCCAAGTCAGTTTTCATGGTCAGAAAGATTTACTGTGTGTGAGTGTGCTGGGATTGGTAAGAAATCATCCAGCTTTAGCTGCTACCTTTTGATCAAAGTCTTATTTCGGACCTGTACTATCAGCAATAGTACCTTCTGAGGAAAGCATTTCGCCTAGAAGTGCCCAGTTTTGACCAAGAGGAAAATAATTGTGTTTCATCGGGATTATGTCCGGCCACACACACCGGTAGTGACACGCCAGAAGCTCCAAGAGCAGGGTTGGAAGATTTTTATACATCCACCTTATAGTCCGGACCGCGCACCAACTTATTACCATCTGTTCCTGTCTATGGCGAATGATTTGACTGATGAAGAATTGACCTCAAGAAAAGCATGACCTTTAAGAATTTCTTAAAACTCCAATAAAAACATCAAGAAAAATAAAAGAAGAAGAAAAACAATTTGTTAAAGTTTACACTTTCTGATTGTGAACTTTGTTTCTGATTTATGCCAATACTCATTTTGTACACACATACATATGAACATAAACTACATACAATCGTAATGCCATTGGATGACCTTTTCCGCTATGCACTCACCCACCCTCTCCAACCTTCAACCCCTGCTAAGAAAACACCAAATCTATCAGCAGGTGTGGTAACTTCTTGGATTTATTCGTAGAAATAGTAAAAATTCTAGCAGATAAAAGAAAAAAAACAAAAAGAAAAAATCCAACGCTGCTGACTTGACTCGTGAGATGTGGTGCCAGGGGGCCAGCCAAATGGCAAGTAGGAAAGAAAGGACTTAAGCACTTGCATTGGGGGGCACAAAAAAAAAAAGGAAATAGTAGTAGAAGTAGTACAAGCGACTTGGCGTCACGTGGTCACAACATAAAGAACGTGATAAAATTTCACAAAAATAAAATTGTTTGCGCCATGGGTGTTTGGGTAAATGACTAAACATGCGCGTATGGCTGGCAATATGTGCCTGAATGTATGTATGTATGTATGTATGTATTTGACAACATTTACGAGTTGGCCGGATGGCGCGTTTAGGTGGGTGGTGGTGGTAGATAGAGAACTGTTACACACACATACCACATACATACACACATACACATACTCATGTATGCCCATCAACTGCATTAGAACTTGTAGTCGTAGTCTTACGAGTAAATGGTCAAAATGGGGACACGCAGCGTTATCTACATACATACATACATATGTATGTATGTAAGTACCTACAATAACATCTCTTTTACGCGAAACAATAAAGTTTTGTGCTTTTTCAAGGCGCAAATAAGCTGTAAAAATGTACGCATCTTACGTTGATGCTGTCGATTGGCAGACATTACATTAGCACACAAACGTATATTTTGGAATTAAGTAAAAAATAAAGGAAAAAAATAAAGAGCTTCAAAATGTATATTCTAGTATGTACATATGTATGCAGACATTTTTCCTGCAATACATTACATTAAACTAGTTGGAAAAAGTACTAGTCAGTGAAAGTACCACTTCTCAATCAGAAATTTCTAGTTTAATTGCACAAAACTAAGAAAACTAATAATAAAATGTGAAAATTACAAAATTACTAAAATACTTTCTTTCACATATTTTCTTAATTTTTGTGTTTAAATTTTAAAATGAACAGAAATCATTATATTTTTTTTTATTAATTTCGATTTTTTTTATTATTTAGATTTTCTATTTTTCTTTTATCTCTAAACTACCCAGATATTATTTCGGTTCAAAATTAAACTAGTAACTTTTTTGGTCCACTTTGAACTAGTACGAGTCTAGTATAGTTCCGATTGAAAAGTGAAACTGCGATTTCGTTGGACATTGCAACAAAATAGTTTACAATCAAAATGGAACTACTCACTTTTTGGTCCATTTTAAACTAGTATAAGTCTAGTAGATATATATCTGAACGAAAAATGATATGCGATCTCTTCTGTTAAAAATATCAATTGCATAGATATATGAAAACTGTCATTTGGCTGACAATTTGGCTTTGCTTGGCAGTATTTTTTCAACAAAAAACTGTCAAACTTACTTAAAAATACCAGTTGCTCTCTTGGAAATGGCACTTCATAGATTATTTGATCTTGCTTGCCATACTAGTTACAAAATAGTTTTCAACTAGTTCATTTTACTGCTTGGTATACTTAACTATGTATGTATATATAAATACTTATACTGGCGTGAATGTGTGTTTGAAACAAATAGCTGGTCTTTAAGGTTAAAAAGAAGGGTCGATAAGATTTAGTCCTGCAGTTTCAATTTGCAACGATTTATTTTTTTAAGCTTTTGCTGGAATTGGACATAAGCATATAAATGTGATAACAATTACATGCGTACGTATAATAAAAAATATATACAGTATTTTGTTGTAATTTGTTTGCGGAAATGTAGTGGGTGCATATATTTTCATACATAATTATTTTATATGAAAATCCACAGTGTTGTTTTTACTAGACTTTTTTAGTTAGTGGGATATAATAACGATTAGGATCGTTATTTTTTTGCATTTTTATGCATATAAACATTTGAAAAAAAAAGAAACAAACAAACATCAAGATATGTTTATATAATTATCAACTCATTGATCATTCAGTTGCCCTCTGGCTTAAGTATAAACATTCTTTTCCCCAAGCATACACGCTCGTACTTATATCTCTACATACATATGCACATATCTACATATCATTCTTACTTATAATCATCAATAATATACACGTAAAAAATTAATGCCTTCCAATAAAGACTTTTACTTTGACTTTGCAAAAATATTTACATTTTTATAACCACCAACACCAACACCAAAACACATAACCATAATCCAAGCAAATAAACAGCGAATGAGCCAGTCAAGTCAGAAAGATAAAAAGTTGAACTTTTCGCACTTTGTACGGCGCCTTGACATCTGCACGGCATGAGTAACATATGTGAGTATGTATGTATGTATGCATCTGTGAGTAGTATGAGGAGAGTATGGCACTTGTTTTGATTCAAAATAATAATAAACAAAGATAAATAAATAAATAAAACCGTAATCGTTTACAGCCTCAATACGACATTTGAAGTGCTTAAATATATGTATATGAACGCATCGTTATGGGAATCTTTATCGAGTTTCTAAATGTGGGAATTAAATCCAAACGCATAAATCCCATGCACATTAACTTTTACGCGATGAGCGAAATAAAGAAAGGAAGCGTCGCATTTTTACACGCATGCGATGCACATATAAATTTGAGTTGAGTGTATAAAAAAATTTAATAGAAATATATTTTTTGATGCTTTTTGGTACAAATGCTCGGACTTATAGTTTCAAAACGCCTTCGAGCTGCTGTTGGATGTTTGGATGATGAGAAGATATAATTAAAAAAATGGGAAATGAATTGTATATGATTGTTGTAATAAAAATTAGAGCTCGGGCATTTATTCGAACACTTTCGAGTAGGTCAGGCTTATGATGACCTTTTAAAAAAATGTTTTGATTTTCTGATTTATTTGCTTCTCCGTAAAAAGAGATTTTAGACCAGGTTCTTCCAAAAAAACATGTTTTTTTAAAACAAATCTTATTTATTTAAAAAAAAAAATTTTTTATTTTTGTTTAGTAACACTAAAAGCTCCGTCAGGATCGGGAAGGACCTCTCCGAGCCGTTCGATACCAAACGAGGTTTCAGACAGTGTGGTTCCTTATCGTGTGATTTCTTTAATTTGTTGCTAGCGAAAATAATACAGTCGTACAGCTGCTGGCGTACGCGATGACATTGCTATCATTGGCGTCAATAACCGCGCCGTGAGTTCTACAGTTTCGATAAAGAAGAAGAAGACATATGTATGTACGAGGTGTGACAATAAAGTAATGAGACTGATTATATTGCCTCGATTGTGTCAACCCTGCGACCTTAAAATGCCCTTTCCGTTGATATATTTGTCATGGTTCTAGCTTGTTTAGTTCGCCTGCTGTGTCGTGTCAAGCAAACGTGTGTTCGTGGTGCTCGTCACAAAAATGGAAAAACGAATTCAAGAGCTACGCGTCGCAATAAAATTTCGGAAACGTACGCTAAAATTGTAAAAGTGTTTCGATGGCATAAAGAGTTTAAGTTTAAGTAAAGCTCGCGTGAGCAAGTCGAAGGTGAAAACAATGATTATTGCATTTTTTGATAGCCGTGGAATCGTCCGCAAAGAATTTCTTCCATCGGGGCAAACCGTAAATCAAGTCTACTAACGCCAAGTACTCGAAAGATTGCGAAAAGGTGTCAACAGAGTGTGCCCAGACATCGCTCGTAACTGGATCCTTCATCACGACAACGCCCCGTGTCACACCGCCCTCAGCGTGTCCCAGTATTTGGCCTCTAAAGGGATCGCCGTGTTACAACAACCGCCTTATTCGCCCGATATGTCACCCTGTTGCTTTTTTTTGTTCTCTAGAACAAAATCGGTGGTCAAAGGAACTCATTTTAAGTCGATTGAGGACATTCAATCGACCGTGGCGAGGGACATCCCAGTCGAAGCGTTCCAGAAATGTTACGAAGCATGGAAAACGCGAAGTTGCCCAAGGGGACTACTATGAAGGAGATGGCAGAGTTGTAGAATAGAATTAAAATATACGGTTTTTATGGAATCAGTCTCATTACTTAATTGTCACACCTCGAACAAAATGACGCAGAAGCGTGGACGATATCAATAACTGATGAGTAGGAGGCTTCGAGAAAAAAATTGCCAACGGCGAATACCGCAGGCGATGGAACGATGAGCTGTACGAGCTATACGATGATATTGACATAGTTCAGCAAGTGAAGAGACAGCGGCTACGCTGGCTAGGTCATGTCGTCCGAATGAATGAAAGCACTCCAGCTTAGAAAATATTCGATGCAGTATGCACCGGTGGAAGCAGAGGTCAGAGTCCACTCCATTGGAAGGATCAGGTGGAGAATGACCTGGTTTCACTTGGTATTTCCAACCGGCGCCAAACAGCGAAAAGACGAGATGAATGACGCTCTGTATTTGGTTCGGCTATAATCGCGTAAGCAGGAGAAGAAGAGAGACATTTTAATAGTAAAATGCCGTTTAGTTTATGTTTCGAGAAAAATGCGATTAAAGTACTCGAGCGGGCGAATTTACCGCTTGGCGCGCTCCGCTCTCCGCTCTTCTATACTTACGTCTTGGTCTTGCGGACCTTTGGGACTAATTCTATATCATTTCTAAGAGTTTATCCAGCAATTTACAGAAAAAACAATTTTGGATTTTTGAAATTTTTTTATAGGAACCTAGCTGTACAGAAATTTTTACAAGAAAAATTTTAAAATTTAAATTTTTGTTTGTTTGTTGTGAAATAAACGAGTATCGATCAGCTCGAATTGCTCGATACCCGGGTATCTAGAGCTCCGATTTCCAATTCTTGCTCATACTAGACCATCTAAATTATTTGGTATACATTTTATAGTATTCTCTGTAGATTCCAGGTTTCTGGGAGCTCAAAAAGTTTAATCATCATCTGCAATTTTTTCAAAGGAGGCGCTCAGAGGACTTATTAACCCTAATAAGTAGGCTTCCATTGTATCTCTAATTTGTAGGCTGGGAAGGCCGTTTTTAGGGATATCAGATATGACTAAATGGCACTTAGTATGTGTTGGCGCAGTTGCTTATGAAGTAAAATTTCAATAAAAGCGTGGTCGATGGATACTCATGGAGTGTGTACAGAATCCAACACATTATATAGATAGAAGTCGAACTGCCCATCTATATGTGTATATGAGAACATTGTACTCACGTTTTTTTTGAAACTCACGATAGTTTGGTATTGAAAACGGACTTTAAAAAGACGGAAGTTCTACCGGCGAAGACAATGAAATTCAGTAACAAGCTAACGAAATATTGCAAAAAAGGTAGAAATAATAGAATAAATGTGCACAAAATCGATAATTTATCAGCTAATACGGTAATTAAAGCAAAAATTACCAATAAAATAATCAAATTTTAAATGAAAATATTGTTTTTTTTCGGGATGGGACTATTCAGTACATACTTTTGATCCAAAATGTATATGCATTTCTCTCTCTCTACTGGACAACAAAAACACATAATATTTTAACAGAAAATATAGTCTCAATTGCACAGCAACGTCGATTACAATTTATACAATAGAATATTATACTCGTATGTGGACCTTTCGGTCAACATTACATAAAATTTGTAGAAAATTATCTGCTGAAGTCGGTAACAAATGTTCTATGCTCGGTCACCATGTATATATATATTAGGGTGGGTCAAAAAATTCTTTTATTTTTATTTTTTGATCTGAAACACAAAAACTAGTTGCTAGGCACCTTTAGAGAGTACTCACTTAGTATGAGCTCTTAATTTTAATGGGAACATGATGCTCATCATAGATTTCTATTTTCAATTTAGTTCGATATTAATATGATCACATCTTATCACCAATAGCTTCTTAAGCCCGTACCGTTGTCATAATTCATAGGAAATTGAACGCTCTACAAAATTGATCTCTTACACTTTTTTCATATACCTAACCAATTAAAAGATATTTAAGGTCAAAGATTGGATAATTTAGAAAAAAACAATTTTATTTTCTGAATTTTATGACTTACTCAGTAATTATTATTATTGAATGAGCTTCTCAGATTTTTGTAGGAAATTTAATGCTCTACAAAAATGGTCTCGTATACTTTTTCGATTACTCGAACCATATTCACGATATTCCCACTTGAATTATAATATGTACTGATACTCATAGTTTTTTTTTTTTTTTTTTTTTTTTTTTTTTTTTTTTTTTTTTTTTATCAAAGGGTCGAATATACTTTGGAAACTGCTATTCTATTGGAAATAAACTTAAATTACTATTAATATTTCAATATTTAAGAATAAAACGTGTAAACGTGTAAAACTGTGTTAGTACACAGTGCTAACCACCCGGCTACCGCGGTCACAATAAACTGGTAAACTGAACTTCATAAGCCAGATACAACCAAACAAATTTTATCATATAAAGAACACATTTTTATACCTTCTATCTACTTGAACGAACTGACATCAGAAGAGAAGAAAGGTTATTACAATAAGTTCCCGACGCTGCATTGCCTTATTGGGCAGCATGTCGTTTCGTAACTACTCAAGCGATTTTTGTTCGCGCTCTTCCTACAACGTCTTCTGGTATTCGCCTTGAACAATTTTTCAACAAATAGAGGGACCTACAGTTTATACATTATGACATTCTCTCCTAAAAGGCAAAATTTTTATAATTTTGTATATTGTTCGGAAAAGTAGTTGAACGTTGGCCATTTGCAAATGGATTGTTTTGAGGGAAAATTAGTAAACAAGAAATCCAATGAGACCGAAACCATAGGTAATAAAGCGGCTATTCCTGGAGCTGCTTTTCCGTATGGTTTTCGACGGCGTAATAAAGGATATCGCTAGAAAGAGGCTCTAAACGCAGAGGCAGAGGTAACTAAGCTCGACTGATTTTAACAGCTGCTGCTAACAAACTGGTTGACAGATTGCGCTCATTTTTGATAATTAAGAACAGCGGTGTAATGGGGTGTAGTCAAGCTTCTGGGTATGCTGTGACAGTAGCGAGGTTATACTCAATTCCTACTATTGAGCAACCCTTGTGCAAGATGCGGTAACCAACCCGTGTGGAGCTTTGGGTCACGGCTAATGAGAGAAAAAGCTTCAGTGGAGCCACTCCGACTTATTCGGTTTAAGGGTCCGCGCGTCGGTCGCTATATAAATGTGTAAAATCATTACTCTTTACTCGCCTAGCGGGGTTGTGCGATGGGTTTGGGACCCGCGACGTAGAAACCAGCTACAATAAAAAAGTTATCAACGCCTCGGATGAGATACCCCTTTTTCGTTGCCGACCCCCGCGAGCGATTTAAGGATCTCAATTTGAGGGCATGCACCTGGTATGTTCGGTCCCTTAATTGGGAAGGTGCCGCTGCCCAGCTGGTTGATGTCCTCGTAAGAATAAAGGCTGACATCACCGCCATCCAAGAAGTGCAATAGACGTGACAAGGACGTCTATCTTGTTGCAGCCACTATCTTGTTGCAGCGAAGATACGCACGCGCCTCTGTGTTTCGAAGAACATCCGTCAAAAAACACAAGGAAAGTTCGATGTCGAAAAGCTGCAATGGCAACAGACTGTCTAACGATTTTCTATTCGACTTGCACTTCTGCTCTCTGAGAGCACTCATCAGCAACTCGGTATACGGGAACTGTGGGACGGCATTTCAAGTTCCCTACGTACAGCTGCAAACGAAACTATTGGATTTCGTAAAGGTCGTAAAAATAGCGGGTACGATGAGGACTGCCGTGTCGCAGTGGAGAGAAAACAGACTGCCTACTTCGCTATGTTGCGATCGACCACAACACGTGGGGGATGGGATAGATACCGAGAGCTGAAGAGGGAAGCAAAGCGCATCTGCAGACAAAAAAGAAAGAGGCCGAAATGCGTGAGTATGAAGAGCTTGAGAAGCTGGCCGACAGGGGTAATGCTCGAAAATTCTACGAAAATATACGACGACTTACAGAAGGTGTCAAGACCGGAGCAGACTCATGTAGGACACAATAAGGTGATCTAGCCACCGATGCTCTGAGCATATTAAATATATGGAGGGAACACTTCTCCAGCCTGCTGAATGGCAGTGAAAATGGAGGATCCGGAGATGGTGAACCCGAAACTCCAATTGATGACGCTGGAAAAGACATTCCATTACCCGACTATGAAGAAGTCCGTATAGTAACCGCCCGCTTAAAAAACAATAAGCGGTAGGGACCGATGGATTACCGGCCGAGCTATCCAAATACTGCTGTGAAGAACTGATCAGTTATTATACATGCATTAGCTTCTTTGCAAAATACGATTGGAACCTAAGTGTGCTCTGCCCAATCCACAAAAAAGGGGATGCTCCTTAACATCGCAAATAGGGCCCTGTCAAGCGTATTGTGTGATAGACCTAAACCCACCGTCAACAAACTGATTGGACCTTATCAGTGTGGCCTCAGACCTGGTAAGTCAACCATTGACCAGATATTCAACATGCGCCAAATCTTGGAAAAGACCCGATTCTAAAGCAGCCTTCGACAGCACGAAAAGGAGCTGCCTCTACGCCGCTTTGTCTGAATATGGTATCCCCGAAAAACTTATACGGTTTTCGCCGCAATACCTGCTGATGGAAGCAGAGGAAGAGGAAGACCTCCACTCTGTTGGAAGGATCAGGTGAAGAGTGACCTGGCTTCACTTGGTATTTCAAACTGGCGCCAGACAGCGAAAAGAAGACATGAATGGCCCGCTGTAATTGATTCGACTTTAATCTCGCAAGCGGTGCTAACGCCAATAAAGACGAAGAAGAAGCTAATGATCCCAAATAAATTACGAGAAGCACAACCCAGTCCATTTAAATCTTCTAAGGATACTAATTCCTATGAAACCGAACTGAATAGTTTAAATGAAAGCTATGATTTAGACTAAAAGTACGGACCAATTGAAATCGGCTGAACTCGCATTGAGAACGATTTCTACACAAAATCTGTCTGATTTTAGAGAGGTGCAGGACGAAAGATGTTACCAGAATCTTGGGGCAAATATAATAAAATGATAGATATAACATGTCTTAGGGTCGAAAAAAGTCGTTGTACCATACCATATAATCCATTGTTCTCACATCGACAGCTACACCACCTACCCATCATCCCACTTGTTTACTTACCGCCACCTCTGCACATAAAATTGGGTATCATAAAGAAGCTTATTACAAAAGAGAGCCCAAAAATAGCCATTCAAGCTTTGATGAGACAGATTTGCATAAAAATTGATTTTATAAATTTAAATTAGGAGCCCAATTTTTAGCAGGATACATTTAGGTGAATATCGTCTTTGTTGGCGTTGGTTTTCTTTTCATTTTGGCTGATTAAGCAATTGTCCATTGGCAATTGACAAATACAAATAAGCAACGACGACGCAACATCGATACCGTCATACGCGTTCCTGCTCATTAAACTGTGCAAGATGTTGCTGAAGAGCCAAAAACAAAAACGAATCGAATTTACTAAATAAAAAGCGTGAATTAAATAATGACAGCAGCGTGAAAAAATCTGAAATTTCACGAAGGTTTGGGTGTAAGTGTAACTAAGTGTAATAAAAATCTTTAGACCTCCTAATATACGTGTACGCACACCAATGCCGATGGTGTTGATGGTATGAGTAGAAAATATGGCTTCGAGCGCCGAGTACACTAACACAATTCGGCACGTCCCAACCTCGAACGTGGCACAAATCTCAAACATCCAATACCTTGTCATCTGTCCCCCAGCCAGTATGCCGGCTCATTGTTGGATCCGATCAGTGTAAGATAGAAAAAAAAAGAAGAACTTCTCCACATGGGTGCTGTCATGATTGCGTGTGGCAAATTATGTCACAGAAGGTATTCAATTCGATCGAATATCCTTAAACACATACATATGTCTGTATGTAAGTGTGAATATGTGTTCTTTACTTACACACACACACACACACCCACTCCAAATATTGCGCACTTAGTACAGTTTAAGTTCACCGGATTGAACATGACAAGGTGTTGCTGCTGTTTCTGCTGCTCTTTTGTTGCTGCTCCTGTGCCTGGGGTGCCGTGTACGTGTATGTACGCGTAGTCGTACTGACTTCTGCTGTGTATTGTCGGCAAGTTTGTATGTATGCCGATAAGTCTGTGTGGCTTGCTTAGTAAAAATGCACTACTTCACCGCCAGCTGACGCCAAAGTGAAACGAAGGCAAGGACATGACACGCAGTTCCTTTCAGTCTTTTGGCACGAAGGAAGTTAGTGTTTAATATCTGACTTTTTCTCTCCACCTCCCACCCGCTAACACTTGTGTGTGTTTAATGTTTTCTTTTTTTTGTTTTGTTTGTTGTACAAATGGCGCGTAAGTCAGAGGTTGGAGGGCGGCGTGAATGTAGTGGCTGGACTCGTAAAACAACTTCAATCTGACTTTAAGTTATTTTATAACTGTTTTGGTGCAGGAAATTGATTTCAATAGAAATCTTCGTTATGTGATTTCAGTTCATTTATTTATTTATTTTATATTTTGAAAACAACGTACGCCAGATTTTGATAAGGAATTCACTGCAGAGATCCTCCTTCTTCAATTTGTTTTTTGTATTTTCTTCCAACTAATGGAGGGACAGTTTATACTAAGCCGACTCCGAACGGCTGATGGTTTTTTTACGAGGAACCTTTATTTCATGTCAAAAATACACTCGGACAGCATTCTCTGTCGAGTGGCGAACGCAATTAGGAAAATTAATTTTCTATAAGTTTGGATATTAGCCGAACTAGAACTCGAAACCGGGTCTTTTTGCAGTACTGGCAGTACGCAATGCTGAACACACGGCTTTTGCGACTGACTTGCGGCTGCGAATATTAACCACTATAATTTTACCTCCATGGCTTATGACTCAGCTACTTTAGTTTGATCCTAAAACTATACTAGAAATCTGTCCTTGAATTGTCTTTTGAACTACACATAGTTACCTATAAGGTGCGAACGGATGGCAAAATGTCTGTTTAGTCTTTAAGCAGTAATCTTCTTAACGGTTGGATTGAATTTTTTACGAGGTTCGGTGGTATTTCTCTGGCAGATTCCCAATAACTCAAAGCTTCAGTTGTGTCCTTTTCTTGTTGACCTCCCTTTCGGGGCCGGGAATAGGAACATCGATTAAATATTTACTAACTCTTCCAACCAGTGGACTACTTTTGGACATGTCAACTCTTGAAAATAGTTGTGCCAGTGTGTGTACAGTTACACTAGTGGTTGATGGAGCGCTTATATTTAGCCAAAAAAGTCCCAATTTAAGGTTTTAAAGAGGACTCTGCCATTAAATTTTTGGATTAATATACATGCGGTAGGAGAGAACTGCATTCACCTCTAAACTTTTGCCGACTGTCCGACCGTTATGTAGTGTGAGCTCAGCTAAAACACTTTTCTCATTGAATGTTTGGTGCAGCTGCTTTATATAGAACTTCTTGGTTCCACAAATAGCATAGCTGCGTCTTGTGTGTCTGCGCAGCACCGTAGGTGAAGAAGTTGCCTTAATTATTGCGGGACAGTTCAGTAGTATTGGCAAAAGTGCAGAAAGAAAAGATAAGATGGAGAAATAACGTAAAGAAAAGGTAGACTTTCAGCTTTATTCCTAATCTGCAAAAGTACTTGGAGCTGCTGCAGTTGTTGGGCTAAAGAGTCTTAGGCTTGTAGTTGCCGGAAAATACGTATGCAGCGAGGTGACCTACAAAAGCTTTCAAAACTGGAGCTCTTTTCTATAGAAACGAGAATATTAATTTGGCAACTGACATCCACATCATATTGAGATTTTGTAGGAAACTCTTTAGCCAACCTAAACGACGACGATGGCCCGACTACGAAGAACTTTGAATAGCAATTTCCCGCCAATGGGACAACAAAGCGGACATGAATTGCCGGCCGAGTTATTCAAATAAGGCAGAAGAGTACTAGCTAGGAGCATGCACCAGATCCTTTGCAAAATAGTGCCAGATAAAATCCGGTACACCTCTGGTGCATACAACCGGCTGTCGTGAGAGTTGCGTAGAACCTACGCATATTAGGAGGAGAGTACTCGACTTTAAGGACTGAGTACAATAACAACTGGAATAATCGACGTACTCGCTACAACAACAACAAAGTCGTACCGACAAGCCTTAAAAGCCATTCACCGTAAGTCTGTCAACACCTTCACTCTTCCAGTGAATGGCGTTCTCGGAGTCAAGCCAACACCCATTGCAGAGGTAGAGCTCGAGCTGCCTCGAGAGTCCCACCTAGTACTGGCGCAATTAAGATCTAGATGCAGTAGTCCACAAAATGTCTAAATATCCAGACTTGACTCCGACATACTCAACGTACATATGTAAGTCCTGCATGCAATGAGTCACCACCCTACACTAACCACCTCTTTGTATGCCTCTTAAAACCAACTCATCCTTGCCCTCCTTGCCCTCCTTTCCCTCTGGTTCGAACAACATTGGAACCAAATTGTGCTCTTCTAAATCAAAAATAAAAGGACTTCGACAAATATACACGTCAATAATCGTAGCACAAGCCTCCTCAATATTTCATGAAAGGTCCTATCGCGTAATTGGACTTATCAGTGTGACTTTCTTTTTCATTTTTCTTCATTTTTCTTCATTTCTTTCGAATACTTCCAGGGTCTCCCCATTAGATATCGAAATCGTCCACACTCTGCAACATATTGTAGGGTTTGGTTTTCGTTCTTCGAAAGAGGACTTTACTTTTCAAACTTTTCTTTTCGCCTATTTAGAGACCAGCATTAACCCTAATAATAATGCCAGTCTTGAAATCCAACACAAAACCACTATTGCCAACAGCTGCTACTTTGGACTGAGTAACAATTAAAAACAGACTGTCTTCTCTCTCGACGATAAAACATCGAGCTCTACAAGTACGAGTATAGATGATCCGACGATGACAAAATCCGATAAGTGGGCTTTATGAGTTTCCTCTGTGTAAGGGCGTCGATGAAACCGCAGATGATGGAACGTTAAGCTATGCCTACCAAGAGTTTGTTGGTAAGCAATTGCTTGTGGAAGCAGGAAAGAAGTAAGATTTTTATTGATCCTCAGAATGGCGCATAATTTACTCAGGTTCGGGAGACGTGCGTAAGCTACTTATATAAAAAGTGTTTTCGAATTGAAAGCTACCATTCGCTGTAATTACATTATATTAATTTTATTTTATTTATTTATTTATTTATTGTTTTTGAAATTTATTACAACTCATATTTTTCCAGTTGAAAAGTTAAACTTAATTTTATTAATATTATAATTTGCATGACGCACTAAATCAGTGAACTCCCAATGCAAACACTGGTTTAGTTATGCAGAAAATATTTACAGGCGCACGTACATACATACATAGAAATATTGAAAATTTACACAACTCCAAACATACGTGTATACACATGTATGTAGTTGTAGATATATGTACATAGATATTTTCATCAACTAAAATAAACCGTTAAAATGTTCAAATGCGCACTGTGTGTTATTTGTAGTAATTATTAAACGTGACACGCATACAGTAATAGGTATATACATATACATATGTACATACAAATATATAGTTTGTAGAATGCCAGCATCCGGTTAAACGCCCATAACTATGCAAAGAATGCACACACAAATGCCATTATCAACTCAACTACACATTGGTGGGTGGGTGTGGCGATCCAGCACAGCGTCGGACATGAGTCACATGTCGCGGCAGGTTGCGAAACAAAAAAAAAAAAACAATAACAAAAACAAAAACAAAAACAAAAAAAAACAGATCAGCAAAGTACTAATTTTAGCGGTTAAAGAGAATTGAAAATTCCGTCGCATTGAAAATGCAAACATTGCAAATGGAAATGTTCAGGTTTTTTTTATGTATGAGTATATGTAAATATATGCATATGTATGTACATGCACATTGTAAATGTCAGTCAGACTGCGAACACATACATATGTACCTACCGACTGATTTAAATGCATTTATTTTACACAATGATTATAGCATATATGTATACCTATGCCTGTATGTATGTATGTGTGCATAGTATATATGAATGATTGCGTTTGGTTTGCATGTATGTATGTACGAGTATGGCTGCGTATGTGAGTTGACCGTCAATCGTTTTGTTTACAACGCGAACGCATCAACATTTTCGAGTCCATTAAAAAATGCGTTTTAAATGCTTTCTGTGGCTTTTGCGGCTGGAAGTGCACAATTTATACATGCACACACAAACACACACACACACACACATAGGCGAATAAATAAATAAGTATTTATGTAGGCGCGCATTCATAAGTTTTTTGCAATGTTTGCTCTGCATATTTATATGTACATATATACATACATATGCACATAGATATGTCTCCTTCACAGCATTGTAAATGTACACCACATATACATAAATATACGGTATACTTATGTACACGTATGTACCGTTGTAATGAATGAGTGAGCACATTTGGTTTTCAGCATCAGCCACATATTGAACATTTCTGCCTGAATGGCCATTCTCGGGTTTTAATGTGAAATAACACATTCACCAAACGCATATTCACATATACATACATACATATGTATGTACATCCCTACGTGGTACCCCTTATTATTATGCAACTGTTGTTGGTGATGAGCAACTTCAACAAATAAGCCTATGTGGGTGTATGTATGTATGTCCACCAATGCGTCCAACCATGTGAATGTGTCCGTTGATTTTTAGCCCCAGCACAAAGGTTTTCTCTCATTCTGTGGACTGTGCACAAAACAAATTACGTGATTTCCAACTGATTCTGAGCGAAATTATAAACAAATTTTAGTTCGATGATCAGCCGCTGATTTGTTGTGTTTCGCAGAGGCCGTAGCCGTGTCCAGTCTGGCGCAATGTCGTTGAATCGATTTATGGTACAAGTATGTTGAAATGAGTTAAGAACTCGTGGAGTTGCATTGAAGTTCCTCATTGTTTAGGTTTAGCCGAACACAATATTAAGAAAACAGGAAGTAATTCGCTTGTATATATACATATGCATACTCGTATATATTCTTGTATATCATAATGAAAGAAATTCGAGAAACTCATGACATCATTGGACTCCATATGCCATCAGTTTGGTTGGTTGGTTGGTCCATTGTGATACTACTGAGTATCCCGAGTATGACCCCACAGCCAATCAAACCAATGAGTGGAGCTGGCAAAACTAAGCAGTCACCGTAACTTAGCCTCCGCTATCTCGCTCAGGTCTCCAGACTTCAATCTACTCCCCCAAAGTGCGGGTCATACGCACAACTTCTGCAGTAGTCGTTAGAAGGTATGCCCAACATCTCAGCGTGTCTGCCCAATAACATGTATTTTTATTGCACATAAAAAAAAAATAAAATCAAAATAGAGTTAATTAGAAAAATATATAAAATAAATATAGTTCAAAAAAACTAAAAAAATAAAAAAAACACGCTTTTAAAGAATATTAAACTAAAGAGTTGAAAATAATTTTGGAAATAAATCTAAGACAACAGTATACAAAAAATACTTGTATAATTGAGAGAAAAGCGTTGGGCGCTTTGAGCTATAATTTTCATATATCGAGCGCCTCACGCTTTTCTATTAATTATACAAGTATTTTTTGTATACTGTTGTCTTAAGTTTATTTCCAAAATTATTTTCAACCCTTTAGTTTAATATTCTTTAAACGCGCGTTTTTTTACATTTTTTAACCTATATTTATTTTATATATTTTTCTAATTAACTCTTTTTTGATTTAATTATTTTTTTTTATTTTCTCTGAATTAATTTTATTTTTTTTTATATTTTACTATTATTTGTTTTATTTAATTTTATTTTATTTTATATAATATTTCGTTTTAATTTATTTCATTTTGTTTAATTTAATTTTAATGACTCATTTTCTTTTTTTATTTTATTTTATTTTGTTTTAATATTTCTTACTTTTTATAGTAGTTTAATTATTTTTTTCTATTTTATTTTACGCTATTTTATTTTTATATTATTTTGATTGATTTTATTTTTACCTTTCTTATGTCAATATAAATTATTTAAGAAGTAAGGCCATTGTAGATGCATTAAAAAATTGTTTTTATTGGCTAAAAATATTCTTTGGACCTTCAAGAATAAGGAACAAAAGGTCTTACCGAGCGCGCCGAGCTCCTCCGATATACCCTTTGTATATCTCAAAACTTTAAATGCATTTTTCTCGAATCACGGTTTTTACAATTGGCTTTTTTCTTAGACGTTTTTAATATTATTTCAAAGAGAATGACGTACTTGATTTTAGGTAACTTAATTTAAACAATAGTTATAAACAATTAGGTGCCGTTTTTTTTGGTCGAAAAGGAGTTTTTTTCTCAAATGCTTCCAAATTTCACAAAAATCAATATTTTTTAAAATCTGTACGTTATTCTCTAGCTATTCTCATGCAGATTCTATTTTGCACCCTTGTGCTGCAAGCCGCAGAGCTCTTAGAAGAAAAATTACTTTACAAAAATGTCCATAGTTTCGCAGTTTTAAAATATTTGCTTTAATTTAATTTAATTTCTTTCATTACAGTTTCATTAAATTTATTTATTATATTTCATCTGATTTTGATGTGGGATTTGTTTTCAGTATTTTTTCCCTCATGCTATATTTTTGTTTTTCTTCCAGATGTTAAAATAACAGTTTTCGGTAAAAGAATCATTTAGCTGTGACGCGATTCCAATATGAAATAATTAAAACGCGAATTGTTGCATACATCGTGGCGTTGCAATTAACAAAATACTCCGAGAAACAGGGTGATATGTAGAGTGCATTCAGTATTTCAAAGAAACTGCATGAAGAAGTCGCCAAGTTGAAATGAATTAGTCCAAGAAGGAGAGTTATAAACTGACAGACATACAAGTGAAGCTAATAAAAGCGTTAAAAATTGGTGAAAAAAGGTAATAATTAATAATTCTTTTTTACCAGCAATATATCAATTTTACTACACAACACTTTTATAACAATTTCGGGTAATTTCAAATGTTGGTAGTAGATAATTATTTACTTTTAACGTAATATACTGCGGAAGAAAATTTCACAACACAAAAACCACGTGGTAACAAAATGCCATCTGTCAAGAATTGAAAGTTTTTTCCCGCCTAAACTGACAACAATGCTACATAACCTTCAAGAACGTGTTGGGATCTGTTTGAACCAATTTCATATGGTATATTACAAGTCAGGATTTTTAAGAAAAATTTTTGGATAAAAACAACCCAACAGTCTCGAAATGGTTAAGTGAACTGCGCCACCGAACATATTTTCTTGTTTTTATAATATCCCATAATGTCAATGGGAAGTCGATCGAAGAGAATATCATAGCCTCAGTTCTTGAGAGAGATTGTTGATTTTTTCTCGAACTAAAACTCTATAGAAAAATATAGGCCTAACAATCAACGCTAAGTACTTTATATTTTCAACTTTAAACGGACAAACTTCAGATTTATTATAGATTATAGGTATGCTATATCTTGTATGCTATCCTAATAAATTATTAATATTTACCCAAAATTTTGATTCGAAAAATTAGTACTGGCTGATTGCTGATCATATTGTAGAAGAGATTTTGCATGAACAATTGAATATAAAAAAATTTGTGTGCATTGAGTACCTCGAATGCTCACGCCGCTCGACAAGCAGCGACGATTGGAGAGTTTTAAAGATTTTTTCAGTGTAATCTCCAGTCCAAACAGGAGTCGTTGCAGGGGATAAAAACAGGGGAAAGGCCATAAAAAAAAAACTCAAAGTCGAAGAGTTGGCATCGAAGATTATGGTTACTATTCTGTGGGATAGCGAGGGAATATTATGTTTCATTACTTACCAAAGGTAACTATTGGGTTGCCTCAAAAGAAACCGGCGATTTTTCATACAGACGGCGTTGACAATTTTTTTGGGCAGCTTGTGACTATTTAACTGCATTTTTTTCTTTGACAGTCATAAGCTGTCACTTTTAGCTTGCTTTAGAATAAAAGTAATAAAAGTACACGTCATTTTGTTTATACCTATTTGTTTATTTGGCATCAATTTTTTATATCGAGCCCACAAAAGAACAGTTTTGCATCATAAACGACGCGATGAATATGAACTGTTTTTGAAGCAAATTATAAATGGGGATGACCGCACACATCTTTGGTCACTCACCAAAAACTGAGAGTGCTTGGCTGGGAACTGTTGATGCATCCACCATATAGTCCTGACTTTGCACCGTCAGACTACCTTTTGTTTCGATCTTTGCAGAACTCTTTAAATCGTGAAACTTTCGAAAATGACGAGGCTATAAAATCACATTTGGTGCAATATTTTGCTGCTAAAGGCAAGAAGTTTTGTGAGCGTGGTATAATGATGTTGCCGGAAAAATGGCGAAAGGTCATTCAACAAAATGGAAATTACATAACTGATTAACGTTCATTGTAAAATTAAAAAAAAAATGTATTTACTTTTTTTAAAAAATCACCGGTTTCTTTCGAGGCAACCGATATTAGTACGACGTAAACGTAAGTGTGGGATTATTCGATGAAAAGAGTAAGATCTGAAGTCTACACTGCGCAGATTAATATTGCAGTTCTAAGACATTTGTGCAAAATCCTGTGAAAACTTTTAATTTCGAGTAGGAATGAAACACCTGTGTAAGTGGAAATGTATTGAATATTCAATTAGGACTCATATGGTATGCAAAAAACATGACTTTGTCACCGTAAGAGTCGCTCCTGTACAAAAGAACTTTTGCTGAGCTGTTATGTGATCGTTAAAGCAGTACAAATATTGACTCGCTGGTGGCCAAAAACCTGCTCAAAGGTAAATTTTTCATGGCCATAGTAACCGTGTAATTAGCTGTAAGTATTTTCGTGCGGAGGGTCAACCGTTCGGGAAGGCTGAAAAAAAATCGGACGGACATCTCAAATTGAATTATAAAGATTATAAAGTGTCTATATAAATTTAGTACATTCCCAACTAGGTAAGTTAAGCCAATTTTGTATAGTTTTTAGTGCTCCATCAGCATTTAAAGTCGCACTTGAATCATCAGTCGACTTAGAGGCAGAGAAACGAAATTAGGAGCGAGCCTAACCGCCATTGAGCTCTCTGCTAGTTCTTTGAGGAGTGATCTTTAGTTTACGACCCAATCAACAAAACGCACCTGTTAAACTGAAAACTTTCCGCTATCTAATCTGCAGGGAAAATACAGATAAAGCTCTATTAAAGCAGGAAGTGTCATTTTTTGAATAGTGAAGGAGCGAACGTTTGTATTTATCTTAAAAATAATAATAAAATTAAATATAAAATAAAGAAAAATATTTACTGGAAGAAAAAATAAATTTAAATTTAAATAGAACGCTTGCAAATAGTAATGTATCGGAATATAGCTATACATATACCTATGGTAAGTCTGCCTTAAGGACTACACTTGCAGCACATACATACATACCTATGTACTAAAATTACATGAGAAATGTAAAGAATCCAAACATGCGTTTGCCTTGGCATCTTTCGCGTAATAATTTCCGGCAAAACGTTGAAACGCACTAAACAATGTGAAACCAAATTGAACCAAAACCATGTACGAAATACATATGTACATACGAAAATGTTTTGGAAGACAACATATCTGTCTGTGTGTGCATTCCGCAGTCGTTAAAAAAAATATGTGAAGGAAAAAATTGCTTCAGTTAAAAAACATTCTTAAATTCTTCTCTTAAAATGCTCAACATTTTCTCAAACGTCAACAGAGTAATTTTTCCTTTCCTTCGCATAGACTACTATTGCACGTGACTGTGTGTGTGTGTGTGTGTGTGTGTGTGTGTCTGGTTGTTAACTGACATGCCTTTGTCACTCCATCTTTATTTTTCAACTCAGCTTTCGAAACTTTTGTTCCCATTTAGTGATGTACATATGTATATAGTCGTAAATACTTGTGTACGCTTCAAGCGGTGTTTTGGTAAATGTGTGGCGGAAATTGTGCGTTCGTGGACAAATTACTTTTTTTTTTCACTCGCAAGTCAATATGTTTTAATTCTTTTTTAGCGTTGTTACTATTCGTCTCGCAGTTGCTTTCTTCTGGGGTTTTGCAAATTCCCAAAAGCTTTTTTATCATTAATACTTGTCTGTTTAATGGTAAATTTAAAATTCTTTCCTAACGACTGAATTTTTTTTTCTAAAAATATTTCTTTTTTTTTCATGGTTGCATTCAGCCTGTTTTAACGGTTGTCAAGGAATGGAAATAATGCAAAAACATTAAATACTTAAGGCTTTACAAAATTAAAAAAGAAACAAACATCGTACCATTTCATTAGAGCTCAATGAGGGAGATCTAAGTCAGTTACGGCCACCAGGTTGGTAGAGCTATAATTGCCAGGTAAAAAGTAATGATTTTGATGTTTCGTGACTATATTGGAAATGTTCATGGAGGCCAAACAAAATCTCCAAAAAATAAAACCTATATTATAAACAGAATCTCTTTGGAAAATTAGAGTATTTATACTAGAAATAAGTTGTATGCATAAAAAAATTATTTATTAATTAAAATCGTTTTATAGAAATTTAAAAATTTCATTACCCAAAGCATAATATATTATAATACTATAATTTTTTTTATGAATTAAATTACTTTCGGGCGAGTATGAAAGTAATTTAATTCATAAAAAAAAAGAATTATAGTATTATGATATATAATACTTTGGAAACCGAACAGATATCTGAATACCAATGAAACAAAGCCCGTTTTGCCTTAGGTAACTTCTCCTGATTGGTACCTATTTGACTATCAATACGTCAATTTCACTCTAAATGGTGAATGTATACCGATCATATTGATATCATAGGCTTTAACAACCGCGTAGTTAGTTCTGCTTCGTCCAGACTTGATAAAGAAGCGAAGCGAATGGGTTTGATAATGAACGAGAACAAGACGAAAAATCTCCTGTCTTCAAACAAACTGTCATCGCAATTCGCAACACAGCACCCACTTCACTGTCGAGGAAGTAGATCATTTCGCCTAACTAGAGACATGTAACTTCTGCTCAAATATAAACGAGACTGGCTCAATAAAACAAAAACGGTTAATTATTCTTCAATATTTATATTATCCCCTTCAAAATAGTCACCATTAGAGCCGATACACATATGCCACCTTTTTTTCCAATCTTCATAACACTTCTGGTAGGCCGCTTTAGGTATGGTTTTCAGTTCCTTCTTCGAATTCTCTTTTATGACTTCAATCGACTGAAAATGCTTTCCACGAAGCGGAAATTTGAGTTTAGGGGAAAGAAAAAGGTCACACGGTGCCATGTCGGGTGAATACAGTGCTTGCGGAACAATATTTACACTGGCGGTCATAAAAACCGCACCACACTGAAATTTAAAGAAAATTGTTTCTAATAAGAGTTAAAACCGTTTTATTTTGAAACAAATATTTTTCTTTTATTGTTAAGACCAAAAAAAGGAACTGTGTTAAACATCAGCTTAGTTTAAATAAAATTTCACTGGTTTTTGTTCAAAATAAAATAATTGAAGAAAATTCACATTTTTAAGGATATTGGTAAAAATCAAGAAAAAAATAAAAGCAATGCAAGTTTTTCAGAGTTTTTCCTCGGTTTCATTAGTTTAATCAGAGCATTAAAAATAAATTATTGCAGCCTCAATTCTGGACGACATGGAGTCAACAAGGACTTGAAAGATATCATCGGCTATATCTTCGTACCAGACTTTATCCAAAGCTTCAGAAAGCGCTCTTTTGCTCTCTGGCTTATTCTCAGCCACTTTTCGTTTCATAATGTGCCAGAGGTGCTCTATTGGATTCAAATCGGGAGAGTTTCCTGGCCACTCGAGTTGGCAAATCCCAATACCATCCAACAATTTTTTAATATTTTGCAAGTTATTAATCATTCGTGAACATTAAAAAGCCCTTACTTACCAATTTAGCACGATGGCACGGCGCAGAATCGTCCTGGAAAACAAACTCATTACTGTGGGATAAATGCTCCTCAATGGCTGGCAGAAGTTGGTCCCTAATAATTTGTCCATACTTTTCAGCGTTCACAGTTCCTTGGATATGGAATAAGGGACCCCGGATAAAGTAGGAAAAACATCCCCACACCATCTGGCTTTCTGGAAACTTCACTGTTTTCACCACACAGTTATCCTTGTATCTTTCACCATCCGACCGACGAACATACGGAAGATTGTACGCGCATAGCAAATCGAATTTGCTTTCGTCCGACCATAAAACGTTTCTCCAATCCTCAAGGGTCCAGTTTCGGTATTTTTTGGCCCATCATAAGCGGTTTGCTTTCATCCGCTTTGTCAATAGAGGTTTTTTGGACGGTCGTCTTCCATACAGTCCACAGTCCCGAAGTCTTCTACGTAAAGTTTCGGCACTTAAGTCCGCATTGTAATAACTCTTCATCTCAGTCCTTATTGTTACTGCACTTTTAAATCGATCCTTTAAACTTATTGTACGAATAACGCCGTCTATCCGGGTGTTAGTCTTACGAAGTCTTCCTGATCCTTTCGTCCTTGCGTACGGGTCCAAATAATTTTTTTTTTTCATGAGTCTTACAATAGTGGAATGTGAGCATCCCACTTTATGTGCTATGCGACGATAAGGAACTCCCATATCCTTTAAAACAAAAATTTCGACCTTTTGGTCACGCGTCAATTGTTTATAACTGGTAGACCGCCAATGCGGTGCGGTAAAAAATGACAGTCTTTGCTTAAATCAGTTACATAAATGTAAAAAGGGAAATCCCCATTATAATAAGGAAAGAGTTGCCGCGGTGTTCTGAAATTTTATCGAAATTACTGCAGTATTGCCAATGGTGCGGTTTTTATGACCGTTAGTGTACGTTGTTTTTAGTCAAATAATCGCGTACAAGACGAGACGTATGAGCAACAATTTTGGAACAAGTCGAGCAGACACACGTCTCATGTCCAAAACATCGTGAATAATGCTATGAGCGAATCCATTTGATATGTTGAACTCACTAGCTATCTCTCTTTCAGTCACACGACGATTTTCCAACACAATTTTCTTTACTTTTTCGACGTTTTCTTCGTTTATTGACGTTGCTGTACGACGCTCATGGAGCAAGTTTTCCAGCGATGTACGGCCGTCCTTGAACGACTTATACCAATCAAAAATACGTGCACGTGATAGGCAAGACTCCCCATATGTCTTCTGCAATATTTTCATTGCCTCCGTCGCACTTATTCCATTGGAAAAACAAAACTTCAAACAAACATCTTTGCTCAACGTTAATTTCCATAGTAAAATTCGAAAAACACACTCGAGGTTGACTTGTTTATAGTGCCGTAAAAAACTATGTGACAGATCGCGCTCAAACTTGACACGTAAACATATAACAGTGCTGCCAACCTAAGCAAAAAAAAGTATGGCCATATGTCTTGTCCTTGTCAAGTTATGGATAAAGTCTCGTTTATATTTGAGCAGAAGTATTAATACCAATAATTATTGTTTACTTTGATATCTCACGCAGAAACACTCTTTCCACTAGGTGCTACTTTGAGCTGAGTAGGTAATTGAAAGGTACAGTCCTCTCTCTACGAACAAAAACAAAATTTTAAAATTCCCTCAGCTTTCCTATTCTACCATATGCTGGAGAAGCATTGACGATGTTAATATCCGAAGAGTCAGTCTTCAAGAGAAATGACCTTATGGTCCTATGCGCCTTAACAACGGAAATTGACATAATTCAGCGAATGAAGAGACAGCTGCTATAATCGCGTTAGTGTTGCCCAATAAAAAAGAAGGAGTAAAGAGTCAATAAATAAAAGAAAATTTTGCATTTTTTGTAAAAATTTTTGTTTCTATTTTCTAGGCACTTTAAAGTAATTTGTATAAATATTATTTATAAAAAAACCGATAGTAAAATTTTCTGAAGTTTAATTTTCAAGAACATTTCAGCCTTATAAACGGCCTTCCGAGATTTCTTGAAATAAGAGTCAAAATGATGTTTATGGGTGGGAGCACGTGTTAAAATGTTCCGCAAAATCTTTATTTCAGGTATACGAGGAGTGACAATTTAGTAATGAGACTGATTCAATAAAAACTGCATATTTCAAAATTATTTTACAACTTTGCCATCCCCTTCAAAGTAGTCCTCTTGGGCAGCTATACAACGATTCCATCTCGTTTTCCATAATTCGTAACATTTCTGGAACGCTTCGACTGGGATGTCCGCGACTACCCTCGTCACGGCCGCCTGGATGTCCTCAAAATTGGTTCCTTTAACCACCGATTTTGTTCTAGGGAACAAAAAAAGTCACATGGTGACATATCGGCGGAATACGGCGGTTGTTGCAACACGGCGATTCCTTTAGAGGCCAAATACTGGGGCAAGGCAATAATCATCGTTTTCACCTTCGACTTGTTCATGCGAGCTTTACTTAAATTTAAACTCTTCATTCCATCGAAACACGTAGGCACGACTAAGAGCACTAACACCATGGACTTTTACAATTTTAGGGTACGTTTCCGAAGCGCAAATTTGGCGCAAAATTTTATCGCGACGTGTTGCTCTTGATTTCGTTTTTCCTTTTTCGTGACGAGCACCACGAACACACTTTTACTCAACACGACACATCAGGCGAACTAAACAAGCTAGAGCGATGACAAATATATCAATGGAGAGGAGAAGGGAAAGGGAATTTCAAGGTCGCAGGGCTACCACAATCACACCTCATATATGTTTTTAAAAAGATTTAGAATATTGAAATTGTTAATGGTTACAGATAGTTGGGTATTCTTTAATTTTTAAGCTCACTGTTAGAAAGCACTTAGATTTAAACCTGACAGAGGCTAACATTACGTTAAATATTTTATGGCTCAAGTGTAATATACTAATATTTATACAAACACCCCTCGTATAAGCATCTGAAAAAATATTACAATTTTCGTTACTGCTGCTAGATCTATTGTTTTAGTCCGTAGAGAAGTTACAACTTTTTTTTATGAAAATATAATACTTCTCCCATCTAACACTCCAAACTACACAAATATATACCACACCTCGTATCCAACATTATGCATCTATATGTTTCGTATCGGTTTGGCCGCATTGTTGCCGAGAAGGCAGTGAGACCGGGTCCGTTTTGGATTAAAAACTGGAATAATGTTTATGAAAATGTTAATATGGATACTTAGTCACATCAGGTGCTGAACATTGCTATAAAAAAAAATAATGAAAAACGCGGTTTTTGATGTCAAATTGAAAAATCATTTAATTTGATTTAAAAAGATTTTATAACATAACATTTTGAAGGTGATATCGCCCGAGCTCTATTCCTATGTTGGCCTTAAGGCAGTAGTCTGCTCTAGAACCCGAAAAAAACGGGTTTTCAGCAATTAGCAATTTTTATTAGTGTCTCCTCTACGTATGTATGTATGCATTTGAACTAAAAACTATACGAAACATCCAAATTTTTTAAAAGTTTGAAAAAAAATTACTTTTTTGAAACGAAAAAAATTCACTTCAAGTTGCAAAAAAAAAACAACTTTTTAGTTCAAATATAAGATAATTTAATACTGATCTGCATACAATTTGATTTTTTCGATCGGACATTTAATCTTTTTGCTATCACCCGGACTGTTTTCTAAGTCATGTAAAAATGAGAACTCGAGAATACGCGCTTCAAAGTTCTGTCCGAGCATTCTCTCTAGCTTCTGACAAGACAAACATCTTTCGGGTGTTTGTACGGCGCGCTTTTCACTTTATTTTATTTTATTTCTTTTATCCACACACGTTGAGAATTCAGTGTTGAGAAGTTATTTTAGATATGGTTGGTTGGTTGGTTGAAGTGGCTGCCGGGCATCGGCACACATAGGCCCCAAACGGTCCCATTATGATACCACTGATGATCCCAGAGACCCCCACCCGTTAATCGAATCAAAGCGTGGATTTGCAAAACTGAGCAGTTGCCGCATCTTAGCCCCCGCTATCTCGTTCAGGTCTCCAAAAGTTGCCGCCCCTAGAAAATTCAGCCTACTTCTCCAAAGTGCGTGGTATTCGCAAAGAAAGTGCCTTAAAGTTTTTCTTCTCGTCTGCAACTTCTGCAGAAATCCTTAAATGACACGCCCAATCTCTCAGCGTGCCTGCCTGTAAGAAGACCTATAACTGTAGACATATCCTTCTTTTTCAGCTCGATAAGCTCACGTGACTTTCTATTGTACTGTTCCATTCTGGCCATATTGTCCTAGCCACATTGTGTTGAGACTTCTCTGTCTTAAGTTGGCGTTATTAATATATTGATATTGAGCTTACAAGTGGAGAGCGGCATGCCCAAACTCTTTCATGATGGGGAAAGTGGAAGGGAAGTACCCTTCCTTACAAGCTTGTACGCCATCTTATTACCCGGTATGTTACTGTGACCCAGAACCCATACCACGTTCAGAGAGAATTGCTTAGCCAACACGTTAAGTGATTTGCGGCAGTGTATCACGGTTTTAGATTTTACTATTACAGACGCCAGGGCTTGTAATGCGGCCTGGCTATCCGAGAAGATATGGATACGGTTATCCGAAAGTACCACTGATCTGAGACAGTTGACAGCTGAAGGTATTCAATGCAGTACCAGACAAAGACCTTCATTCCACTGGAAAAGGCTTCACTTGGGGTATCCAACTAACACCGAACGGCGTAAAAGAGTAACGACTGACGTACTACGAGTACTCGTATTATGGACTCGGCTATAATCGTGTAAGCAATGCTGAGGCCAATAACGTATAAAGAAACTTTAAATCAATTACTAGTTTTAGTTTATTTAATTAAAAAATATTTAGTATTCCTTTTAATTTACCATATTGCAATTAAATTTTCATTTTAACAAATTAAATGCAACTTTTTAGTATTTATTAGTACATATGTATATGTATGTACGAGTATGTATCAAAGTTTTGGATATTACTAATTAGACAATTGTTTTTGATATACTCGTACACCTGTATGTATGCATGTGCGTAAATATTCGAGTGAAAATAGTAAATTCGTATTCGAATTTTTAATTGTTGAAGTTTAAAAAAAGAAAATTAAAGTAAAAATTGCTTGTAAAAGCCTTTTCTTCCTTTGAAATGAATGAATCAAATTGTGTTACTTACATATATACGAGTATGCATGCGAGTAAATAGTGGTACCTGCACTTCTTGTATACGTATAACACACATACAAATTTATATAAAAAATGCTCGTTAGGCATGTGCTGTAAGAATAATACAATAGTTCCACAAAATAACTCTACCGATCACCGCAGCAACCGCAAAGTGTAAAACCCAAAGGACGAACCGCCCAACATTTGTAGGGGCCAAATTTTGTGTATTGACACACACTCATACACATGCACTCGTACATATGTGTGTACCATATACACTGGGGGATATATGGGTGGAAAAGTGATGGACCATGTACTATTTTTGCATGGTAGGGTAGTCCATAAAATATACTTTTTCCTACTTTATTATATTAGGTCAAAAAGTTCGTTCGGTTTTTATCTACGAGATGGCGTTATTGTCCATAGTACTAGTGATACGTGTCGCATCATGTCATACTATACGGCGCTGAAAACGTGTTTATTCGCGCTAAAAGTTTGCCTTTGACAGTTTTTCGATTGATTGACTCAGTACGTTGTGAGTGCTCGTCAACGAGGGACACCAGCAAAGAGAAAATTCGATATATTTTACAATTTTTCTTCGATCAAAGCGAAAAAGCAGCCAAAGCGGCTGAAAAAATTAATTTAGTTTATGGGCTGTACTGTATACTGTAAACGAACGTGTAGCACAAAAGTGGTTTGTTAGGTTCCATTCCGGTAGTTTCGATGTCAAAGATGCACCACGCGTCGGGAGGTCTGTCGTCGAAAATTGCGATAAAATCATGGAAATAGTGGAAACAGACCGTCACGTGAGCACCTATTTAATTGCTGAGTAACTAAAGATAATCCAGAAAACCGTTTGGAACCATTTGCATAACCTTGGATTCAAAAAGAAGCTCGATGTTTGGGTGCCACAGGAACTAACGCAAAAAAACATGATGGAGCGAACTTCCATCTACAAATCGCTGCTGAAAAATCGATCCATTTCTGAAGCGTTTGGTGACTGGCGATGAAAAGTGGATCACTTACGAAAAAGTTAAGCGAAATCGGTCGTGGTCGAAACGTGGTGAGCCGGCGGAAACGGTGGCCAAGCCAGGATTGACGGCCAGGAAGATTTTGCTGAGTGTTTGGTGGGATTGGCAAAGAATTATCTACTACAAGCTGCTCCCCTATGGCCAAACGCTCAATTCGGCACTCTACTGTCAACAACTGGACCGCTTGAAGGCAGCACTCATCCATAAGAGGCCATCTTTGATCAACAGAGGACGAATTGTGTTCCATCAGGACAACGCCAGGCCACACACGTCTTTGGTGACGCGCCAGAAGCTCCAGGAGCTCGGATGGGTGGTCCTAATGCACCCACCTTATAGTCCGGACCTGGCACCAAGTGATTACCATCTTTTCCTGTTCATGGCGAACGCGCTTAATGGTGAGAAGTTGGCATCAAGAGAGGCCTGTGGAAATTGGCTCTCCGAGTTTTTTGCCAATAGAGACGCAGCCTTCTACGAGAGGGGTATAATGAAGTTGGCATCTCGTTGGCAACAAGTTTACGAACATACCGGCGCCTATTTGACTCACCATAAATCGGACAAATGTACACAAAGTTATCATATTTTAAAAAATCAATAAAAAAACCGAACGAACTTTTTACTTGACCTAATATTATATTTATTAAAAAAAAACTTTTTTAAGCTAAAAAAAATAATAATTTTTCTTTGATTAGAATTAATTAATGAAATTTAATACTAAAAATATGAAAATAATTTTTTGTCCAATTTTAGATTTTTAGTAAACATGTTAACTATATTAGGTTAGGTTGTATAGTGGCTACCGATTTATCGAGTCGGATTCATTTAGGCCTGACTAAGACCCATTGTGATGCCACAAAAACTTAACACTCAGGTTTATCATCTATCCATTTTGATTCTTTAATGAACCTCATTAGATCCATGACTTTGACCAGCTATCTTCGTTAGACCATCAAAGCAGGACAGTCGCGCATAAGAGATGGATGTTGTTTCCTCCTCTTCATCCTCCTTGCAGCATCTTCTGTGAAGAGCCCCTAGTCTTTTCGCGTATCTTTCCTATCAGACAGTGACCTGCCAAAACTCCTATTACTTTGGGAATGTCACCTCTTTTTAAGGAGTACATATCCCGGGATCTCTGCTTATCCCATTTCAGCCATATGTGTCAAATTTTGCGGCAGGTTGTTATGTTATTCCACCTTGTAGCGACGTGTTCATATATAAATTCCTTGAATAGCAGATTGTAAGTAACAAAAAGCGTTCTTTATCGAGTAGAATATTGCTTCGTCGTACCTAGCCTAGCAAGTTCATCCTCCTTACAGTTTCCCTCGTGAACAGGGAACCACGTGAGAGACAGTCTGTTCTGTTTGGCCATCTCCTGTAGAGATCGGCAACAGTTCAGCACTAATTTGGAATTTACAGTAAGCGAGCCCAGTGCTATCGCTGAAAATGAAGATATGCTTATCTTTAAAGCTAGCTTCAATTTGCTTTGCAGCCTCCTGATAGCAGATATCTCCACCTGGAAAACATTGCAGTAGTCAGGTAGCCTGAAAGAGAGTTCCATTGGAGGGTTTTCTGAGAAGACACCTCTCCTCAAGTTTTGACACGTCCGTATATATTTTCAGGCTATTACTTGGAGTTTTGTAATTATCTACCCATTCTTCCCTGCTGGGAATTCGTATTCCGTAGTAGTAGTTCAGTTATCATTGGTTTGATTCTTTTAGACGAAATGCAGCCATTGCTGCCGACTGATTTACCACCAAGTCCAGTGGCAAGATATTGAGTATTACATTTAGAGCTTCACTCGGCGTGCTCCTTAGAGCAGCACTGATACACATTAATGCATTTCTTTGAACCTTTGCTTATTGGTGGCCAGCAAACGATCGCACCGTAAAGGAGCGTTGGTCTTACTACTGAGATGTAGATCCATCGACAAATCCTGGGGCTGAGACCCCATTTCTTACCTATTGTAAAAAATATCCATAAATTTTTCTTTAGATCAACCTATTATACACCTATACGAGTACGAGTATATGCATGTAGGTCTCCACGATGCGAAGCTTCGATGCTTGTCCATCAAAGCAATATGTAACGTAAATCAGTCATACGTTGTTCATGCAGTGTGTGGAATGTAGAATGCAACATTGATTTTAGAAGAGAACATGCGCCCCTGCGCACATTACTAAGCTGTGGTCAGGCGAAAGACAAGAAGAAAACGTACAAAAAATCAAAGAAAGCATTTAAATGTAGGCACACGAATTTTCCTTGGGTGACTGGGGGAAGGTAATGAAGGAGCGAAACAGTTGGGTCGCGAGACATCGCCGTGTAGAGGCACACCTTTCAGCGACTTCAACCAAAGTCCTCTCCGACATGAAAAAACCAAACTCTAAAAGTCACTCATCATTCTCATTCTACTTTGACGGTATTCAAAGCAGTCCCACCGGTGACAGCAGCGGAAGACCTCCATTCCATTGGAAGGACAAGTTTAAAAGGACCTGACTTCATTCGATGTATCCAATTACCAAAGAACGGCGTTAAGAAGAAACAATGGCCGTGCTATTGAGGCCTCGGCTATAATCGAGCCCCGTTATTTCCTCAATTTCGCAATTAATCACTCTACTACCCTACAGGGTAGCATCTAACGTAATAGATACACTCTACATACATACTCGTACTTATATGTTACATTGTAGTAACAACTCGCAAAGGTATTAAAAAATTGACCGAAACTCTGCAGTCAAACAGTTGCAGCGACAGCTATGTACGTGTACAACAACAGCACGAAAACACTGCAAAATGTAAAAGTAACAACACAGTTGATTTCACGAAATCATGTCACCACAAGGTTGACACTCGATTTAAACAGCCCAACCAAAAGAGCAAGTGCCCAACATCCAACAAAACTCTGTGGATTCTGTGTGGCAAAAGGTTGGTGTGTCCGGAGTATGTCGGTTCTGGTACTTGTAGGTGGATGAGTTTTGTGTGCCTAGGAATCCACTGAGTACGAGTATGTGTGTGTTTGTACAAGCATTACTGGCTCTATTTGGTCTTGTGCATATGTACGAGTATGTAGGTATGTATGCCTCATGCTGCATTGCAGTTGCCATTGCCAACCTCAACCATGATTTCCATTTCAAAGGACACACACAAACACGATTAAAGACTCTATGCATACACACACTTGAGTATAGTATTCGTAACTTAAGCTGGCCATTTGAGTGCTGAGGATTGGAGCTCGGCAAGAAATTTTACAGGGAAACTCAGGAGTTACATTTTTTGATAAACAATTTAATAAATCTATTCTTCGTACAATAGGCGTTGCGTAGCGCTCGCCAACCAAGAACTCTGTGCACTTAAATTTGAGAAGTACTACCATCAATCTTTGCATTCAGTGCGTTCAGTTTATAGCCGAATTAACAAGAGTCGCCATTCTTTTCTTCTTTTCACTGTTGGATGCCAAATGGAAATACCAAGTACAGCCTTCTCCACCTCGTATTCCCAATGGAGTAGAGGTCTACCTCTTTCTCTGCTTCTACCGGCGGGTACTGTATCGAAAATTTACAAAGCTGGAGCATTCTTTTCCATCCGGACCACATGACCTAGCCAGCGCAATCACTGTTTCTTGATTCGTTGAACTAGTCAACGTCGCGGTATATCTCGTACAGCTCATCGTTTCATCGACTGCGGTCAGTATTCGCGGTTCTCAATGCGCTGATGACCATAAATCTTTTGCCAAAAATTTTCCCAGTTCAAAGTAGTACCTGTTGGCAAGAGTGATTCGGCGTTGGATTTCAAGACTGACATTGTTGTTGGTGTTAATGCTGATTTCAAGAGAGACCATATTATCTCCGACTTCACAGTTATGACTGTCAGCAGTAACCCGGGAACCGAGTCGCGAATGCGATGACTGTTTATTTGATGGCGGGAGAATTTTGTCTTTCCCTTGCTTTGCATCTTTATCCAGTCTGGAGAAAGCAGAACTCACATAAGGAAACACCTTATCGAAAACCTAGTTTGATATCGAATGGCTCGGAAAGGTCCTCCCCGATTCTGACGGAGCTTTTGGTGTTACTTAACGTCAGTTTACACAGCGGTATAAGTTTAGCGGGAATACCAAATTCAGACATAGCGGCGTAGAGACAGCTTCTCTTCGTGCTGTCGTAGACTGTTTTAGAATCGACGAAAAGATGGTGTGTTGATCGTCTTTTCGCGGGTCCTTTAAAGATTTGACGTATGGTGGATATCTGGTCAATCTGGCCACACTGCTAAGATCCAATCAGTTTGTTGGCCGTTGGTTTTAGTCTGTCACAAAATATAGTCTATAGGACTTAAAATGCGTTATTGAAGAGGGGTTACTTCACGGTAATTGGTAATTTTTATATTGATAAAATATTTCGTAATTTTTTTTTACCATTTTGATAAAAATGTTGAAGTATTTCCCAATCGGGTCTCTAAAAATGCGTTCCGATATGCTGTCATATCAACGTTTTGCAAATGCCGCTGCCATACGAAGTACAGCCACTATTCGTACTATTCCGTTAGGTGATTGAACTGCATGTAGTTTGTATGTTTGTTACAAAGACAAGTCAAATATGTTTGGTGGTTTTTTCGAGAACCTCTTGGAAATCAATCACCACATCCGCATTGTCAACACAATGCAAATTTGCTTTGGCTTTCATTACACAGCCTATAAATGTAAGGCGAAACCCTGGCAAACATGGATATACGAGTGCGAGTACATATGTATGTAGTCGGTGCTATAAGTATGTATATAGGCGTATAAATTTTAGTGAATGACGATGTGACTACAGGTACATACATACATTTGTGGATGTTAATTATGTTAGATAGAAGATTGCTTTAACTTTTGCTTTTTTGTGTTAAAGTCCTTTGGGGTGTCGCAACATCTCTTGGAGCTCAAGCTTGTACTAATGAACATAATTTCATTTTATTCTCATTTAATTCAGACTAAAATAGATTTTTTTAAATGAAACTTACAAACATCATATTTGCTTTTTAAGAGATAGGAAGGTTTTTCTGGGATTTTCCATGGTCTGCACTATTTTTTTGCATGTTCCATATAGTTCGATATCTTTTTTCCAAATGCCATACAAGTGAAGTGGACAATTAAGTGCTTAATGTAATCCAGTTTGGATCCTCTTCTTAGCCTCCTAAATGATCAGTCTTCCAGGCATAAGTTGGCTACCTAAAACTTACAATGTCATAATTCATGTCAGCTGATCTTTGTTCGAAAGCAAATTTCTTGAAACCGGAATGGAAAATATCGAATTTAAAAAAAAAGAATGCATGTTATAAAGGAACGTTGAGGACCTGACTGCGGACTACGCGATTATTGCGAAATTCGTTTCTTCTTTTTGCTGTTTGGTGTCAAGTACAGCCAGTTGCTTTTCTACTCGGTCTTTCCAACGGAGTGGAGGTCTTCCTCTTCCTATGCTGCCACCGGCGTGTACTGCATCGAAAACTTTCAAACTTGGAGTATTCGTATCCATCCGGACCACATGCCCTAGCCAACTGTCGAAAGCTGCTTTAAAATCGGCGAAGAGGTGGCGGGTGTTGATTCTCTTTTCACGGGTATTTTCCAAGACTTGGCGCATGATGAATATCTGGTAATTGGTTGACTTACCAGGTCTAAAGCCACACTGATAAGGTCCAACCGGTATGTTGAAGGTGGGCTTTAGTCTTTCACAAAAAACGCTCGACAGTATCTTATAGGCGATAATAAGGAGGCTTATCCTACGGTTGTTGGTACGCTGTGGGATCGCCTTTTTTATATATTGGGCGGAAGGTAGCCAGTTCTGACAGCATCGACAGCTTATTTTCCCTTTCAATAGCTTCTACATTCGTAAGACATGGCATCCAAGTGTTATTTATTATGCTTTCCCGACTGTTGAAAGCGGACCGGACACATGTGACATTTTTGGTAATTCCCAAAATCTTCACTTGGAAGGCCAGGTTTCGAGTCCCGCTACAAACGATATTAAAAAATAATGGAAAATTGTTATTGCTCAGGGAGCTGATGAACAAATTGGTTTGTAAGTGGTACTAAACTATTATTGTGGATTCGGATATAAGAGCAATGAAGAAGAAGAATATCTCGATCGCAGCACCGGCTAGTGAATAAGGTTTAAGTTTGGACTATTTAATTTAAATGTAACATAAAATGTTCTACATATGAGCCAAATCGGTACATCCGTTTAGTTGTTTAATGACATTTAAATCTTGGAAAAATTTGAAATTGATCAAAGGTTCTCACGTTCGAACAAGCTCGGCTAACGTCTCTTCGGTCTTGGCGAGCCCGAATGCCTGCCTACAATGCGATGAATGAACCTTGGTTTCGACGCCACTTCCATAAACTCATGGCTCGTCATCTGTTACAATACATTTTATTCATCTTACACCGTCAGTTAGTGACTGTTGAGTAACTTTAATTCTAAGCTCTCTTTTCCCAAAATTTTTCAAGCTACACGTGTCATACCCAAAATATAGGAAAAATGTCATGACATGATTCAATCGATTACTAACACATCAGCTACTTCTCTAAAAGAGCTGTCAGTGAAATATTCCATGAGAAATATGAAGAATAGCACTCATTCAAGGATTCCAATTTCAGGTCAGGACATATTCAAAGCCCTAAGTTTACGTTAAGGCAAAAAATGCTATAATTAAATAGGAGAACTCGAAGAGAAGCAGCATAACTCAATGAAGAGTTTAAAATAAATGAGGTTAATGTTAATCTTCTCGGCGATTTCTTAGCCCTAAAAACAAAAACAAAAATTCAGAGCTCGCACAACTTTATACGGAGCCTAGGCTACAAATTCCCAACGCCACATCTAATCTGCCCTCAAATTGTGATCCTTAATCCGTTTGAGGGAGTCGTCAACAGAAAGGGGGTATATCATCCGAGGCGTTGTTATATTTTTCATTGGATCTGGTTTCTACGTGGCGGGTCCTAACCCAGCGCACAACCTCGCTAGGCGAGTAAGTTAAAAGTTTTTACATATTTATATAGCGAGCCGCTTGCTTCAAGACCGACGTCCGCTCGCAGCCGCACCTCTGGTGAACATACACTGCAATTAGACTTCAGCGGACCCTTAAACCGAATAAGTGGTGTCTCCACTGAACTCCAAACTAAAGTGCAAAAAACATGTTTTTTTTGCTTCATTTGAGATCATGCCACTTCTAGAAATTTTTTTTTTTTGGGGTCGTTATTCCACCTGAAAGTAGATTCCAGATTCGGATTCAGCACATCAAAAATCTTCGGAAAAATATAGTCCTGTTCCTGGACTGAAATGGGAGCTCCTTCAATAAATTCATCGGCCGTTCGGAAACTGTATAGAATAGAATGACCTGCAATTTGAAAAAACGTAAAGACACACATCAAAAATTGAAGGGGGAAGCTCGGTCGAAAATCGCTTCAGCGGTTATAAAGCGCCAACATACCGATCATCCTGATACAGAAACCTAAATCTACTAAATTTATTAATACAGACAGTCTGACTTGGTTTAATGAAAGCCACAAATGGCATAGTTCAAATATCCGCTTTTGAAAAAAAAAGATTTTTTAATTACAGAGAAATGTAATATAATATGTAGAAGCTAAATAAAATAAATTCAAAGATCCGTCTAGTTAGATTGGAAATTTATTAAATAAAGTTTCAAATCAATAAACTTTTAATTTCAATAATTAGCAATAACAAAAAGTGGGAAATTAACAGCTGAAATAGGAAATTCTTATTTTCTTCTCAGACATGAAAGGCAAATTTAATACAGTAGTATATGTATATGCATGGATGTGTATGTCTTATGTACCTATATATTATATTACTACATACTTTTTAATATATGTACATATGCATGTATTGTATATACGAGGGGATTAACAAAAGTTCAGTAGGTTGACCAGAAAAAAAATTCTTTTTGTATTTATTCGTAATCTTTGTCCTTTTTTATTTTCTCTACAAATCGCCGTTGATTTCAATGCATTTCTTAAGCCTTTAGTTCCACTTCTGCAAACAGTCTTCAAACCCTTGCTTTTTAAGCTTCTCAAGTTCAGCATTAACCGCATTAATTATCTCCTCGTTTCTATTGTATTAAAGACTTTTCCTTTTAATTTTTTTTTTAATTTTGGAAAGAACCAAAAATCACCAGGTGCTATATCCGGGGAATATGATGCTGGGCGTATTTCTTCGATCCCAGAGATCGCAATAAAATTACTCGTTATTTCAGCAGTGTGGGATGGCGCGTTGTCATGACGTAAAAAGTAGCGCCGCAAATCGTCTTTCTTCCTGTTTTCCAACAAATTTTCGAAAACTTTTGGTAAGCACTCTTCGGTGTACCATTTTGCAGTTACCGTCCGACACTTTTACGGTGGAATAGCAGCTACGATTTTCGGTCGGGTGAAGTAAACTGACATCATTACTTTTGCTGCTGATTTTTGTTGCTTAGATTTTATGGGTGGGCTTGCTCCTGTTGGGCTCCACACCATGGACTGGATCGTACTTATAGAACCAAGATTCGTCACCAGTAACGACTTTAATTCTAGACTGACCATTTTCGAATTTATTTAGGAAATATTGAGCAAAATGTACGCGAGCCTCTTTTTGCGCCTCATTTAAATTTCGTGTTAGCCATGGTATTCTAGCCCAATTCAAATTGAGAGTCACCAACTGATCGAACATTTGTTAATCCCCTCGTAAATATATTGTAAATTTATACTTTTATATACCATACATATGTATGTATTTATGCACCTCTTTCGGCACACACGCCCAGGCAAACAACAACAGTTGCGGTTTACAACTTTTGCGTTTTGCGGTTCACTTCATATTTCTCATTAAGTTTCAAACCTCAAAATGAAAATAAACGTCGTTAACTTTATCGGTGGCATACGCTTCTCCTGCAAAGTAAGCCGCCATTGTCAACCACGCCTCCGCGTCGTACTCGTATGTTGAGTCAATAGCTCACAGTCTTTCAAAGTCGTTACAAACTAACGCCCAACGGCTGTACGCCACCCACATTTAAATCTAGGTATTTCAACATTAAATACACACAGTCTTACACACGTACGCACAATACATGAGTATTTAAAATATACACACATACATACATACATACATACGAGTACATACATATATCCATCAACGCCTCAGTTAACATCAAAAAGTCATAAAACATCACAACGTGAATCCTTTTGACATTAAAGCAAGCCGCTGGCTGGGGCGTGGTGGGTCGATGGATGGGTGGGAAAAGTAGGTGACGTGCTAAAGTAATGCTACAACCAGCCGTTCAAAACTAATTTATTCATGACATCATCATTAAAATGTCAGAAGCGTGTGACTTTAGCAACAATATCACCTTCTTTAAATTGTGTTGTACTTTTATGGTGGCGGCGTAAATACAAGTATTGTATGGTAAGTAGTCGAGAATATCGAGATTAAATACATTTAGCTACTTTATCTTTGAACGGCTATATTATATACATATATCTGAAATACTTTTTTTTTGCAGAAAAAAAACTATAATTTTTCGTTCAAAGTGGAAATTTGTAGAAAATTATTCAAAATATCTGCCACTTCTGAGTTGCTCAGACATAACGAGGCTTTATTCTACTCCATTCGGCAAATGAGTTCAGTAAAATATGGAGAAAAGTTCTGAATTCAGGTAAAAAACTCACCCGTAATAAGAGGTATCCACAATAGCCGCGTGTTGAGCAGTGCTTATTGGCATTCGGAAGGCGGTGATGCTAGTTTGGGAAAACATCAAGACGCACATCACAAATTGAAGGAGAGAGAGCTCGACCGGTAAACGCTTCAGCGGTGATCAGTGTGAAAATCAAGAAAGACTTGGATTTTTAACAGACCAAGGACTCAACTTCTCAACATTAAATGCAGCACTTTGCCTACGAAGGTAGTTCACTGAAGAAAGCAAAGTATTTAAAGATAAATAACAACACTCCGATAGGTTGCTATATGTAAAGATTGTTGATATGATTGCGTAGAGGTTTTCGAAGGAAGTCTGTCGAATAAGCAACTGCATGTCATTCAATCCTTCTTTTCCTTGTTTAGCGTCGATTGGAACTAACAAGAATTGCCAGATGCTTCCAAAGAAGTGGAGGTCTTCCTCTTCCTATCCTTCCAACGGCGGGTATTGCATCATATCCATCATACAGCACATCGCTCCATCGGCTGCCATACCCATACACTTCGTTTCCTTATCCAGTATGGAGAAAGTAGGATTCACGGCTCGGTTGTTGAGGCTAATAATATCATTGACGTAGGCCAGCCACGATACACTTTTATAGAAATGTGTACCTTCTGTATTCAGCTCTTTAGCTCGCCTTATTTTCTCCAGCAATAAAGTAAAGAAGTCCCACGACGAGGAATCACCTTGTTTGAAAACTTGTTTGGTATTGTACGACACAGAGAAATCTTTGCAGATTCTGACAGAGATTTTAGTGTTGGCAACTTCTTTTTGTACTGTCGTAAGCTGCTTTAAAATCGACGAAGTGGTCTCTTCACGAGACTTTCCAAAGACTTGGCGCATGGTGAAAATGATCTTCAATAAAGATAACGAAGTTAAAATAACGAAATATTTTCTTTTTTGTTGAGTGATATGCAACGGGGCTCCTGGGATATAGATAAAATAGCTCGACAAAGCTTTAGTTGCAGGCACTTCTACTACACTGTTTCGTCTTCGGCTTTGAAAGTAATTAAAGTGGTACCTTGTACTTTCTGTGTATCCTTGTTAATAAGGCCCAAATAAAAGTAAAATCACCATGTACTCGTATCTGGTTTAACTCGGTCAAATTAGCCTACTTTAAGCTCCACCGAATTAAGGCTCCTAAAGTTTTAAGCTCGATTTTTATATGAATATCTGGAGATTCCGATTTGATGTCAGAAATACACTCAAGGGGTTTGACATTTCATTGCCGAGGAGGGAGCCTTTTCTACTACTTGGCTACAACGGCTTCGTTGAAAAATATCATTTATAGAATGTGAAGATGTTTAGACCCCCTAGATGATATGAAACCAAACAACTAGGGGGCAAGCCTTAACAAATTTATGATCGTTAAGCTAATACTCGTGACGGTAATGAACTATTCGCTTTATTATCATCATTACTAAATTAAGAAATATGCCAACAGTAGTATGGAGCAATACTAGTTACCACCTAACACTTACATACCTCCACCTACCTTGACTTCATCCCTCCTCTTCGCTCCTCCCATGACAAATCTTATTGCTTAGCTGCTATTCATGTCTTGAGTACACAGAAGAAATGAAAATCTTTGGCAGTCTTTGAACAAACTTTTCGTCTGTTGATTGTGTGTCTGTTATTGGTTTGGTTTGTCTTTTGGTTTGCACTGTGCACATTGCCAATTTTACTTGCCACTTTTATTTATGTTTATTTTACGCTTTACAGCTTTTTAGCCGGTGGGCTTTGTAAGAGTGAGAGAGAGAGATAGAGAGAGCGAACAGTTCAGTTGCTTCATATAGAGGTATTTAGTGGCGGGATTAAATGTTCTTTTTGTTCAGTCGTTGCTTGTATTCCCACTTCACGTACCAGGTATTTCGAGTTATAGTTGCTTTTGGGCCGTTCTTAAGGCGTGCCACACATTTTCCTTATCATTTGCATTTGCAAGTGTTAGGACAGTCAATTCAGTGTATGGATTTGAATTTTAATTAGGGCCGGAACTAAATACTTTGATATATTTATAAACGGTGTATACTTATGTATGTAAGAACCTTTAGGCACTCTTACCTGTTTGTTCTCTCAGTAACGTAATGAAAATTGCACTAAGGGTTGTGCATCGATGGGCGACTTCAGTCAATTCAGAGGTAAATGTCGATAAACCTGATGCGGTACTATTCATAGCAAGGTACAAAATCCCCGCCAAGGATCACGCCAAGTACCAAGAAGAAAAAGGCTAGTCGTGCTCTTTACGCATTTAAAAATATGTTGGGTACTATTGTACATGGAACATATAACCTGGTCTCATGCATTGGCGTTACACAGCGATAGTCGATATTACTCTACGGCGATCTGGTGTGGTGGACCGTTGCTAACAAAATCTCATATAGAAAACTACTGAAACGATTACGACGGCTTGCTGAACTGGGCATAATAGGAATGATTGAGAACGATACTTGAAAACCTACTCGACTTATCACCAATCGACATTACAGTAGAAAGTACTGCAGCGAAATAAGTCCGATACTGATGGCCTTAGGTGAATTCACCCCCAGAACATTCGGGCACAACTCGATATGCGTCAGGATGGAGGGCAAAACATCTATCTGGAATATATGGTTTCAAGCTACGTTTAAGAAGAGTCGATAGCGTAAGAACATGCGACCCGCCAGTGGAAAGAATAAAATCTACATGAGCAGATCAAAAATGGCTGATGAAGTGGGCGCTGCAATGCATCAAACGTTCAGAATTGCATTGTGGGTAACAAAATAGCTGATGAGATTGCCAAAAGTGTCATCCGTCTTACTAACTAACTAGAACAGGATATACAAAAGTCGCTAAAGCTATTTATTGTGAAATTTCTGAAATAGCAAGCATGGGAAACCACTAAAAGTGTGTAATAACATTAAAGGATACCACAATTTCAGTTATTGTCTTAATGGCGGACCCCAACCTACACGCATCCTATTCAAGCAGAGTGTTCATTAGTAGCAGTGACAAAACTAGGAAGTGCAAGGAGAAGGCATGTTTGAGACGCTAGAACACCTCCTATATCGCTGTCCGGCCTTGGCTCGAACTCGTCTTAGATATCTCGAAGCTTCGCAGTTCAAAGAACTAGAGGATGCTATAAAATTGCATATTAGGGCTCTCTTGAACTTTGCGGAAGGTTTTAAGGTCTTATTTGACGACTATTTTCGAACGCAATAAAACGGACCTCCTCCGGTGCTACAAAAGACAAAAGGCCTTCAGTCGGTAAGTATACCGCAACTTAATTTACGCTACTCCAATCTGGGTGGACGGTTTGAAAATGAAGATTTTATTCTAGCCATTCTGATCCAACTTGGCACAAAGCACAATGAAGTGAAATTGTTGCAGAGAAAAGGGCACAGCGGCGGTGGAATAGCTCTAGCGAGGGTACAGGAACTCAAAAAGAAGAAAATGCTGGTCACGTTATGTTTGGTTGTTGAAAACATTAACGATTTGAATGAAGTTTACTACTTGTTTAAATCGGCACGACGGATTACGACGGATCTTACAAAACATTACCCACATAGCACGAGCAAAGAAATTCGTTTCGGCTACCTCACAGCGGGGTGGCGATGGTGTATATGTCGCAATATAAGACAAATTCGTCATCAAATGGAGTGAACGTTTTTTAGCCAGTACTAGGTCTCGCCACCTACCAAACGAGTGGCCAAGAAATAGATGCTTCTGGTTAAATTTGCAACCCCCGGAAGGCTTTACCTTATTGGCACAGATATAACTGTGGGGTTACTAGTAGTGTATATTGTAATATTGTTATCATCCGACGTGGTTTAAGTGAATACTTGTCATCATCACTTCATAATGTAAGTAAGATGGGACCAACCGGCAATATAAAATGAGCACGAAGTTTCTGTAAATGCCTGCTGAGTCTTGGGTCCGCAATACAGTTGCAACACAATGCCACATACACCACAACTCTACCGTAAGGTAAAGGAAGGTCGCTTTAGCACGTCAAAGCAAGCTACGATAGTTCATGTTCATGTAACCGAAACTATTACCCATTGAACATCCTTGCAGTTAGGGTTAGGACGCCTCATAACGCGTAGCGCCTCACAATTTGCTCATTCACGCTACTAATTTAAATTCTGCTAGGCCACAGAGGTCCTCGCTTTCTAAATACTTCGTAAACTGTCGTCGTTATTTGCTTTCTGTCTCTTGGAATACATCCTTTTTTGTACTTATTTAGCATGATATTTGGATATCGGTGGGAATATACACCTAAGGCTTCAGAATTCTCTCACTTATTTAATGATCTAATATCATAGCCGACATGTTTAAGTTTCTACATAAGCAGGCTTGGTTTCCCTTAAAATCCTTATATGTGAGGAATTTAGAATTTTGGTAAATAGAATGTCGTGGCGAGTTTCCTTCTTGATGTTCTGCGGTATTCCACATAAATTTAAGAGGGAATACTTACTATCCTTAAAAGCAAAACTTATATTGGAACCTACTCTGTGGAGTGTAATATTTAATGGGTCGTTAAAGCCAGAATTTTCCAATTAAAGACAAACTTCGGAGCACCAAGGGAGGTTAGTTCAAGGTTCCAAATAAATACAATAGACAATACAGGAGGAGGCACTAAAATCCCTAATGGTCTTCATGAATCCAATATTGTCTATCAAAAAGTATCAAATAGTGGTTAGAAGTACTGAGATTCTAGTTCTGGAGGGGCTCTTAATGAATTGTGAATATATTTCACCTATGAGCTAAAAGTCGGACACCACTCTCCTCACATCTCCTCCAATTTGTGGAATAAATTAAAGTTTATTTAAAGGCGCCTCTGAACGGCCGATGGATTTTTATACGAAGCTCCGATTTTCATGTCAGAAATGTACTCGGAGGACTTGAGACTCCCTGCCAGGAGGCGATAGCAGTTAGAAAAATTGATTTTCTATAATTTTTTGGTCGAACCAGGACACGGCTATTGCGGCTGCCGATTGTAACTAAAGGGTGATCCATTTCAGGGTTCCCTACTTTTTTTATAAAGAAAAAAAACCCAGAAAATTCAAATTAAATGGGGATTGTTTATTATCATTCGAAAGAACATTCTTTGGCATTTATTATTTGAAGATTGTCACTTTGAAGTGTTGGCCGCGGCTATAATGGATGGTCCATCCGTTGAGTACAATTTTCGATGACTGGCTCGAGCATTTCGACTGCTAACTGACGAATGATACGCGTTATGGTTTGCATAGACTTCAGACTTTACATACCCCCCAGGAAAAAGTCGAACGATGTGATATCACACGATCTTGGTGGGCAATGGACCGGCTCAAAACGTGAAATTCTCTCCTCACCGAAGTGTACTCTCAATAAATTCATTGATTGATGCGATGTGTGGGAAGTTAAACCAAATGTCGTCGAGATCACGAGCTTCAATTTCAGTCATCAAATAGTCGGTAATCATGGCGAGTTAACGGTAACCATTGGCGGTTACGTTCTTACCGGCATAATTTTTGAAGAAATATGGACCAATGATTCCACCGGTCTACAAACCACTCCAAACTTTTGCTTTTTCTGGATGAATTGGCAACTCTCGAACCTCTACAGGTTGCTTTTGTTCCAAATGCGGTAATTTTGCTTGCTTACATATCCATTGAGCCAGAAATGGACCTCATCGCTGTTGACCACAAGTTGAGTTAAGCGCCCGAAACATTTTTCTTTACAGAACGTGAATTTTCGTAATAAAGTTGAACGATTTATAAACGTTGTGCAGGTGTAAGTCTTTCTTTGATGAAATGCCAAACAATACTAAACAAAAATAATATGACAGTTTGGCACGACCCACGCGTGATCTGTCAAAAAAGGCCTCTACTTGAATCACCCGTTATATAAAAAAAATACCAGAAGATTAAAAAATATGGTCGTGGATATATAAACTCTGCTCCTAGTGCTGATTACCCCTGTGCAAACATTTGCTACATAAAATAGTCAAAAATATAAAATACAAATACAATATACAAATGCAAGTATTTCAACTATGTGCCAGCGAAGGTGTGTAAACAAGGTGTTGTAAAGGGTAAACAAACCCGTTAAATTAAAAGAAAAAATCTATACACATTTATGTAGGTGTGCAAGTGTGCTTCGCCAGGCATTTACACTTTTTGCTTTCTGCGTAGGCGTAATCCTGAAATTAGCTCAATTATCACCTTGCTATTCGAATTGTTTTTTTTTTCAAACAAAAAAATATTTTAAATATTTTCGTATATTACATTTAAAAACGGCATTTAAATAACAGCAAAAAAAAAATGTTTGTAAAGTTGAAAAAGGATTTGTTCTGGTGTGAATGGGCATATTTTTTGGGAATTTACTGGCGCCTATGTTTGCATGTATGTATGTAGATATAAATGCAAGCATTTAGCGATTATTACACACTGAGTAAGCTCTGTAAGGTCAATTGCAATAAAATCCGGTTTACCGTTATAACCTTTTTAACACCTCACCATTACCATAATTATTGTAATACACTTTTTTATGTGCATTCGCTTTGTTAACAAGTAGCCATACACGCGAAATATACAAATACAAAGGAATTCCATGCAACAAATAGCAAATTAGTTCATTTGTATGTATATTTACATATATATTTGTAAACTTTTTTTGGTATGCTTAAAACAATTTGAACAATTTTACCTACTCGTTAGTCATTTTGTTACGTCGGCTTAAATGTGAATATTTAAATATTGTGGTTTTTAACGGTTCATATGTATAAATAATACAAATTTTTTTCGCCTTTGTTGTTTTTTGTTTCACTTTTTAGCTCTCTTATAACAAGGAGCTGCCTAAATGTAAACATCACGTAATGTGTTTGCTGATTGTGAATAGGTTATAATGTACAATATTTATCGATAAATTAGTGTTAATGGCTTATTGTTCATCTTTAGGCTAGCATGGCTTTAAAATGTGTAACAAATAAAAATAAATTTTGAATTGCTTTGATATTGAGTTTTATTAATTATTGACTCTTGAAAAATGCTATATTTCTACTAAATTTACGCTAAAATATGGACTAAATTCCAATCACAATCTCAACGATTAAATTTTGATTTGCATTTGTGAACTCAGCAAGCGTTGAGTGGGCTAAAAGTTATCCAACTTATTTACCCAAAAAACTTCGCAGTTTCACAAGAAACTATCATAATGTGGAGTGGCATAATCGCAAATTGCGGAATGTGGTAGTGAGTAGTGAGTTGGGAGTAGTCGGAGTAAACGCCACAGTTGCTGTCGCCAACTGAGCAACCAACCAATCAAGTTCCAACCATTTTACCACACATTTAGGCAACAGGCTGAAAGTAACCTCCGCCATCGGCAGGCAACTTCCACATATATTTATGTATATATGTATGTATATTCCTGCTCTCTGACCGCTGCTGTATATATAAAGGACATACTTTAACGTGCAAATATTTGGCCAAAAGAAGCCATCAAAAGGTTAGGTTATTTGCATAATTTATGCGACTAAATTCCGTAGTCACTGCAGTGCGCCTTTGCACGGCCTTCAATGTGACCCGCGCACTACCGCCCTCATTGTTTGTTGGAAGTCCTTTTGCTTTATGGTGCGTGAATAAACGCTAAATTGTGGTTTGTGTTGGTTGCCATTTGGAGGTAATTGCGTCAGTCAGGCTGGTCGGCTGACTGACTGGCTGGCTGGCTGGCTGGCTGAAATGAAATTCGGTAGATATTTCTTTGTATCAATGAGCTTCATAATAATAAAGCTATTTGGTGACACGTCAAGTTTCTAAAAGTATAATTTGCATTAAGATACCTTCTTGTACATAAATACATATATATTTATGCAAGCTCATAGAAATCTTCATATTGCAAAGTTACGTTTGTGTGTTTGCTGTCAATGTGGTTAATATATACGCACGCATGTCGTCAATACACCGCAATGAAGTTACCCTAATCTGAAACATTTGGTGCGTTGAGCTAAATTAATTTTGTCAGCTTTGAAAAGCCGCCTTTCCGTACGAGGTCTTCTAGTCAAAGAAATAAGACCAAGGGATTCACAAATGTGACACAGCCATTCATATGTAAGTCGGAAAGAGTGGCAATATTTATGTCACCACAGGAAAAACTTCATATAAAAGCCTGGCTTTTGTAATGGAGCGGGTAGGAGAAGATGCTGCTCAAGTTGGCACAATAGCTATGAAAGTGTGAAGAAAAAGTCCACCAAAGTCAACTTTGAAGTTCACTCTTGCCAATTGAAATTGTCTTCTCAGCACAATTAAACCGCAAGGTCTTCGAGTCGAGTGGCATACTCGTTCCACCCTTCTATAGTGAAGAGGCTTAGACATTAACTACAACCGAGGATTTTCTGAACTGTGTCGGTTTCAATTTATCTATCGGTTATCTATCTATCGTCTCATCGGAGGCCGACCGCAGAATATCAAGACATAGCTATGCGGTCAGGAGATGTCGAACTTGAAAAATTATGTGGCTTTACAAAACAGTTATTATAGCTGGCCTGATAAACAGCGTAACTTAACGACCTGTGTGATTCTCAGATGAGAACATTTGCCGATAATTTTCTTGATTGACAGGCTTGCAGATTTGGTCTCCGTAGATGACCGTCCATATGTGGACTTCAGCGAAGTTGATTGCTCCAGCTGCACGATATTTACTGAAAACGCCGTCAGTGCTCTCTCCACGCCAACTTACGTCGCAAACGGCAATTCTGAAAGACAGTCAGGAACGCCATATCCAACTATAACCAGCGAAATCCACGGAGACCCACTTTACCAGAAGAACAAAGGAATGTTGGCTCTACCTGAATGTCGATTACCTCCAAATCGATAACCTGCACTCGGCATACGACTGCGATTGTCACCAAACTATAGAACCGACAAACCCTGAAGAATTGGACTGGACATAAACTACAGCGCATCGGTTTGGACAGGAAGTTTTTGCTATGAAAGCAGCATCTGGTGGGATTCTAACGCACAGATCAGCCTGCGATCTGATTTACTTTCTTGCATATCAGGAAGGAAGAACTTGACTCCATTCAACACCATATCACAGATCACGATCAGCTATGACAGGAAGTCTTTGGCATTAAATGCACCTCTTTTCTGAGGCTGGTAATGAAATGTTTACAGCTCGCATTGGCAACAGTAGTCGTAAGTCCGCTACGAATGTTCATAATGGTCAGTTTCACACACATCCTACTTTTCTTATGTTGGGACGTAGATCATATTAAACGACACGATATATGTATAATCCAGCTTTGATTTAAACTCTTAGCTAGGTGTTCAACCACAGCGGGAGAGAGAAAAAACCCTCTCCTACCACGGACCCAAAAAGAAAGAGCTCTGCTATTCACTCAGTTCTCCGTCCGAAGAAAAGACGAACAAGTAAACACGCCTGTAATACGTGCTCTCAACATTGTGGATGGTCGTTTCAATGCTAAGGTAAGTAGAAAAAACAACATTCACGAGCAAACCTTCCGAAATGAGTGGAGGTTAATTGCCTTTGGTCCACACCGAAGGATTGTTGTATACATAATTCTTGGTAGTGAACGAGAGCAAGAGGGAAGATATTCTGTCAAACAAATGCACAGCGCGTCATCGGGCTCTTGACTCACCTGAAGGAGTAAATAGGCAATTGAAAAGTAAAGTCCTCACTAGACGAACAAAGACCAAACTCTTCAAGTCGCTCATCCTATGCTACTAGCCTTAATGATGGAGATATCTATTGCGTCGGTGCATGGAGTTTTCGAGAGAAAAGTCTAGTGAAAGATTTATTGAATTTTGCGAAAACCACAGACGATGCAAGGATATATACGGCGAAATGAACAATATTCACCGTATAAAGAGACAGTCGCTACCTTGCCTACCGTAAGGGGCGACTAAAATAAAAAAAAACACGATTGACGGATCTTTATACCCGAACGACCTAGATTTTTATACGACCCAGGACTGTCACTTCCGCAAAATGCCCCAAAAATTGATTTGGGGAATATTTTTGCGGCAACAACAATAACAACAACTATCCTGGTTAGACCATATCGACCCTATAAGCCATAACACCCTTTGGAGTCAGACGATGAGAATGATTTCCACTTGGTGTCTTCACTTGAATAACCGAATCGCGTGCTGTTGTTAACTCGGCTATATTAACGTAAGCAGTGTCGACGCCAAATAAAGTAGAAAAATCGCTGCAAAGACCATAATGACATTTATATAATTGGAGCGTCTGCTTTGATAAGCCGCCAAATCGCAGACTTTCATTAGAAATTAAATAAAAGTCAACTAAAATACATTCTAGGCTTAACTTATGTACCTACTCTCGTATATACATACATATGTATATATGTATTTATTAATTTTCAAATAAAAAGACTCGCACAAATCCACACTGGACACAACAATAAAACGTAACAAAGTATGGGTGCATATTTTTTGTGTTATATAATACAATATAATATCTAATAAAAGATTTGTGAAAAAATCCGCAAAAAATCATTATCATTTGTTGTGCAAATTTTTTCGGGGATCACCAATTTCTGCACATACACACGCATGCATTTATATTCATGGCCATAGGTATAAATGTATTAACCTTCATATGTTTATGTATTTGTACTAAAGGGAGTAAATAGAAAATAATTCCCACGCCAAGTAACTCCGCTTATTCGTATGTGTATGTGTGCGTGTGTGTGTGAGTTTGGTTCTTTCACGCATTATCCTTGTTGTCATCAATAGAATTGTCATTTAAGGGATACAAGAGAATGCGTTCATAGCTGAAAGACTTTACGAGTATTTCTTTCATTTTTATTTATTTATTTTTCTTTATATTATATATGTATGGTATATATGTAGGTATGTATCTCATTTTGTTTGCTCGGCCCAGTCAATAAAGCCGCAGGATATACTGGGATTCGCATAGAGATTCACAGCAAAACTTGAATGCCAACAAGCCAAACAATTTCTATCTACAAACAGACATACCTACATACCTTTGGTGAATTGTGAGTAAGTGTGTGGACGTGTGTGTGTGTGTGTTTCTTTGGGAATCTGTGTGTGTGTGCGTGTGTTTATTTGTATGCACTGCTGTGTCTCATCTTTTGAGTCAAACGTTGTGCAAATATCATTTTCATTTCATTTTGCTGGATTTTTCTGCTTTATTTATTGATGCCAGCTTATTTATATTTGCCGTGTGCCTTTCGTCGTCGTTTGTCGTACGCTTGTTTGTTGTTTGCTGTTTGCTGCTTGCCTACCGAAGAGCAGAGTGGAAGGGCGTATGTGCCACATTCCCGTCGTTTAAGGCGTTTGCCAATGGCTAATCCCACACGCGCTGCTACGCCACCGCTGCCGTTGTTGCTGTTGCCGCTGCTGCTGCTTTTGCTGCTGCCACACTAAATGATTTTCTAGTTGCCGAAGCAACAAAGGCAATAATAATCCTTCATGCATCCCGCAAGGACATTGTTCGCACGTGCCATTTGTTTACCGAACATACACACATACACACACACACTCATACACACTCACACACTTTGAGAGCTTCAACGAGACGAGAAAATTGATACAAAAAGTACTTGCAAGAAAGCGTCGCAAGCATACAAATATGGAGGGGGGGAAAAGGAAGTGTAGGAAAAATACTCTGAATATGCTGAAGGCGTTTGTGTGTGTAAGTGTGAGTGTCCTTTCCTTAATAGGGGTGACTAACTGGAATTACTAGGAGCTTAAGTTAAAGCCCAGGGAGAGGTGTGATGATGAGTTTCGGCTGTGTATCGCTATGAACTTGTTGAGCGTGTGCTAGCTAGCTATACATACATAAGTACATACATATGTGAATACTCATACATACATACACACACAATATGATTTAAATATGAGTCTACATATTTAATTTGTGCCGAAAAAGTGATTTCTATTAATACATAATGATAAGCAGAATTTAAGTTGGAAATATTATATTACATACATATATACATATGTATGTATGTATTGCATATTATTTGCCATTAAAAAGAAATTATGACTTTGGCAAGACTTTACAGCCCACCAGAGATCAACCAACAAATGAAAGCACAATGTGAACTCACCTAATACACATACATACATACATACATATTTATTGGTATTTATTGTTCCAAACAAAATGTACATATATTGAACTAAGCGTAACCATATTTGTTGGTGTGCAAGTGTATTTGTGTTTGTCTCGATTGCAATTTTCTTGCACTTTTGTCTTTATTTCTGTGTGTGTGTGTGTGTATGTTTAGATTTTTCTTTTTCTTTAATGACACGGAAAAATGGGCTGACACATACACACACACACACACATACATGCAAGAGAGTACATAAATAACTCAATTTCTTTGTTGACATTTTATTTGACACGTGACTAAACGGACGTTGATTTTTGGCCTCTCCTCTTACCATTTGTATGTTTGTATCCGTTCATTGTGCCCGCCGTTGGTTACTTAGCATTTAATAACACTTTTGTGGTGAGAAGTAATTCATTTAAGATGACATTCATACATGAGAAAATACTACTGGCTTACAAACTTACATATTTATTTATATACATACATACGAGTATATTCGGTGTCATTTGCACAGGATGTCTATATTAAATAAATATAAATCTGCGCTTCCGTTGGTCTGTGTGCAATGGCTGGAAAACTTTACCAAAATGAACTTTGGCTTATTAGCGGTTCAAAGAAAGCTACGTAACATATCACGCCTCGCTCTCTTCATAGTCGTCAGTGGGCAGATGCTGTTGCAGAGTTCGATAATATTTTTGTAGAGTTTTGGAGTGAGGCCAACGCCATTAAACGGATGCGTTGGACATGTTGAAGATAAAAGAAAGAAGATAATTGGAACTCTCTCACCGTGTACTGTTATATAATGCCTTGTTCCACTAGACAAGGTACCTATCGATTCCTCTTATGAGCAGCAGAGCATTATGAAATCCGTTCCCAACCTGGTGTCAATATTACCGAGGGCTTCATAAGATAGATAAGCAACCATAGTTGTAATACTCAGCATACACGAGGAAGCTCTAAACGAACTGAAGCTAATATCCAATAATCGAGACTCCGAAATATTATTCTCTGTACATTATGGCTACTTGATTGCTACCGAGTCAGAAAACCCGCAACCGAATACAGCATATTCTGATAAATTCAGCAAATGAATGAATGCAAAAAACAAGTATGGTCAGTTTACGTCAAAAGGCTGCAATCACTAGAGATTTCTTCGTATAGCCGATTCAATAATAGTGTGCCAGTGGTTTTTTCTGCTCGTGAAACGTCAATTGGAGACATTAAATCAAGTCAGGTCCTTCTCCATATGAACGCTCCAATAAAATGTGGACCATCCTCTTCTTCTGTCTTCGGTATTTCTTGGTCAGGGCGGACTTTACTTATCTAGCACTATATGCAATTTATTTTTGCTTATTTTTTTGTATCTGTATCTTCGGGAAAGGTATAATACTGCATAAAACGGAAAACTGTAGAGTCCAAAAAAAGAAGAGAGAGCTTGAAAAGTTCACTGGCATCAAAAAAGCACGAAAATTCTATGGGAATGTACTGTGACTCATTGAAGATTTCAAAACTGAGCCACACTGATGTAGAGGCTAAACAGTCAATCTGGTAATTAATGTCCAGTGCTTATTGAGTCTATAGAGTAAACACATCTCCAGACCATTTGTTTGGTTTAAAATTAAAATATTGTTTTCTTCCCCTTGGTTACGAACGAAAAGCTGCTCCATCGTCTGGCTTATGGCTTTTTCTACATCCTTCCTCTTTACTAGTGTCAAAGCCGCTCACGCCATTATAGTCGAGCTAACAACAGTGTGCCAATCCATCCCTCTTTTCGCTTGTTTGACGCCAATTGGAAATACGCCACCTGATCTTTCCAACGGGATAGAGGTCTCTCTCTTCCACCCTTGGGTACTGCATTGAAATCTTTCAAAGCTGGAGCATTTTCATCCATCCGGATCACATGACCTAGCTAGTGTAGACGCTGTCTTTTGATTTGCTTATATCAACGTCGTCTTGTATCTCGTACAGCTCAAAGTACCATCAGCCGCTGGCTATAATTCTTGCCCAAAACCTTTCTCTCAAAAACTCCTAACGCCAAGTTATCAGATATTGTCATCGTCCATGTCTTTGCACCATATAGCAGCGACTTGTAGTATTTGGTTTTTGTTCGTCAATTGCCTACTCAGTTCAAAAGAGCACATTGTTGTTGGTGTTAATGCTGATTCCTAAATAGACGAAATTATCTACGCCTTCAAAGTTATGGCTGTCAACAGTGACGTAAGAGCCGAGGCGACGCGATTATGACAGTTATATTTCGTTTCGCCATAGTCCACTACGCCACCCATATGTTTTGCTACTCTATCCAGTCTATAGAAAGCAGAGCTCACGGCGTACGCCAGCATTTGCGCACTCTTACCTTTTTTCTCTATTGAGCTCTGCATCTCCTATTACTTTTTCAAACAACAAATTTAATAAGCCACACAATAAGGATTTACCTTTTCTGAAACCTGGGTTACGACCACCTCGGATAGGTGCATCCCGATTATCACAGAGGTTTTGGTGTTGCTTACATCAGTTTGCATATAAGTTTTTTTCATTGGTCTTTTCTAAGCTTTGGCGCATGATGAATGTCTGGTCAGTGCAAGGTCTAAAGCCACACTGATAAGGTTCAATCAGTTTGTTGATGGCGGACTTTAGTCTTTCACACAATACGCTTGATAGGACCTTATATGCGACCTTTTTATGGATTGGGCAGAGTACATTTAGGTTCCATTCGTCGGACATGCTTTCATCCGACCTTTTTTGCAAAGAAGCTGATGCAGGCAACCCATCCATCACCGCCGCTTTATTGTTTCCTAAGCAGGCGATTGCTATTCGATCTTTTTTAATGGAACATCTGTTTGATCGTCATGGATTGAAGAATCGAGTTACTTTGGCCTAGGCTTGTCGATGTTCTCAAATCAGCAGCCAATCTACTTAACCTTATGCTGTAATTAAGAAGTAACTTTTTGGTTGTTAGTATGACTAGAGACGAATTTGAGGTTCATAATCGTAGTACGCTTTAGTAATGCTGTAGAAAATAGGTTGAAAAAGAAACTATCTTCAATTTCTGTGCAGGACGAAATGTCTCATGAAAATCTTAAAATTTAAATTTATTTTTTTCTAATACAAAAAAAAAATAGATAAATAAATACCAGCCACCTTTCCAGCAATCAAGTGCCAAAGCATACGTGCTCTTATACGGAGGAAACTAAATACAGAGCGCTACATGTCTGCAGAAAGTATTTCACTGACAGCCTTTCAAACGGAAAAGGAAGTGTTAAGCAAACTCAAGTGTAAGCCACAGTGGCGCACACAAGTTTTTGAGTAAGTGTGTGTAAATTGTTCTTTTCCAACTCGTGTAAAAAATAATCGCGTGTGAGCACCTATATACATGTGTACAACTGTGAAAGTCATACATGCCAGTATATAATATATTTGTGAGGTTATATACAAATATTTAGGCACTTCGCCTCAAACTCAAGCTCATTGCCTTAAAGTATTTTTCTTTTGAAAGTTTTGCATGGAACGAAAACTTTTTTCGAAAGGATGTTTGTCAAACGAAACAGAAAACAGCGTTCAACCGCAATGTTTCCGTTTTCCTGCTACACGTGCGGGAAGTGGTATTACTTACAGTTGTAGACAGATGGAAATCCAGAGTACTCTTCTACTCGTATGTGTATCTTCACGTGTAAATAAATAAACATGTTGAGCACGAAAGTTATGATTTTCAATTCGCGGTATATTTAAATATTTTTAATTGGGGTGCGGGAAAATCACAAACAACTAGTTAATGTGACGGCACATCTCTCCCAATACAACGAGAGCAATAGTCTTCGCACGCCGCAGGAGCTTTAGCTCGCTATGAAGTAGAGAGTTTCGATCATGAGGTAACCGAAAATAGCCAAAGCTCCTTTCAAAGCATATGCATGAATTATTGGACGATTTTTTAAGAAAAGATTTGAAATGGAGTCTCCAGGATAACAATTCCGCTGTGGCAGTACATATTGCTGGTCGGCCGAGGAATATTTGTTAAAACTCTTGGCATTAAAATCGGTCTATTTTGTCTTAAGCGTGTCGATGTTCTCAAATCAGCAGCCACCTCTACCCAACCTTATGCTGTACGGTTCAACCATTTTGGAAGGTTAATTCTCTTTCCACAGCAAAGTCTCGTTTAATAGATGCTCTCTGAAATATTTAGAATGGTGTTCAAATATATGTGGGCAATAATTTCGCCGAAGATTAACGAACGTATGGTTCTTTTGGGCATTGAAACGAGCTTAGCCGAAGAGGAGAGCAAATCTCTTTAAGTATAAGTTGAGTACAAAACTGAAGCAGGATAAAATAAGATTTTGGCTGGGCAAATTAGAGAGGAAAGATAAAGTTCTACAAGCTGAACCTAACGAAATTAATCCGCGAAGAGTTTAACTGTCTTTAGATGGATAGAAAACGTCGTGTTAGCTCAAGTGTGCAGAATTGGTTATTATGATCGGGATCAAGGTGGTCAGCAATCATCAGTAGAATTTCGCGGTTCTCTTTACCCCAGTCCTGTTTATTTTTGACACACCGAATATCCAGCTCTTCTCATAGGCGTTTCATATACCGATAATTATTAAATTTTTATTTCTGATCAGATTATTGATAATTTATGTGTGCTCATAGATAATTGTATAACACTCCGACCTTTCCCGATACTTTATAACCAGGAAACTGACAATTTTCCTTATAAACCAAATTTGAGTTCCATCACAACTTTTCTGGATACCAGAGGCAAGAGATGGACAGATAAGGGACAGACAGACTATTGAAAATAGTGTCTTAAGGATCGTGAGGTGAAACTTTTTAACCCTTTGCACTCGAGGCGTTTTTTGATTGCGCGAACCAGTAACTCGAGACGATTTCGGCCGAATCAGGTCCACATTTCACCGGCACTTAAAAAAAACATGTATAAACAAACCAGCGTATACAAGTAATAAAATTTCATTAGTTTATTCATTTAGATGCTGAAAACAACAAACTTTGAAGTAGTTTTGTTGTGATGTCTAGAAAAACAATAGCCAAGAGGAATCCTAGGCTTGCCTGGACACGTATCATATATGAAATATCCCGCCATCCTACCGGCGTGCTATGATCAGAACAAACTTTGTAGTTTGACTATTTTAGTATTACGTGAAGCTTGCAGTTCAGTCGGATTTCGTCGGAATGCGATGGTTGCACTCCCGTTGCTGGCGATTTGAGCCACTTAATTGTTCGACAAGTTTGGTACTCTCATGTTTATATAGAAGCTTACGCCACCATTTGATGGATTTTCGCAGAAAATAACAACTCGATGCATACTGGTCCTCTTGATCCACACAACCCATGTAGGAGTATTTTGTATATTTGTATAGTTACAATATTGGGTTTCTTGATCATTATATCCATACGCCTTCGTGTAATTCTTTTGACAGTCGTCAAACAAGTGACAACCCTCTTGTCTTTCCATCCTCAAACTAAAGTGTTGCCTCGTCGATAATGTTATAGCAGGTGAAACTTCTTCCTCTAATGTGTATCGGGAATGCAACGATCACCGTACGAAGGTAATCAGCTCTTCGCATGAGCACACAGTAAACGATTTTTGTAACTTATTTTCCTTTTGATTATTTCACAGAGGCATATACTGTAGATGATGAAATGTTATATGGAAGAAAAACTTTCACATAGTTTTCTTAAATATCACTCTTGCCAACAGGTACAACTTTGGATTGAGTAGGCAATGGAAAAGTAAATTCCTCTCTCGGCGAACGAAAACCAAACTCTACAAATCGCTCATCATACCCGTCCTATACACGTATATATGGCGCAGAAGCGTGGACGTTGTCAACATCTGATGAGTCGGGTCTAGGAGTCTGCGAGAGAAAAGTTTTGCGAACGATTTATGGCCCTTTTCGCATCGGCAACGGCGAATACCGCAGACGATGAAACGATGATATTGACATAGTTCAGCGAATGAAGAGACAGCGGCTACGCTGGCTAGGTCATGTCATTCGAATGGATGAAAGCACTCCAGCTGTTGCCGCCGCCACTGTCTTATTTACTTTACGTTACACACTTATTTCGCTCTTGTACCGTTTAGGCTTAAGCATAAGTATATAAGTACATATGTACACGTATGTATATACCAACAGGTACAGAATTTAATATTTTGTTTAATAGCGGTAAAATCATACGATTAGCTACTACTTAAAAATGCACTGTAAAATAGAATAGAGTCAATATTGTATCATCAAGCGGTAAAGAAACATATTGTTTTAGAGCTTCGCTATTATCGAATAAACGTGCATACGAACGCTAGTAAAAGTGTTTTATTTAGCTTGATGAAACTACAATTCTCTAAAACAATATTCAAGATATTTTCGCGGTGTTAAATCTTTGTTGATCGCATTTAAGAAGTATATTAATCGCGTTTCAAATCTAGGCGAAATAATGCCAGAAACAGAATTTAATTGCAACAAATGCGAATCAAAAGACACTGACCGCATGGTGCAGTGTGATTCTTGCGATAAGTGGTATCATTTTGAGTGTGTTGCGGTCGATTCTAACGTCGCTAACGTAAGCTGGAATTGTTTTAATTGTCACCAATCACCTGTGGCTCCAGAGAACGTCTTAAAATCGACGCACCGAGTACTATCCGCGAACGCAACCACCGACCCACATGTGGGTGCGCAAGTTACATCACCGCCACCAGTAACGAACCAAACCGACGCCGATCGGGATAAAGGTGCATATACAAAAGCACAACAACTAAATTTAAATAATCCCTGCATCATCGAAGCAGGAAGCGTGGCAACTTATCCAGAAAATGTAGCACTACCGAAAACAAATTTAACAACCAACATGCACGGTAACGAGCACATGCAGTCCTCATTTTATAAGACGGCCACATCGAACTCGACCGAGGTTAACACTTCTTCGCTCATAGATTTGCAGTTGCAGATGCTGGAGGAAGAAAAAGAGCTCCAACGCCAATACTTAGAAAAGAAGTATAGGATACTTACTCAAGGTGACTCAACTCAATTCTCGGGTTTCACCGCATATAAATTTTCACCGCGTCGTCCGACATCAGAACAAATTGCTGCTAGACAGGTAATACCCAAAGAACTCCCGACATTTGACGGCAACCCTGAAGACTGGCCAGTATTCATCAGTAGCTACAAGAATAGCACAGAGTTGGCCGGCTACTCTGATGGCGAAAATCTAATGCGTCTCCAATCGTGTCTTCGAGGGCGCGCCAAAGAACTCGTTAAAAGCAAACTACTAATCCCATCGATGGTGGGCGAAATAATTCAAACTCTAGAAATGTGTTTCGGCCGCCCAGAATACATACTCGACAGCATGATAGAGAAAGCGACTAAGATTCCTCCTTTAAAAGATAAGTTGGAGGGCATCATCGAATACGCGTTGACTATCAGAAATATGTGTTCTACCATGGAGGCGTGCCATATGATGGCTTACTTAAATAACCCGCTGCTCGTAAAAATATTAGTTGATAAGCTGCCAAGCAACCATAAACTTAATTGGGCCATGCACCCCAAAAATGAGCAAACTCCTATCGTGAAAGTGTTCAGTGACTGGATATATGCCATAGCTGATGCTGCCAGCCGAGTCGTGAATCCTGTTGGGTTCAAGAAAAACGCATCTGTGAACACTCATCAGCAAAGTTGCGCAGCGAAACCAACTTGTTTTGCATGCAAGAGTGACGCGCATAGAATCCAAATTTGCACTGAATTTCAGTCAATGAGTTTAGACGCTAAATGGAATTTGGTGAAAGATAATAAATTATGCCGACAATGTCTAAATCTACATCGACGCAAATGTTTTTCTAGTAAACAGTGCGGTATCAATGATTGTACAGCGAAACATCACCCATTGTTACATAAACACACAAATACAAGTTCGTTATGTGAACGAAGTGAAAACGTGAACGCTCATAGCGGAGTAGAAAGATCGCACTTCAGAATCCTGCCAATCCGAGTATATTGTAATGGCGGCTCCGTTGTCACATATGCGTTTTTAGACGAAGGTTCGTCAGTATCACTAATTGAGCGGAAGTTTTTCAATAAATTGGGATTAAAAGGTGAGCATGAACCTCTAGAACTGCGATGGACTGGCGATACTACTCGCTCTGAGAATAATTCGGTGAAAATCAATATAGACGTATCCAACGTTCAAGCTGTGTCGAGATTCACCCTGTACGACGTCCATACCGTCAATAATCTTGGTTTACCCACACAGACCCTTAATTTTGATGAAATCTCAAAGACCAATTCACACCTGAGAGGATTACCGGTGAAATCATATTCAGACGTTAAACCAATGATTTTAATTGGACTCAACAATTGGAGAGTAGCAGTACCACTAAAAATACGAGAAGGCGGTTTTGGACAGCCCATTGCGACTAAAACGCGCCTAGGCTGGACTTTACAGGGCGGCGGGAAAATCTGTGAGTCGACTGGAACATTGAACATACATACGTGTGAATGCGAAAGACGATATAAAACGCTACACGATGAAGTAAAAGAGTACTTCGCCTTAGAACCACCTAAAGAAAATAAAATATTATCAGCTGACAACGAAAAGGCTATGACTATTCTTGAAAGCACAGCCGTAAAGATAGGTCAGCGATTTGAAGTCGGTTTACTCTGGAAAGATGAAGTTGTGCGATTGCCCGAAAGTTACGAAGCCGCTTGCCACCGTCTAAAGTGCCTTCAAAAGAAATTTCTTAAGGACCATCATTTACAGAGAACAATGCAAGCAGAAATCGACAAATTAGTTTCTAAAGGCTACGCTCGAAAAGTAACCAGCTCAGAAATGTTCGCGTACAATGGGAGAACATGGTATCATCCAATCTTTGTTACTACTAATCCAAACAAACCTGGGAAGATCCGTCTGGTGTGGGATGCAGCGGCAAAGTCTCTAAATAAATCCTTAAATGACTTTCTAATGAGCGGTCCCGATTTACTGACACCACTTTTCAATATTTTGATCGAGTTTCGTGTGGGGCTAATAGCTATTTCCGGTGACATAGCTGAAATGTTTCATCGCATAAATGTTAGAGATGAAGACATGCATGCTCAACGTTTTTTATGGTTTGAAGATGACGGCGGTGAATACAAGCCGTGCGTGTACGTGATGAAGGCCCTAACCTTTGGCCTCAACTGCGCGCCTTGCATAGCCCATTTCGTTCGTAATAAAAATGCTGAAGAATTTCGAAATGTTCTTCCTCGTGCCGTTAAAGCAGTGGAAAGTTATCATTATATGGACGACTTCATAGATAGCGTGGATTCTGAGGAAGAAGCGATAGAGTTAGCGAAAGCGGTCAAAAAAATTCATGCGTCCGCCGGCTTTCACATGAGGAACTGGGCCACCAACTCTCCCCTTGTAAGAAAGCAATTATCTGATGATGATTCGGCAAAAGATAATTCCTTTGGGGCTACCGAAAAAATTTTGGGTATGTATTGGGAATCCAATAATGACGTTTTCCAGTACCATTTCAGGTTCTCCAGGCTCCGCAGAGACGTTTTCCAAGCAAATGCGGTTCCCACCAAACGCGAGATCCTGCAAGTGCTTATGTCCATATTTGACCCGCTAGGCTTCGTGTCACCCTATACGATCGGGTTGAAAATTTTATTACAAGAAATTTGGCGTTCAGGCCTAAAGTGGGATGACGAACTAAATAACGAGCTGCGCGTAAAATGGCAGACGTGGTTATCAAACCTTGGTAAAATATCTTCCACGGTGATTCCCAGATGTTATTCGAGGCTGTTGAAAATATCGACGAGCATACAGCTGCACACATTTGTCGATGCGGGTGAAAACGCGTACGCCGCGGTTTGCTATTTGCGCATCCAGCATAATGACGACGTTGATGTATCCATTGTAGCAGCCAAAACAAAGGTCACTCCACTGAGGCCGGTATCAATACCCCGGTTGGAGTTGCAAGCGGCCTTAATCGGCTCACGTTTAGCTGCAAAAGTTCAACTTGCGTCCCGCCTTCGATGCGAGGAATGCTTATTCTGGTCAGATTCTAAGACAGTTTTGAAATGGTTATCGATGGATCCAAAAAACTTCAAAGCGTTCGTTATGTATAGAGTTGGCGAAATCTTGGAAACGACAAATATCGCCCAATGGAATTGGGTCCCATCCAGATCAAACCCAGCAGATTATGCAACGAAGATACATGCAACGGATTATGGTATATGGACCAAAGGACCTGAGTTTCTGAAGCATCAACCACCTGATTGGCCAAAATGTAGAGACTTGGGAAATACCAGTAGTGAAGAGTTACGAAATCACGTTTTGCATATCACCAAGCCAGAGGGTTTATCATTGAACGTCGAATACTTTTCGTGTTGGAGACGACTGTACAGAGCAATGGCGCAATTTCTAATATACTTAGCAAAGTTAAAAGCCACGGTACGGGGAGAACTGTTGAAAGAAGACGTGCAGTTTGAAAGCATTCAGAAATCCAAAACCGTCCTATTCAAATATGCACAAATGAGCGCGTTTGCTGAGGAGATATGGTGCCTTAGTAATAATGAACCTATTGACAGAAGCAGTAAACTGAGGCCACTAAACGTTTTCCTAGATGAAAAGGGGTTAATACGAGTATGTGGCAGAGCGAATACATTGAGTTGCAACCAAGCAATTATTTTACCGCACAGCCATTATATTACCTTCCTTCTAGTTCGATATTACCACGAAACCTTTCACCATCGGATGCACGAGGCAACAATCTGTAAGATTAAATCAGAATTTTACATATCGAGACTAAGAGTTTTATACAAAAGTGTACGAAGCAAGTGCCAAAACTGCAAGAATGAAGCGGCAGCACCTAAACCGCCACAAATGGCTGCTCTGCCAGCAGCAAGACTATCGATTTTCGAGCGCCCCTTTACGTACGTAGGTATAGACTTCTTTGGTCCCCTTTATGTAACTGTTGGCCGACGCAGTGAAAAGAGATGGGGTGTTCTGTTTACGTGTCTTACCGTACGAGCAATTCATATAGAGGTTGCTCACAGTCTCGACACCGACTCATGCATAATGTGCATTCAAAACTTCATCAGTCGACGCGGATCTCCGAGAGAAATTTACACCGACAATGGTACCAACTTTAAGTCCGTGAATAAGATTCTCCGTGACGAAAATCTTATTCTACAGCGAATATCTACCAAGTACGACAATATCAAATGGTGGTTTAACCCTCCATCAGCTCCACACATGGGCGGTGCATGGGAGCGATTAATACGAACAGTAAAAAATATCTTACACGCTATGTGTCCGGCATTTAAGTTCAATGATGAAACTTTACGATGCGCTCTCTGGGAAGTTGAATTTATTATTAATTCTCGCCCGCTAACTTTTGTGGCTTTAGAATCTTCCGAAGATGATCCTCTAACACCGAATCATCTATTGCTTGGCGCTGCTGCCGGAAATAAGCCCTTGTTAGGACACGACTACGACCTAAGGCACAGGTGGCATCAAACTCAAAAGTTTGCTAATCATTTCTGGCGCAGGTGGGTACGCGAATATGGGCCTACTTTGGTTCGACGTAGCAAGTGGTTTGATAAAGTCAACCCGCCATCCGTTGGAGATGTAGTTATAGTAGTTGATGATTCACTACCTCGTAACATCTGGCCGAAAGGAGTCATAACTGAGACAATTACTGCTAAAGATGGCCAGGTTCGTCGCGTTAAAGTTAAACTCAGCACTGGTGAGCTAGAAAGACCAGTCACAAAGATAGCTGCACTAGACGTCGGCATAGTTCGGGACGGCAAGCTCACGGATTCCTAGTTCGCCTGCAAGGGGGGGAATGTTGCCGCCGCCACTGTCTTATTTACTTTACGTTACACACTTATTTCGCTCTTGTACCGTTTAGGCTTAAGCATAAGTATATAAGTACATATGTACACGTATGTATATACCAACAGGTACAGAATTTAATATTTTGTTTAATAGCGGTAAAATCATACGATTAGCTACTACTTAAAAATGCACTGTAAAATAGAATAGAGTCAATATTGTATCATCAAGCGGTAAAGAAACATATTGTTTTAGAGCTTCGCTATTATCGAATAAACGTGCATACGAACGCTAGTAAAAGTGTTTTATTTAGCTTGATGAAACTACACCAGCTTTGAAAGTTTGCGATGCAATACACGCTGATGGAAACAAAGGAAGAAGAAGACCTCCACTCCGTTGAAAGGATCAGGTGGAAAGTGACCTGGCTTCACATGGTACTTCCAGGTGAAGTCAGACAGCGAAAAGAAGATAGGAATGGCGCGCTGTAATTGATTCGACTCTAATCACGTAAGCGGTGCCAACGCCAATAAAGAAGAAGAAGAAGTTTAGGGCAATGCTTTGAATATCAATTCACATTCACACAGTTATCTGTGGCTTTCGAACGATATCTAATGAAGCGGCTTTTATTTTAGCCGGACCTGTCCTGTTAACATTTTTGAAGAGGAAATTAAAAGGATTTACGAGGTGTGACAATTTAGTAATGAGACTGATTCAATAAAAACCGTATATTTCAAAATTAATCTACAACTCTGGCATCCCCTTCAAAGTAGCCCTCTTGGGCAGATATACAACGATTCCATCTCGTTTTCCATGATTCGTAACATTTCTGGAACGCTTCGACTGGGATGTCCGCGAGTACACTCGTCCCGGCCGTCTGGATGTCCTCAATCGACACAAAATGAGTTCCTTTGACCACCGATTTTGTTCTAGGGAACAAAAAAAGTCACAGGGTGATATATCGGGCGAATAAGGCGGTTGTTGCAACACGGCGATCCCTTTAGAGGCCAAATATTGGGACACGCTGAGGGCGGTGTGGCACGGCGCGTTGTCGTGATGAAGGATCCAGTTACGAACAAGGTCTGGGCGCACCCTGTTGACTCGTTTTCGCAATCTTTCGATTGATTTACTGTTTGCCCCGGTGGAAGAAATTCTTTGCGGACGATTCCACGGCTATCAAAAAAGGCAATAATCATCGTTTTCACCTTCGACTTGCTCATGCGAGCTTTACTTAAACTTAAACTCTTTATGCCATCGAAACACCTGGGCACGACTAAGAGCACTATCACCATGTACTTTTACACTTTTAGGGTACGTTTCCGAAGCTGTTTCGCCCAATCACGAACACAACACGACACAGCAGGCGAAATAAACAAGCTAGAGCGATGACGAGGAAAGGGAATTTTAATGTCGCAGGGTTACCACAATCGCGGCAATATAATCAGTATCATTACTTAATTGTCACACTTAGTATTTGAGGCTATCAGTACGAAACGCAGCCGGGAATCGGATAGAAATAGTTACCGAATGATGGCGTCGGTCTGCTAAGAGCGCTGGAATAGTTCTGCTAAAGGCAGTTGGGCTTAGGAGGAGTGTGAAGAGGATGTGGGTGCATATAATGTTTCTTTGCCTAAGATATTTATCAGACATCATCAGGGATTTGGTTAAAGGCAATTTAATAAACTATATGCTGACTTCTCCGGGGAATCTGCAGAGGATACATATGCCAGATCTCGAAAGTTAGATATAAAAGTTTAAGACGAGCCGTTAACGAGTGAAGCCACCAAGATGTTTAATTTTATAGCTGGAATTCAAATGTGATGAGATGTCATGTTGGCTTGGATCGGAAACTCGCCTTTTCCGACCACACATAATAACCTACCAGTAGAGCGGATTGGAAACAAGGTCTTTACGCATCCACTATTTCGATCGGATCGGATCCGACCATAACCCTAATCGCTCTAAAGGTCCAAACAGCGGTAACTAAGGCAGTAGAAGATGGAAGATTGGGGGTAGATTTGGGACTAAGCCTTGCCAGCAACAATCTAAATAGTTTACGAATCACATCTTGTTGTGAAAGTAATGTTAAAATACAGTAAGCGTAAGAGCCAATGTGCTTCCAGCCACGTGAGGCAATACTTCATTGGTACTTCCGCCGGGAAAGTGGTAATTAGTGGAGAGATTTTTAGTACGTACTAGGTGCAACTGTGTAGTGGCAAGTCATGCATACTGTTATGTCGCTACAGTTGCACTCATGAGAGCTTCCTCATGAGAGTCATATACTCGTATGCAAACACTCATCTCTGTGTACCATCACGTCAGATATGTAGATGACTATTTTCCGCACAACACCTTCAAATGAGTAAATAAAAAACTGAAAATCAAGATCTTTTACTTCGGTCCAAATCAAATCACTTCAAAAACTTCACAACAATGTTCACGTGTCCATGCAGGATTAGCACGGTGCACAATCAAAATACATATCAACAAATAAATGGCACACGCTCATCAAGCACACACATCCTGCTATTGTAAAAAATGCACGCACTTGAAGCTGAAAAGTTGAATAGTTAAGAGCCACCAGCACCAGCACCAGCACCAGCACCAGCAAAGCAAAGCAAAGTACAACAGCATGAAGAGGAAATGATGATGGTCGTCTCGTTGGTTACACGCCACTCACCACTCACCACTCGCCACTACTCACCAGCCATTGGCCTTACGCCACTTCACTTGTCGATCATACGACTTACGATATCTATGTATGTACGTATCACTACACTTGAAAAGCCCGCTGAATAGAATAATAAATATCGCTTTGGGCCAATTTTCCACTCAAGCGGCTGCGAATCTCCGTGAGCGTACGGCCCTTTTTTTTTTGCGATGCTAATCTACGCAAAACGCTACAAAATATTTAACAATTAAGTTGCGCCACGCGGCGGCCTCCGGGCGTAACGCCGCCGATGAAAAGCTGATACGAGAACAAGCTGTGGTGCAATGTGACAAACAGTTCAAGCGTTATCGGCTACTTTTGATCACATGTCATCATTTGTATGTTTACAATTATCTACAAACATACAACACGGTTTAAGGAGAGCAAAAACAAAACAAAAGAAAGACAACAACATAGAACCATACAACCGGAGCTAAGTATGAAAACAAAGGCGTTCGGCGAGAGAATCTTGATGTGCAGAAATGTTTAATGAAATAGCAAATTGAAGCTGGTTCCCACAATAGTGAGTCAGGAACTGAGCGAAGTGAATATTCTCACCTCATTTGCAGTGTGAAGTGAGATCCTAATTGACTGATTTCAATAAAAGTCAAGTGTGTTTGATAGCGATATCTGTTGTTGGGTACCAGTAAGTGTAAGAGAATAAATGAAAACGTTGATTAAGAGTTTGGCTCATGTGAATCTTGAAATATCAGGCTCAGTCTCATTCGATGTTGCATCATATAAAAGCGACTTATGAGGTTTTCGTCGAGAGAAGACTGTGCTTTACCTGCTCAGTCCAAAGTAGCATGTGCTGGAAACACCGGTCGGTGAAAGTTGGTGTTTGGTGAATGTTGAGAATAAAAGTCCTAGTCGTTATTGAAATAAAGACCCGACTGTCGGAGGGACTATTAGATTTTAGTCGCTCCTTGGGCAAGCATACAAACGAGGGGATAACAAAAGTTTGGTCAGTTGGTGACTTTCAATTTGTTTTTGTTAAATCCAAAAATACCAAATCATTTACAATTACTTTACTAGACTTCCTTTCAAATTTTAGATCGAACGGTTAAAATGGAGACGAGAAAACACAAGATAGCTGAGGATAGGTCACACGAAATTCCGCCACCAACGCAAACAGAAATTCGCTATGTGATTCTCTTCCGAGTTTCGGCGTAATTTACAGCTAATACAAATATTCAGTGAATGCCAAATTGCATATGGAATGATTGCCCCGTCTTTAAAGATTATTTCTATGTGGTTCTGAAGATTCCAGACCGGACATTTTTCAGTAGAGGAGGAGCCTCGAGAAGGTCGACCAAACACGAAGAAATGTGCTCGATGCGTACCACGAATTTTAAATGAGGCCTAAAAAGAGGCTCGAGGGCATTTTGCTCAATTTTTCATAAACAAATCCAGAAACCGAATAGCAGTCCATGGTATGGAGCCCAACAGGAGCAAACCCACCCGTAAAATCTAACCAACAAAAATCAGCAGCAAAAGTAAAAAAGTCAGTTTGCTTCAGCCGATGTAAAATCGCAGCTGTAGCCATAGGAAAAGGGTAAGACTATAACCACAAAATGGTACACCAAAGAGTGCTTACCAAAAGTTTTCAAAAATTTGTTGGAAAACAGGAAGAAAGAGGATTTGCGGCGCTACTTTTTGCATCATGTTAACGCCCCATCCCACACTGCTGAACTAACGAGTAATTTTATTGCGATCTCTGGGATCGAAGAAATACGTTCAGCACCATATTCTCCAGATATAGCACTTTGCCATTTCTGGTTATTTCCAAAAATTAGAAAAATTTTAAAAGGAAAAGTCTTTAATAGCAACGAGGAGATAATTAATGCGGTTAATGCTGAACTTGGCCCATCTAAAACCTCTGCCGTGCTATGGGTCCGGCATCCGGTTGCAATGCCACTCAACACCGAGTTGACACAAGACTAACTCTTCCCGCATTTTGGTTTCAACCACAGCCACCACGATACTCCCCGAAGGGCTTTGCCACAGTGAGCAGGTCGGAGCAAGTTCCGAGGGCTTCTGTTCCACGTGGTACCAGGTTTAAAGTCTTCGCTCAGTCCTAGTAACCGGAGTTACTACCAATTGGGCTTCCATACCGTCCTGGATTGGTAGCCAGGATATTAGCGCCTTTTACGATAGACATGCCTTGCCGCGGGTGAAACTATCAGAGACTTTTACCGAATATTTCTGTTTTGCCATCGACAAGCAATGTCGCATGTTTACAGGTATCCTTCGTTAAGCCGTTATACTTTTCCATTTAGAAGTGAGCGAAAGTCTGGCAAGTGCTGAACCACGTGGTCATATCATAGTCCTTCTGGAATGCTTCCCTGGCTTTATGTAGCTTTACGTAGCCTTTTATTTCATGCCAAAAATACACTCACAGAGATTGACATTCCTCTCCGAGAAGGAACGGCAAATTTTCTTTAACTTTGCTAACTCCTCGGCTTTTAATAAATGGGCAAGCGTCCCTATGAAATAATTTAGTTTCTAAACAGTTCATTATTTATCAAATCATTTAATCATAAATTCTTCTGAAGAAATATCATTTCTGTGAGCCATAAAAATGATTTCATTTCACAAAATTTTCATATGTTCATATGACAGAAAGTACGTAGCCTGGCTCTCGCCTCTTCAGAACGTTGAGTGGCTCAGCGATTAATTTAAGCTTATCCTCTCCCCTCTTAATCAAGCTATTTGCTTTATGAACGCTGTACTATTGTAAAATCATATTCTTCAGTACGTGGGTGGCTGTTCTCATCCGATGCGGATTTTTTATTGGATTATTGTTGGATATTTGTCTTTTCGTCGCTGTTGAATCGTAACAAAATCGACCCATTTATGAAGTGGTGGTTGGCAACCATCAGATGAAAATGGTCGTGATCGAATACTAGTGAGCCGGCACAAAAGGTTGTCAGCCACGAAGGCTTTGCTGCGGGTTTTGTGGGATTGTCATCCACTCTAACCTGCCCCCCTCGCCACCGAACTCTCAATTCGTCCGACTGAAAGAAGCAATCGCCTAGAAGTCCCTAGCTTTGGTCAACAGGAGAGAAACTGTGTTTCATCAGGACATCGTCAGACCACACAAATCGATAGTGACCCGACAGAAGTTTCGAGTGCTTTGTTGGAAGGCCCATATGCGTACACCTTCTAGTCTTTTCTTCGCACCAAATGATTATCATCTGTTCCTGTGTATGGCGAATGATTTGGCTAGTGAAGAATTGACCTCAAGAGAAACCAAGAAAATCGATTGTCCCAACTTTTTGCCCAATAGAGACAAAAGTTTCTATGAGAGAGGCATAATGACTTTACCTTCAAAAAGGCAAAAAGTTGTCGAGCAAAACGGTGCATATTTGACATAAATCGGATTATTCTAAGTATGTGTAAATAAAGTCGACAATTTATTGCAACAATGAGTGTATTAATAATAAAATAATAACCGCTGAAGCAATTTTCGGCCGAGCTCCTCATCCAATTTGTGGTTTTGCGTCTTGAGGTTTTAAACACAAAGGGAGGGACCAACAAGCATGCCGCCTCCAAACGGAGAATGGATTTTACTGCGGAGCCTTTAGTTTATGTCAAAATACATTCACTGCCAAGGGAAGACCGCAATAAGAACAATTATTTTTAATAATTTTGACTCGATTCCTGGCCTTCCAACCGAATGGCAATACGCACTGTCAAACACTCGGGTACTGCGGTCGTTTCAGAGTGTACTGTGAGGAAAAATCGATTAATCGTTAATGTATCGATATACAGACTAACGATGCTTTGTTCTTGCAACATCGTACAACCTTCGCAAAGACGTTTTTTGCGAACGGCTATTAAAAGTAAAGAAGTATTGGAAACAATTTTTTTTTATCTTTTCTTTTATTACTATTATTATTATTTTTTTTTGTTTTTTGAAAAAATTATTTATTTTTATTACTACAATTACACGATTACGAATAGTGGCATTCCACAATTATTCTTATAAATAATTGGTAACTGCAGTCTGGTAAGTTCAAAGTGGCACTAACCGCGATTGCGATTTCAAATTGCAGCCCCTTTTGCCGGCATTACTACTACCCACAAGTGGTGACCCCATTGGCTGTCGCATTTTATTTATTTATGTAGTACTGTTATGTTATGTATATGTATGTATGTACACGTATGTATTTCACTTTCGTCTTACATGTATTTCACCACATTTTCACGTCTGCATCGTACTGCAATCGTTGCTTGGTTGTTTGGTTGGCTGGGCGCTTCCTTTTGGCTGGGCGGTTGGTTGGTTACATTGCGCGTTTCCTTGTGAATTTCGTTTATTTTAACGCTGTGTTTTTATTTTTTCTTTCATTTCATAGTTTTTGTTATTTCTCCGCACTTTTACTTACACATTACATACATATGTATGTATGTATATGTATAATATGTGCTTTTGGGGTTTGTCTTTCGTCCATTTCGTGTGCTATGGCGCTATTTCATGTTATTCGAGAAACACAAGCGGAGAAACACTTTTGTCCACTCGCCAATATTTTTTCCAAATGTTGTTGCAGTTGTTGCTGATTTTTATTTTTATTACTACCCGCATATTCCGCAGAATGTACACACACTATCATCAATTTTTATTTTATTTTTTATTATTTTTACTAAAATTTTTTCTTCGCTTCTCTTTGTTTTTTGTTTTTTTATTTTTTTATTATTTTTGCTTTTAGTTCAATTCAATTCTGTGGAAAATTGTATGGCGCAGTGTTGCATGAATGTAGTTGGTGGTATCTACATACCACATACGACCAATACATACATACATACACACATATGTACGTGTACATTCTATATGTACTCATACAAATATCCTTGATTTCGTGCTTCGTATTTGCAAAGCAGAGTTCAACAATGCTGAGCTGTGCAAAACTAAAGCCAAAGCCGAACGGGCGAACTGGTCTAAATATTCGGGCTATGTAGCTTTTGGTATTTATGACTATTGTAGGAAAGCAAATATTTGTCTGCAGCACATAAAAACAACAGTTAAGCGGATACGAAACTACATACATATTCGTAAGGGTGGACATACAGATGAACGGACGTTTGGTTGGACAGACGGATATACGGATATCGTACATACATTTGAGTTTGTGCCTAGATGTATGGTACTCACATGTGTCGGTTTGTAGAGATACGTGTATGTATGTATATAATACTTATGTAGAAGTTTAGATGGCAACCGGACGTTTACATTTGTAGATACATAGTTTGGTTTGCCCATATAAAATGGCTAACTTACATCTGTTTAGTTGTTGGTGATAGTTGATATTATCCAAATCGTTCAGTTGCTATGAATCCATATGTAATTACATACATACATGCATATATACGAGGGGATTAATAAAAGTTCGGTAAGTTAAACAGAAAAAATTAATTCTTTTTGTATTTATTCGCAATCTTCTGTGCTTTTTTATCTTCTCTACATAATCGCCATTGATTTCAGTGCATTTCTTAAGCCTATAGAGCCACTTCTGAAAACAGTCTTTAAAAACTTGCTTTTTAAGCTTCTCAACTTCGGAATTAACCGCATTAATTATCTCCTCGTTGCTATTAAAGACCTATCCTTTTAAACTTTTTTTTTAATTTTTGGAAATAACCAGAAATCTCAAGGTGCTAAATCAGGGGCATATGGTGCTGAACGTATTTCTTCGATCCAAGAGATCGCAATAAAATTACTCGTTATTTCAACAGTGTGGGATGGCGCCGCGAATCCTCTTTCTTCCTGTGCTCTAACAAACTTTCGAAAACATTTGGTAAGCACTCTTCGGTGTACCGTTTCGCATTTACCGTCCGACACTTTTCCAGTGGAATAGCAGCTACGATTTTCGGTCGGGTGAAGTAAACTGACATCATTACTTTTGCCGCTGATTTTTGTTGCTTAGATTTTAAGGGTGGGTTTGCTCTTGTTGGGCTCCATACCGTGGACTGCTGTTTGGTTTCTGGATCGTGCTTATAGAACTAAGATTCGTCACCAGTAACAACTTTACTAAAGTTGCTATGCTGACCAGTTTCGAATTTGTTTAGGAAAATTTGAGCAAAATGCTCTCGAGCCTCTATTTTGGGCCTCAGTTAAAATTCTTCGTGTATCCCAGATGATTACTTAATATGCGCAATACGGCCAGGGCATTCAAGCCCAATTCATTAACAATTATTTCTTGTGTCAATCGTGGGTCTTCGTTAATTTTGGACTACACCAGAGCTACAGTGACGCCATCAGTCGAAAATTTTGGTCGACCTTCTCGGTGCTAGTCCTCTTCGGAAAAATTTCCGGTCTGGAATCTTCGGAACCACTCAGAAGTAGTCTTTAAAGACGGTGCAATTGTTCCATATACAATTTGCCATTCATTGAATATTTGTATTGGGTGTAAATTACGCCGAAACCCGAAGAGAATCTCATGGCGAATTTCTGTTCGCGTTGGTGGTGAAATTTCGTCTGACCTATCGTCAGCTATCTGATGTTTTGTCGTCTCCATTTTAGCCGATCGTTCTAAAATTTGAAAGGAAGACTAATAAAATAATTGCAAAGGATTTGGTATTTTTAGTTAAAAAAAAAATCAAAATGAAAGACACCAACTGACCGAACTTTTGTTAATCCCCTCGTTTGTACATATTTCTACATCAATATGTTGGTTATTTCTTCTAAGCTCAAGCTCAGGCGTTGATATTGCCGAAAAGTAATGGTTAACTACTTTTCCGACTCAAATTGTACTAGACGGAAAAATATCAAACTGTTGTTAGTCATGAAACCAGTTCTACTCACTTTTAACCGACCCTATAACGTTTGACTCAGTTATTACAATAGATCGGCATTGGTAGCGTCATTCCAAGACAATTGAAACAGAACACTCCGAAAGATCGCGCTGAAATTTTTTAGCTTCACATTCAAAATTGGCGGAAAATCATTATGCCAGACGAGTCACATTTTACGTTTAATAGAAGCGTAAGCAAAATTTTCAGTTCCACTGAAAACCCTCAATTAATTGATAAACAGCTCCTATACGACCAAAAATTTACAGTTTGGTGTGGTGTTTGAGCGGATATGGTCATCGGTCTAGACATAATGAAAAAAGGAGATTATCCGAAATATCTACCGATATTTTAACCAAAAGGATGGAATGATTTTCGCAAAAAAAAATGTTTTTATTTTAACATTTTTATTTTCAGAAACAAATGTATTTTTTCTTGAAACTTGTCTAAAAAACACTCATAAATAAAAATATTTTAGTGGATTGAAAATTTTGAAATTTTCAGAAATATTTATTTATTTTATGTTATTTTATTTTAGATAGAGCCGATCAAGGCTGGAGGACACCAGATACTCTGTGGTTTTTCCGAGCAGTATGATGTAGAGCACAGCCAACAGGCACCATTAAGATTTCGTTCGGACCAAATGCGGCCTTATACTATCTTTGGCTATAATAGCGATAAAATCAAAGACTTTCAGGTCAAACAGTACCGCATATGGGAGCCTTCATTTCATGCCAGAAATACTCTCGGAGTTGGTTAACATCTCCTGCCGAGGAGCGACAGCAAGCAACAAGAATTCATACCCTGAATCAGTGGAATATTCCATGGGATCAAGTAAATTCCGGCGGTTGGACGGCATGGCTAATAAAATATATTAAAGAGTTAAGAAGTGGGCAATTCGAAGAAGTAGATTTCTATATTACCCGGATGCTGTCCAGTCACGCATACTTCTAGAATTATTAGCATGAAATATGAAAACCGAAAGATCTACCTGGGATCTACATCGAAGCCAACGAAGATGCCGCTGAACATTCTTTCTACGAATGCACACTCTGGCATGTCGAGCGAACCAGACTTGAAAACAAAGTTGGAGAACTAAGAGTAAATAGTATTATTTCAGTTACCTATCAAAGTGCAGTAATTGGATAAAAGTGAAGGAGTTCTTGGAATGAATACTAAATAGAAAAACGCGGAGGAAAATGGAACGCCACCTTAAGTTAATGTGAATGGGGTTCCAATGTGGACAGGGCATTTTTTACCATTGTGTAGTGAATTTTTCTTCTTCTCATTTGCAAAAAAAATTAAACAAGAGACCAAGTGCCGAGAGTTCAACGATCGGCTGCTATCCTGGTAACAGGAGCACTTCCATCAACTCCCTCGAAAGCCCTGTTAACTCTTCTCAACATTCTTCCTCTGGACCTATACGGGAAACTACCTCCAAGCGGTAATGCAATGAGTCGGAATGCTGCTCAACCTTGGAATAATTGCAATATAGGAAACACCAAAATGTTATCTCTTGCAGAAGTGCCAAAGGAACTAGACTACACCACCTCCCGTATGTGCTTCGAAAATCGTTTCTCCACGAGAATCCCAAACAGGTGCGAGTCACTGTCCAGCCTTGACATCAGCGCGACACAAGTTCCTTGGGAAACATTCTTCGATTGTCTCGCTGAGATAGCCTCAGCGAATATTGGAAATCTCGTTGCTTTTATAAGGAACACGAAATGGTTCGATCATCTGAGAAGGTGAAGGCAGGGGCTTCAGCGGTATCTCAATGAGCCTTTTGGCCCAAGTGTGCTGGTAGCAGCAGCCGCATCAACTCAAGCCAAAGTCTTTACCTTTTACTTACCTTTTCCCATATCTGAACAAATCAGTTGTAATGGACTATATTTTAAAGACCAATGATTAATAAAGCGTAAAAATGGATCTGCTTCTCAAGTTTGTTTGAATTATCTCAAAAGGGACAGGTTTAGTGTACAAACAAACCGACGGTTTAAAGCCACACTGGTAAGGTCCAATCAATTTGTTGACGATAGCCTTTCACACGAAACGCTGGAGATGATCTTATATGCGATATTAAGGAGGCTTATTCCACGGCAAATGGGGTCCCCTTTTATGGATTGAGCAGCTTTTCAAAGTCGGTCCTTTTTTGTATTTGTTGATGGGCGTTCTTTGATATACAGAGGCGCATACGTATCTCCGCTGCGACAAGATAGTGATCCGAGTCGATGCTAGGGCCTGGGAACGTACGTACATCTAAAACACTTGATACATGTCCTCCGTCTAACGCAACATGATCGATCTGTTTTAGAGTTTTTCGATCTGGAACAAGTAGTCTCTCTTCCACCACAAATCCGAAACCAAATTTGCGCTTCTTTATATGGTCGCAGTAGTAAATTTCACAAGGATCCAGTTTCATTCGACCTTATCCGTTCATCGCATTTCTTGGAATGAATTAAGGAACCGGACATTTCAGGTGTATGCCCTAAAATCGTAATCCAGAAAACATTTGTGCGAGTCATCAATGGAGGGTTCTCTCATACAAGGCATAATTTGATTTTTCATTGGATTTTTTTTTCATGTGGTGGGTCCCAAAACCTACGCACATGGGAAAAAACCTCGCACCATATTAAAAAGTCAGAGAGTCTCTTGGAAGCAGGGAAGCGGTAATGTGGCGGCTACATGAGTACGGTTGTCTTCATACTGGGTTTAAGGCTACAAGGACATTCCGGGAAACGATAAAGTTGATGGGACTACCAAAAATGCCATCGAATCAGTATAGGAAATACCCTAGTCGCTAAAAGCGATGAACATTGAAATTTCTGAAATAACTTACAGACAAAAAAGGCTCGAAAGAAATGCCGGGTGGTTGTTGGCCTAATGGCAGGTCGCAATCTACTGGCATCACAAGCGAGGCGAATGAGTCGAAGTAACTATGACACATGAAGGCTTCGTCTGAATCTGTCCGCTCGTATCTAGAACTCGTCTTAGATATCTAGAAGCTGCGTAGTTCAAAGGACTAAATGAAGTATCAGTATTAGTAGTCAAGGCTGTCAACTTCGGAAAAAACGTTGATCTCCCATATGACGAACTACTACAGCTCGCACTAAACTAAACCTCCTTCTATGTATGACGTGACAGCCGGACAGTATAAGCTAATCTAACAGAACTTTAATTTTTGGAAGGCTCCCTTGTGGAAGATGTGAAAAAATATTAATTTATTTAAATTTCCTTCTCCAAGTCATTGACTTTAAGGCCAACACTACTGTCAGTCGTTTACAATTCCATTGCACTCGTAAATATTCCAGCAACTGACACTCGCAAGCGAATGCTCTTCGAACACAGCCAAAAGCGGCAACTTTGCCAAATTTTTTCTAATATTTATATTGTATTTTTTTCTTCTCTCTTTTTTATACGTAAAAGAGAACTGCTATTTTCAAACATTTTTCAATTTCGTTAGCTCGTTTTTTTCGTTTTTTCGTTTGTTCTTTTTGATTTTTATTTTTTTTTTTGTTTTGTTTTATTTTTTTTATTTTGTTAGGCGCACACACAAAGTAGAATTCCACGTTCACCATTTCCGTTGAAGCCGCCATTTTGCGCATTCATCATCCATTTTCAACTCGGGCTATTTTTCATTCGATGCTTTACTGGCTGTCGACACTTTTCACTTTGAATCCCCACGGACGGATGGCATCGTGGTCATAATACTCCACTTACACGATCAATATGCCAACCCACCCAATGACTCTTTTCTCCTCTCACTCGCACTCTCCCACTACCAACGCTGGACAAAGCCAACTGTGTGTGAGTGTGTGTGGGTGTTTGTAGCGCAAAATATGACTTCAGGCAAAACTGTATCTAATGTCTGTAGAGTTTCTAATACTCGTACTCGCACTTACCAACACACACACACACACACATACACGCAAACACACTCATTCACCATTATCCGTTATCCGTTCGATTTCGTTGTTCAATGGTCGTTCATATAGCTCATTGCATTCAATCGTTTGAACAATTTGAATCCATGTGTAAAAATTCTGACCAAATGAATTTTGCGGTTAATAATTGCGAGAGTGATGTGCGTGCAATCTGTGGCTTTTCAACTGAAATGATTGAATGAGCACAAAAGTCAAAAAGCCAAAGTTAACGTTAAATCGAGGAAAAAATTAAAAATCAAAAATCAAATATCAATACAAAATACATATACATACACGTGTATATATATATATATGCATGTATATATTGGTTAAATACATGCAGATGCAAATATTAGGTATTCAATAGATCTGCCAACGGCGCACAAAATGTTTTCGAAAATATTAATAGGAAAATATGGATATTTGCACTTGTGTATGTACGAATATATTGAATATACTACATAAATAAATAAATAAATAAACATATTGACATTTATTTATAGGAATGGTCATTTATAGAATCGTCTAAATAGCTTATATCTATATAGAAATGCATGTAGTATATACGTGTATGTAGTTTATAAAAACATTTTTATAACAATTTAAATAAAAATAATAATTTATACATTTGCGAAAGGCTTAGCAAAAGTGCGGTAAGTTGACCAGAAAAAAAAACAAAAAAAATATGTTTGTATTTATTCGTAATCTTTGTGCTTTTTTAACTTCTCTACACAATCGCCATAGATCCACTTCCGAAAACAGTCTTCAAAATCTTGTTTTTTAAGGTTATCAAGTTTAGCATTAGCCGCATTAATTATCTCCTCATTGCTATTAAAGACCTTTCCTTTTAAAGTTTATTTTTATTTTTGGAAATAACCAGAAATCTCAAATCCGGGGAATATGGTGCTGGACGTATTTCTTCGATTCTAGAGATCGCAATAAAATTACTCGTTATTTCAGCAGCGTGTGATGGCGCATTGTCATGATGTAAAAAGTAGCGCCGCAAATCCTCTTTCTTCCTGTTTTCCAACAAATTTTTGAAAACTTTTGGCAAGCACTCTTCGATGTACCATTTTGCAGTTACCGTCTGATTCTTTTCTAGTGGAATAACGAGTAGCAGCTAAGATTTTACATCGGCTGAAGCAAACTGACTTTTTTACTTTTGCTGCTGATTTTTGTTGCTTAGATTTTACGGGTGGGCCTGCTCCTGTTAGGCTCCATACCATGGTCTACTGTTTGGTTTATGAATCGTACTATTTTCAAATTTGTTTAGGAAAAAATTGTGTAAAATGCACTCGAGCATGTTTTTGGGCCTCATTTAAAATTCGTGGTACCCATCGGTCAGATTTCTTCGTGTATCCCAGATGATTACTTATGGCACTCAAGTCCAATATATTAGCAATCATACCTTGTGTCAATCGGGTTTTCGTTAAATTTGGACTTCAGCAGAGCTACAGTGACGTCATCGGCGGAAGATTTTGGTCTACCTTCTCGGTGCTCATCATCTACGGAAAAATGTCCGGTCAGGAATCTTCGGAACCACTTAGAAATAGTTTTCGTTTCATATGAAATTAGGCATTCACTGAATATTTGTATTGACTGTAAATTACGTCGAAACCTGAAGAGAATCACATGGCGAATTTCTGCTTGCGTTGCTGGCGGAATTTCGTCTTACCTATCGTAAGCTGCCTTGCCTTTTCTCGTCTGCACTTTAGCCGATCGTTCTAAAATTTTAAAGGCAAACTAATAAAGTAATTGCAAAGGATGTCAGATGTTGACATCGTCCACGCTTCTGCGCAATGGCGGGTAGGACGGGTATTATGACCGACTTGTAGAGTTTCTGCGTTGGATTTCCAGGCTGACGTTATTATTGGTGTTAATGCTGGTCCCTAGATAGACGACCTCGAAGTTATGACTGTCAACAGTGACATGGGAGCCGAGTCACGAATGCGATGACTGTTTATTTGATGAGAGGAGAAATTTCGTCTTGCCCTCATTCACTACCAGACCCATTCGCTTCACTTCTTTATCAAGTCTAACGGCGCGGTGGTTGAGGCCAATAATGTCGATATCATCGGCGTACGCCAGCATCTGTACACTCTTATAGAAGATTGTACCTTCTCTATTTAGCTCTGTGCCTCTTATAATTCTCTCCAGTAACAAATTAAAAAAGTCACACGATAAGGAATCACTCTGTCTGAAACCTCGTTTGGTATCGAACGGCTCGGAGAGGTCCTTCCCGATCCTGACGGAGCTCTTAGTGCTGCTTAAGGTCAATTTACACAGCCGTATAAGTTTTGCGGGGATACTAAATTCAGACATAGCGGCGTAGAGGTAGCTCCTTTTCGTGCTGCCGAAGGCTGCTTTAAAATCCACGAAGAGGTGGTGGGTGTCGATCCTCTTTTCCCGGGTCTTTTCCAAGATTTGGCGCATGAAATGAATATCTGGTCAATGGTTGATCTACCAGGTTTAAAGCCACTTTGATTTAATCAGTTTGTTGTCGGTGGGATTTAGTTTTTCACAAAATACGCTCGTCAGTACCTTATATGTGATATTAAGGAGGCTTATTCCACGATAATTGGCGCATACTGTGGGCAGCTTTTTGACGTCAAACTTTCCTTGTGTTTGCTGACAGGCATTCTTTGACACACAGAGGCTGCAACAAGACATGTCTTCCGTCTATCACAGCATGATCGATCTGTTTTTGTGTTTTTCGATCAGGGGACAGCCAAGTAGTTTGATGTATTTTTTTGTGCTGGAGTCTAGAACAACCATATTTCGGGCCCCGGTGAAGTCGATCAGAGTCAACCCATTAGGTCATGTTTCGTAGTGGAGGCTGAGTTTTCCGATAGTAGTACCAAAGATACCTTCTGTGCCCACCCTAACATTTATTGTAGGATTTGCCTGTAGAACTCCACTGCTTTTACCAAGTCAACGCTGAATCATTTTGGGTCTCTCATGAAAAACACTGTGAAATTTGTATGGAGTTATGAAAGGTGGTGGGTGTCTTTTAGGAAATGTGATAATAAAATCGGTCATACGCTTTTATAGCATGAACACAGCTGTAAACTTTTATTTTGATTGCATCACTTTCCTTTTTACAGAGCTGACAAGTGTCTTTCTGAGAATTCCCCTCATCATAAAAAACAATAATTTAATAAATTCATATAATATTTTCCTTTTTTTATTTCTTGTTAATAAACGGATTTGAATTTGCCACCTGAGTCGTGTCTAACAGACTAATACAAGCGCTGGAGATAATAAATGTAGTAATAAAAGAGCAATAGTTCTCAATAAATGGCTAATGAAAGTATGAATTTTATTATTTTGATAAATACTTAATTTGGGAAATGAATTCAATGGAAGATTAATATGATTACTATCCACTTTTATTTAATTGATTACTTTATTGTGCATATATGTATATACATACATACATACATATTACAAATTTATTTTTTATTATAAAGTTTGTACCTTGGCATTATATAATATGTATGTGAAAGACTACATCATCAAAATGACCGCCTGCCGAATTTTCGCCGTTCGAACCGTTTGAGATAATTTTCGATCACTTTTAGACACCTTTTGGGCGGTACCTCAGCCATAACTGGAATAATGGTGGTTTTCAAGTACTCAAGAGTTACAGAATCTTTCGCGTAGCCCCTCATAAAAAAGTCCAACGGTGGCAAATCGTTGGTCAATTGACATCGCTAAGACGAGAGATCACGCGGCCATGAAATTTCTCTCGCTATAAAGACAACACATACTCACGTTGTGTGGCCTGTGGCACCTGGTTGTTGAAACCACATTTTGTCCAGGTCCTTTTCTTAAATTGCAGACCAAAAAAAAAAAAAGTCGGATATCATACGACCATAACGCTCCGATTTGACAGTGCAGTCTCGGCTTTTTCGTTTTCACATCAAAAGTGGCGTTGAAATGCAGACGCACTTTGGACGATAAGCACTCAGCCAGATGTAATACAGCCGTGGTGTGGCTGCCAGGCATTTGTATGGCGGATGAGAAAGCGAGAGAAGTTAGCACTCGAACTACAATAAATTATACGCACGTCGCGGATGTAGTCTACGGCAAAACTCAAACCAAAGCTGGTTTTTACATAAACAGCCAACACCAGGTGACTTGGCGAAGGAACCTTAAACATGACTAAAAAGCTTCGGGCTGACTACTACCTTAAGAGTGTACAACTGATGACGTATGCTGACGATATTGATATCGCGCCGGAAGTACTGCTTTCGCCAGACTGGATAAGGGAACAAAGCATATGGTTTTGATAGTAAACGAGGGCAAGTTGAAGTATCTCCTGTCATCAAACAAAAACTCAGCGCATTCGCGTCTTAACTTGAAAAATCTAGTCTTCTCTGGACGAATAAAGGCCAAACTCAAGTCCCTTATCACTCCCGTTTCGGCATGGACGATGACAGCTTCTGATGAGTCTGCTTTAAGAGTTTTTCTCCATAATTTTGGTCTTAAATTGTGCCTTAAAAAAATTTTCATCGGTAATGGAAAAGCTTCGATTAAGTACTAGAAAAGATTGTTCAGAAGCCCGTGTAAAAATTTGAAACTAATCGGTTTAGCCGTTCCCGAGTAATCCTGGTCACCGACTTGAAAAACATCGTTTTGAGAAAAACGAGGCGCCACATCGGCTTACCACTTTCAAATGCTCTCTGATGCGTCGTTACAGGTACATATATGTATGTGTGTAACTTCCAAAACAACAGATGGATCGAGTTAAAATTTTCAGAGTATTTACTTGTATACATGTACATTACGAAAACGAAATTTAAGAAAAATCTATTTTTTGAAAATTCTAACTATTTAGATGTAACCTCTTAATAAAAAAAAATAATAATTTTGCAGTGGAAAACTTACTCCCAAGATCGAAATATTAGTGGTTGCTCAAATAAAGTGATACGAAATGCAATTACAATTTAAAGCCGAAACACATGGACGAAAAACAGTAACATCACCTACATAGTATGGGAAATAAAAATATTGAAAATATTCTGTGGACAGATGAGTCTAAAGTAGTTTTATTTAGTGGAAGGGTTTCACGATCCTACGTTAGAATACCACCAAATTCGGAATATAATAGAAAATTTGCGGCAAAAACTGTAGAATATGGAGGTTCCAGTATCATAAAATGGGAATGTTTTTCATCCTACGGTGTTTGGTCTATTCACCGTATAAATACCATCATGGATGCAACATCCTTCTGAAAATATGCCATTGATTTGGGTCATGCCACATGCACACAATGACCCAAAGCATACCAGCAAAATAGCTAAAAAGTGGTTTCAGGACAATATGATCCTTTGATGGCATGGTCTGCACAGTACCCAGATTTAAAACCCCATCGAAATTTTGTAGTCTGATATTAAGAAAAAGGTATCCAACTAACACTAATGATCTTTGGGACACGTGCAAGAAACCTGGCACAATATTTCATTACAGAAGGGTCAGAATTTGGTTAACTCCATGGGAAGGCGCTGCAAAAGCAGTTATTTCTAACATGGGTAATTAAAACCACAGTAAAGAATATTAAAAAACCAGAGTTGTGTGTAATTGCCAAAGCTCGCCCGACATAACTATTGCGAGTGCTGGTCTGATAAACAGTATAGTCTGGCGACCTATACTGACACTAGCATCGGACCACTTACCCATACACATCTCGATTGACAGACCTCCCGACTTTGTTTCCGCGGACCACTGGACCTTCGTTAACTTTAAAAAAGCTAACTGGACCGGATTCACGGAATTCACCGAGAACGCCTTCAGTGCTCTCTCCACTCCAACAGACGTCACCTCTGGTGAGCGATCATTCCGGAAGATTGTTGTGACCGCTGCCGCCCGCTTCATCCCGGCAGGCCGTATTGCGGAAATCCGCCCTAATTTCCCGTCCGAAGCCGCGGCTTTAGCAACAAGGCGCGACATCCTCCGTAACTCCGATCCCGGGAATCCCTTAATCAGGGATTTAAATGCGGAGATTCGGACCGTTGTAAACAGACACAAGCGGAAAAAGTGGGAGGAGCACTTAAGGTCCTGTAATCTCTCCTCTGGGGCAACCAAGCTCTGGTCTACAGTCAAGTCGCTGTCTAACCAGACGAGACGCGATGACCGGCTGGAAATTTCATTCGGTGATCGCGCCTCGTCGGACCCGAAGAGATGCGCGAGCTACTTTAGCCGGTTTTTTACACTGAATCCTTCGGTAGACAAAGCGAAACGACGTGTAACCCGCAGTATGCGCAAACTGCCAAACACAAGCGCGGGGGTTATCGGGAAGGCGAAAGCCTCCAAATCCATCGGCCCTGACGGAATAAGCATGCTAATTCTAAAACATCTTGGACCAGCGGGAGCAGACTACCTCACCAAGGTCCTCAATTTGTCTTTGACCACCCTAATCATACCAGATGTGTGGAAAAACGGTAGGGTGGTCCCGCAACTCAAACCGGGGAAACCAGCCAACAAAGGAGAGTCCTATCGGCCGATAACTCTCCTCTGCCCAGTAGCGAAGACGCTTGAGGCCTTGCTGCTCCCGACATTCACTCACCATCTGCGTCCAGCAGCACATCAGCATGGCTTCCGAAAAGTGCACAGTACCACAACAGCACTTAACGCCATAAACACCCAGGTGGTCAATGGCCTGAACCAAAACCGACCCTGCGCGAGAACTGTCCTGGTAGCACTGGATTTGTCAAAAGCTTTTGACACTGTCAATCATTCAGTGCTACTCAGTGACATTGTGGAATCCTCATTACCGCCGGGGTTGCAGAGGTGGGTCATGGGCTACCTGAGTGGTCGACAATCATCGGTTATATTCCGAGGAAAAACATCTAAATTGAGAAAAATTACACATTAAACATCTATGCTACGAGTTAAGGAGCATAATGCTTTGCTGTGCAAGCAGTTCCTGTTGGGATGCCACCGCACGGAGCACCCCAGCAGGCACCTTTTGGAAGCTGAGCCTCCGCCTAGGCACATCAGGAAGGGAGTACTAGACTTTAACTGCACCATACGGTATCATTTACAACAACAGCTGGACAGGACGGCATACCGACAAGCGCTGAACGCCATTCATCAGGAGTCTGTCAACACCTTCTTAGACTCCCTTCCAGTAAATGGCGTACTCGGAGACAAACCACCACCAATAGCAGACAATGAGCTCGAGCTGCCTCGAGAGACCCGAGTGATCCTGGCACAGTTTAGATCTGGATACTGTAGTAGGTTAAACTCCTACATATCCAGACTCGACCCCAGCATACCCAACGTATGCCCTGCTTGTGGAGAGTCCCCGCACGACACTAACCACCTCTTCACATGCCCCCTTAAACCGACCCATCTAACCCCCCTCTCCCTTTGGTCCAACCCCGTCGAAACAGCACGTTTCCTGGACCTCCCATTAGATGACCTCGGCGACTTAGATTGATGATACCTGTCCTAAGCGGGGTTAGCTAGCCGCTACAACAACAACAACAACATATTAAAAAAATTCAATATTTTTGCTTGCAGGTCAAAATTAAATTACAAAACCTTTTTCTTTTTAATAATAATTTTTATCAATTTTATGATTCATTTCTACTCGGGTTTATTCTACTCGGCTTAAGCCCACAAGCATAAAGGCCAAATGTTTTACTCGAGGTGAATTCCGAATGGAGTAAATATCAGGGTTGCTAAATTTTGGTAAATTTTTGGGTAAATAATTATATTTTTCGGCAAAAGGTTATCAACACGGAAACTCTGTATCAATTAGGTTAAAGGCAAATCAGCTACCGAGTTAACGCTTCCACATATGTAGAGAAAATATGTGTAATCTACCCCAGCCTTAACTCGTGGTGAAAAAGTATTAATGTACCCGAGTAGAATAAACCCTAGTCGTCATGAAGCATACACGTAGTATTTGTTATCTGTTTAAAATCTGGTATACTAGTGGTGCTATTATTTTGACAGAAGCTGTACTTCGGCGAATTTAAAGACAACGGCCACGCAGGCTACGTCATGCCGTTCGTATGGACGAAAACACCCTAACTTTGAAAGTATTCGATTGATGTAGTACACGCTGATGGAAGCTGAGGGAGAGGAAGCCCTTCACACCGTTGGAAAGGTCAAATGGATAAGAACTTGGTTTCTTTTGACATCTGGCAATTAGCGACGAGTGACTAAAATATCAAACGACTGGTGCGCTTTCGACAACAAGAGACAAGAAACAAAAAAATAGCGAGTTTCATTTGGAAGTAAAAACAAAAATAAATCACAGCCGATAGCCATAGCTGCTAATGCTGATATTTCTTAATTATTAAGCACTGTAACTAACTTTTTGGAATCATGCAAACTAAAGTGGTCTCCAACTCAAGTCTTTGAAATGATCCAATATTTATTTAGCGCCAAAATGGATGTAAACGTTGTTTTTTCAACTTCAAGAGAATAAGAAAACAAAAAATACTTTGTTAAGTGATAATAACAATTTTTAAATGTAATTAACTATTTTTTTTATTACATTACGAACATTTTAGATGACAAAAACGATGTCTTCCATGTACAGAGTACTTAAAAAAAAGAGTTTCCTTGCATTACAAAGGCGAATTTTAATAAAAAAAAAACTCCCCAACTGATAAGGGAACAAAGAATACTTTGTGATCTTCAAACAACTACAAGAGGTAAAACCTCACTTATGGTTCAGATCACTTTTAAACTCATTAAAGCATAATGACAAACTAAGCACAATACCACGCTTCACCCCCTGAGAGGTATGTGAGGTAAACAAAGGACGAAAAGAAGAAAAGAATGAATAAATGTTAAATAAATGAGACTCACAACCACAAAACTGTGCACGACTGAATGGAGTTTGGTAATAGGAAATTAATTTTCACGTTTTCTTTACATTTTAAGTACAATGCACATACATACATACACATACATATGAGTGCATAAAGATAATTTTGTTGTCCTCATACCAGAAAGAAAAAAATATTTATTAAAAAAGAGAGAAAAAAAAAACGAGACCACCTTGTGAGTAGTGTGTTCTAAAAAAGGATGCGTGTTTGTGCTGACTTCATTGAATTGAATGCCACTAACCATTTGAGCACACGAAAGTGAATGGAAAAAAAATATTGAAAAGTGAGGGAAGGTGCGCACAGTAGTAGTAGTAGCAGTAGCAGCAGCGGCAGCAGGAGCAAAGGTTGCAAATTTTGTTAAGTGGCGAAAAAACAACAGCGGGAGGCGCTCACATAGACACACACACACATACACACATAGCTTGAACGGCTCAAAATCTATATATTGTATGTACCTATCTTTGATTGTAGTGCAGGGGAGCTTGTGGTTGAAAGGATCTCTATATGCTCATATATATGTATGTGTGTTTAACATCTTATGCAAGTAAATCTGTCAACATTGCACCTTAAAAAGAAAGTGAAATTACGACACTTACATACATACATACATACGCAGGATATGCACAAGGAATCATCCTTAATCGGCTACAATAAACTAAATGATAATCATCCCTTTCTCCATCTATTTATGTATGTATTCACAACACATAAAGACCAGCAAAAATACATATACGCCAAAAGGTAATCAAAGCGAAGAAAAGTAGCCTACGCATTGTTGTAATCTCAGCACATGCAGCACATGGCCTTGTGTGCCTTTGGGCACCAGAATATTGTGGTTGCCTGGTTTTCTGCTAACTTTCAAGTGTTTAAATAAACCAACAGATTGACTGCTTTATACGGCCGTCGATACGAATATATTGATGTAGAGCGTTTACTCAGCAGGCTAGCTAACTGAAGTAGACTAATTTTACGAACCCCGGACAGGCTGAGCAGCGGGTCGATCGAGGCGTGAATACAATGCTGATGAAAATGAAAAGGGCACTAGGCAAGAGTAAAGCAAGACAAGACAAACACAGACACATACATAGACTCGCTTTTGGAATGTACCCCGTTGAAAGATTTACTCCACTCTCATTGGCGTATAATAATTTCGCAGATGTTTAAAATGTTCGTGGCGTGTCATTTCATCAACATTTCGTTTGTTTTCATATTGTAAATATATATATCGAGTGAATTGCCAACAAATTAGTGTACTCTACATAGGGAAATCGGTCGATTGTCCGTCCATCCGTCCGTCCGTCCATCCATCCATCCATCTATACGTCCGCAGCTATTGTCTGCATGTGCAACACAAACACTTAACTCTTCAAATGTTGCTCTGAATTTGAGGGTTATCAATAATAAATCGTCGGAATTCTGCTGAGTCTTCTTCTTCTTTTTCTTGTTATGTCAACATTTCGATATATCAATGCGTTATTCCAAATGGCATTTATGGATTTGTAAGTGAGTGTGTAGTGAGCGTGTAATGTGTGTAAATCGTATCGCATGCCATCTGTTAGCCCGTTTGGCTTAGTCAATTAGTATATGTATGTTTGTATGTATGTGTACAACAAGTACGCAAAGAAAAGTGAAAGTACGATTTACCTCATATACTCGTATGTAAGTCTGTTCATTTGTATGTATGAATGTATGTGCATTTCATTTTACAGTTTGTAAATATACTCGAAAAAACTACAATATTTGCATATACATACATATGTTTTCATTATTATTTTTACACAAAATGATGATTTTGATTTATAGATGTCTAGTGGTTTTCATTATGTCCATCAAAATTAATTTATATACAATAATTATTATAAATTAAGGGTTTAAAATAATTTATATACATAAATGTATTTATGTGTATCCATATGTACATAAAAACATATATTTATTTCTGCATATTACAGTAAATTCGAGTATTGTGGTATACAGGGTGTGTCCCAAAAATAAAAAAATAACCGAACTTTATATTCAAATCATACAACATACAGCGCCATCTATTGAAGATTTGCAACATTAAAAAGATACATTCATCCTCTTTCAAACGCACCTAACTTCATGTAAGTCGGATGACAGATGTAAAAGTGACAGCCAAGTGTGCTAATGGTTCCAAAAAAAAAAAATTAATAAAGAGCAAATATAAAATTTTGTGTCAAACTTGAAAAAAAATTGAAATTGAAGATTAAAAAATTAAAAAGAAATTGAAAAAACATGAAGCAGCCGTAACCGAGGTACTGAAGAACATTTCTATAAATGACATAAAAAAATCTATGTATGCGCTGGTTGATCGTTCCAAACGTTGTGTTGAGTCAAATGGAACCTATTTTGAATAAATAGTAACTTTCAAAGATAATGTAATGTGTATTTTACTATTTTATATCCAAAAAGTTCGGTTATTTTTGGGACACACCGTGTAGGCGGGTAAGGTGTACCACATTCTCGCTTTTCTCGGAAACTACAAATATGAAAATAACGTGACCTTTTAAAATTGATCGGCTTTTTTAAGTTAGTAATAAAGCGAGGTTTAACTTGTGATTTACAAGCGATCCCGACAGTCAGTTGTTATAAAACCGATTAGTGGTGGACTTTTTTTTTGTACTGGGGAAAAACGATTTCTATCAGAAAAGTCTGGAACTTTACACTATATTCACTAATCGATAGGTAACAAGTATGTATCATATTAGTGGACAGTTTCAGCAGTATTTTGTATATATTTTTGTGTATTTAATTATACATAAAAAATATGATAAAACTCGATGTCGGCTATTGTGGTACACGGAAAGGCGGGTAAAGTGGTATAGTGGCAAGTAATACGAAAGTAAAAAGCAGAAGGTATGAAAAAACCTGTATCAGCTTTCTCATGGCTTCCAAAACATTTAGTGTCCCCAAACTAGGAGGGGCTGCAATTTTATCTGCAGCTATAGAAAAAGATTTGGTGAAATATTTTTTAGAGATGGTGGTCAAAGTACTGACGAATAACAGGGGCAGATTTTCGATCTTTGGGATAACAAATTACGAAATCGAGTAATATTCATAATAAGTTATCTAGCGAACACTAGCAAAAGACACCACTTAAACTTAGAAGTATTTTAAAATTAATTAAATTTCCTGCAAAAAAACTTTTTTTTTTTATACACAATTTATTTATTTACTGAATCTGCTTTAATATAAGCCTAACAGTAAGTGTACAAATCTTAAGAACTAAAAAGCAAAAAAAAACTAAACAAAAAATGCAATCTTGTGGAACCATTTGCTGATTCTAATTCAAGTGGTTGTGAAGACTTCTCAGACCTTCTAGCAAGAAAAGAAACTTCGTGTAACTATTGCCAAAAAGTTGTTGCTCACGAAAAGTGCATTCCGAACCGAACACTTTTCGAATTGTTCTAATTTAATAAATTTAAATGAAGTGTTTTTTTTACGTATACCTAAAATATATTTAAAGTTGAATATGACTTTTGTTGCGGTCCGATGCAATTATTTTTATGTTTTGCAGTTTTTGAAATAAAATAATACTTTTTAATTTTACAAACATTTGGTATTATCATCATTAGGGTGCATACATTGCGGCAGCTTGTCGACGATTTTTGAATGCAAAATAAATACTGCCATAATCGCGAGCGTACTCGGTATAATATGATATAATTTTGACATTATAGCATTGAAAAGTATTGAAGTCCTAAAACATTATAAAGAAAGTCGAAAGTCGAAAGTCAGCGTAAAATCGCGGAAATGGTGAAATTGAACCAAGGAACTGTTCAGCATATCATTGAACGCTATGCTCACGAAAATCCTATGTGAAATAAAGCAAAAACGGCTCATAATAAAATATTTAACGAAAGTGATTCCCGTTGGATTGTACGGAAAATACGCGAACTTGGAAAAGGCTGTAATCCAGAAACTATACGAAGAATCCCCAGAAAAGCTAATTTCAATGGCCGCACAGCTCGAAGTAAACCATACCTATTTCAGTGCTAATATTCAAAGTGCAAGGTTGAAGTTAAAGATGAAAGTTTCTGGGACACCGTAATTTTTGCAGACGAAAGTAAATTCAACCTGTTTACATCGCACGGAAAGAACTATGTAGGTATGGAGAAAACCAAATGCTGCATTACAACCGCAAAATTTACGTAGCACTATAAAACATGATGGAGGGCATGAAAAAGTATGGGGATGCATGCCGTCTTCTGGAGTTGAGAATTTGATTTCATCAATAGTACTATGGAAAAGACTGTGTATTTGGATATTTTAAAAAGAAATTTGTTGTAAAGTTTAAATGATCCAAAACACAAATCAGGCAGTCTACATATTTGAATACGATTGAGAAACTGTGGTCAGTTTTGGAACGAGAGATTCGAAATCAAAGCTATACAAATAGAATGGAACAATATTGCTCATTTGACTGCACGAAGAAGTTAGTGGAATCCATGCCCAAACGTATGAAAGCAGTCATAGACAGCAAGAGGTATCCTACTAAATATTAATTATCATACACCTAACACCGACCTAAGGTGGTTAGAGATGACACATCATCTCATTATTGATAATACTAATTGTGCTTATTATTAGGTTCATTAACATTTCGTTCCTGGAACAAGCAACAACACTAAGTCAACGTAAACTGAAATTTTTTGCAATTTGGGGTACCGCGCAGTGATTAAATTCCTTGTAAAAAAAGGAAGTACGCGGAAAGTAATTTTTAAAGAGTTGTCATCGGTGCTTCAGGAATCTGTCCCACAATATATAATTGGCGCTTTGTAACCGCTGAAGCGATTTTCGGCCTAGTTCCTCCTCCAATTTGTGGTTTTGTGTCTTGATGTTCTTCCAACAAATGGGGGGACCTACATTTTATACAAAGCCGCCTCTGAACGGGTGATGATTTTTTATGAGGAGCCTTTATTTCTTGTCAGAAACACATTCCGAGGGGTGGACATTCCCGCCGAGGGAACTTTTGGATTTTGGTGGCAGAGCCTTCTGAAACCCGAGCTTTTGAGCTTTTCGAATGTCAGTAGGCAATGCTAACCACTCAGCTACTGCGCCCGCCCCTCCATATAGGATGGTGAAGAAATGGGCTCGGCTGTTTCAACAAAAAAGACCCAATGGAGCGCCCAGTGACGGTCGTGACTGAAGAAAATGTTCAGAAAATCGAAAAATTAGTACTGGCTGATCGAAGAATTTAGGTTTACAGATTAGCCAAGAACAAGCAGGAGAGATTTTGCATGAATATTTGAATATGAAAAAAATTAGTGGGCATTGGGTACAGCAAGTGCTCACGCCGCTCGACAAGCAGTGTCGATTAGAGAGTTTTAAAGATTTTTTCGAGTTGTGCCAAAATGATTTGGATGAAATTTGCACATTGTAACTATTGATGATCCTTGGATTTGTCAGTGTAATCCCCAGTCCAAACAGGAGTCGTTGCAGTGGATAAAAAAGGGAAAGGCCACCAAAAAAATTCAAAGTCGAAGAGTCGGCGTCGAAGGTTATATGGCTGCCATTTTCTGAGATAACGAAAGAATATTATTAACTGATTGCTGATTACTTGCCAAAGATAACTACAATGAACGACCGGTATTACGTTAATTTGTTGAGTCAGGCGCGTGAGGCAGTCGTGCAGACGAGACATGGCAAGTCTCGGAGTCGGAGGTGTAAATTCTCTTTGGTAGCTCACGAATTATGAAATTAATTTAATATAAAAGAATTACCATTCGGAAAGTGAGGAAACTTTCTGACTACCGTTCACCTGGGAGTGAAATGAAACGTTTCTTTTACATATGGCTCAAGCAGATCCCAACTTCCAGTCTTAGACCAAGTGTTCTCAGGGAGCATATAGTCCAATGAAAAAAGACAAAAAGCTTCAAACTAAGTGCTGAAAGCACAGCCGTCCAAGAAGTGCGATGAATGGATAAGGTCGAAAGAAAGCTGGGTTTTTGTGAAATTTACTACAGCGGCCATATGGAGTAGCACAAATTTGGCGTCGGATTTGTGGTGAGAGAGAGACTCCGGCGCCGAGTACTGGCATTCTCTGTTGAATAAATGTCTCGCCACAATTTCTACCAATGCTCCAAGGGAAGAGGATACGATTTAACCAAGGATGCCTCTAATGAGCGCCTGAAGCATACTTCATCCAGTTGGTAAAGAAGGTATCTTCGACACTTTTAACGGAAAATTTAGCCTCCATGACGAAAAAATAAGCACAAGGAATGCTCGAAGATCTACACACATCACCTTTTCGTCCCATTTAAAGCAGCTGTCGACGGCACAGTAAGGAGCTGCCTCAAAGCTACCATGTCTGAACTCGGTATCCCCGTAAAACTTAAACACCAAAAGCTCCATCAGGATCGGGAAGGACATCTCCGAACCGTTCGTTACCCAACGAGACTTCAGACAGGGTGATTCCTTAACTTTTGACTTCTTTAATTTGTTGCTAGAAAAAATAATGCAGAGCTGAATAGAGAAGGTACAATCTTCTAGGTATAAGAGTTTACAGGCGCTGGCGTACGCCGATGATATTGACATCAATAGCCTTAACAACCGAGCCGTGAGTTCTGCTTTCTCCAGATTTGATAAAGAAGCGAAGCGAATGGGTCTGGTAGTGAACGAGGGCAAGATGAAATATCTCCTGTCACCACACGAACAGTCTTCGCATTCGTGACTCAGCTCCCACGTCACGGTTGACAGTCATAACTTTGAAGTCGTAGATAACTTCGTCTATCTGGGAACCAGTATTAACACCAACAGCAGTGTCTCTCCAGCAATAAATTAAAGAGATCACAAGACAAGGAATCACCTTGTCTGAAACCTCTTTGGGTAACGAATGGTTCGGAGAGGTCCTTTCCGATCCTGATGGTGCTTTTAGTGTTGCTTAAGGCCAGTTTGCATAGCCGTATATGTTTTGCAGGGATACGAAATCCAAACATAGCGGCGGAGAGGCAGTCCTTTTTCATGCTGTCGAGGGCTGCTTTGGTGGATGTCGATCCTCTTCTCAACGGTCTTTTCCAAGATTTGGCGCCTGGTGAACCATCTATGGGTGTTTCATTTTCTTTGCCATTCAGCAGCCTGGAGAAGTGTTCTGTCCATAAATTCTGTATCTGTGGGCATCTATTAAGGATTGGTATTTAATCCTCAAATGAATTTAATCCTAAAATGAAAAACCATAAATTTTTATGAAAGGTACGTATAAAGACTTAGGCATGGTCTAGCTTGAATATTTGTAAATTTCTTCTAAATGCGTTAGTGTTACCAAGTTGAAACGCTAAACGCTTGTATTTTTTTTAACTCTATTTTATTATTTATTTTATCTGTTTCCATGGTTTAATCTCTAATATCTTACCAAAAATCGAATTAAATTGCATATTTTCCAATAAGTTTATGTTTAAGTTCGCTTAAGGATCACATGTTTACTAAACTTACAGTTCTACATATACACGTATACAAACATATTACATATATTTATATTCTGCATACAAGCACATCCGATCTCTGTATGTAAATAAAATATGTACTGTTTTAGTGTTATGCTTTTGTCCCCAAGCAACAGAATATCTATTATCTACACACAAACATATACTCGTACATAAATACATACATAGGTATGTACATACATGTATACAAATACACTTATCCACTGTAGATATACTCGTACAACATAACAAACACTTGAAAAACCAATTGAAATCGTGCCCTTAGATGAATGGATGAATGGTTGTCTGGTTAGAAAATTTAAATTGTTGCAATGGGAACACAGCCAATGCTCTTCGAAAACCCCTCCGCCGCGACCCAACCCACCAATGTACATATTTAACGTTTGGCAAAACTTATGCACAACGCGCCTGTTACACATAAATATAACCGTCTAACGCATACAAACATATACAAATGTACGTGTAATGTAAGCATGTCTATATGTATATACTTGTATGTATGTATGTATGTAAAACAGCAAAAAATAAAAACAAAGGCAAACGGTTAGAACAAATATTTCCACGCATCAACTGATCCATAAAAGAATAAAGTCAGTATCAGAAAAGTAGTGGTGAAAGAAACATGGTACCAACAGTGCAAGAACAATAACAAATAGAAGAAAAAAAGAAGAAACAAAAAGGAAAAATGCCAAAACAAAAGGGAAGAAAAGAAAAAATGGAAGAAATAAACTTTCTCGTACTCGTAGCTACGCCATATTTGCTTTGCCTTTATAAGTAGACTTGACGTTGTTGTTGTTATTGTAAGCAATGAAACGAATAAATGCTATGTCGCTAAGGAATAGGGTGTTACTAGTGTAGTTTTCGCGGACAGTAACCTGAATTTAACCAAATACTGTAAATTGACTATGAAGGGAAAACTAAAGAAAGCAGATGAATAATGTTCATATTCACTTTGGAAACTCTAAGACTCTTAACTTGAAACAACGAAGCTTTACGCCCTCAAATTCTTCTCTCTCTTCTACTTCTTCTTAATTGCTTAATCGTTAATATTCATATTCATTCATTCATTTTTGGAAACGGATAATAATAACTTGAGACCAAGTACGGGCTGTAGAGGAGGTGCTTCAAAATATCGTAGCCCACCTTGTGCAGGGCTCTTGTGGTCAGGTTCGTTGTCGTATGCCGTGCAGTACACTGTTCGCTAATTTTCATTTTAATGTCTTCTTTTAGTAGATCTAATATTGAAGCGTAGTTCCAGTCCAGTTATAGAAATACTTTAATCTTTATAATCAATAAATAATATTGCTTCCGAAACCGAAAATCCAGTTTTTATAAGTTTCCCAACTAACTGAGACACCTTAAACTTCTTGGAAGATACTATGCCCTTTTTATGCCACTGCATGGACCCAAGTTACGTCTCCAGTAACAATTTGACTCAACAGAGCGTCCTTCTCGTTCTTACAGAGTTTCAAAAATGCACGTGAACACCATACGCGCTGTTGTTTTCGCTTAGGCGTAAGCATTCTTGGCACTCATCGATTCGAGTCCTGGTTCGACCAACATAGAAAATTATAGAAAATTAATTTTTCTAAATGCGGTCGTCCCTCGACCAAGATTGGTCACCAGTAACGACTTTACTGTAGTTGCTAGACTGACCATTTCGAATTTGTTTAGCAAAAATTGAGGAAAATGCTCTCGAGCCTCTTTTTAGTCCTCTTAATACTTAATATCCGCGATACAGCCATGGCATTCAAGCACAATTCATTAGCAACCATTTCTGGTATTAATCGTGGGTTTTCGTCAGTTTTGGTCTTCACCAGAGCTACAGTGACATCATCAGTGGAAGGTTTGGTAGGGGCTCGTCCCCTTCGGAAAACTGTCCGGTCTGGAATCTTCGGAACTACTTAGAAAAAGTATTTAAAGACGTTGCAATCGTTCCATATGAAATTTGGCATTCACTGAATATTTGTATTGGCTGTAAATAACGCCGAAACCCGAAGAGAATCACAAGGTGAATTTTTGTTTGCGTTGGTGGTGGAATTTCGTCTGACCTAACCTCAGCTATCTAGCGTTTTCTTGTCTCCATTTCGACCGATCGTTATAAAATTTGAAAGGAAGACTAATAAAGTAATTGCAAATGATTTGGTATTTTTAGATTTAACCCAAACAAATTGAAAGTCACCAACTGACCGAACTTTTGTTAATCCCCTCGTGTAATAATGCTCTGGTCAGGTCTCGAGCCAATATAGCAGACACTGCTCCTCTCTCTCTCTCTCTCTCTCTACTTGAAAATTTTACTTTATTCTTTGGAAATTATTTCCATGTTGATGCGATCACATAGCCTTGCTGTGACTCACTCTTCATCCAATACCTTTCAAAATTTTGTTGGTGTATTTACCTTGACGGCTGCTATTTGAAAAAAATTATCGAGAAATGTAGCTCTTAGTTAAAGAAACCTCGCTGTGCCCAAGGCAGGGCAGTCACACACATAAAAGATGAGCGACCGTTTCATTCTCCACATCGTTCTTGCAGCTTCTGTAGAAACTTCCAAAAATAACATCTAACCTCCAGGATGTACTCTTATCAAGCAGAGGAATGTACATATGTACATATGTATGTAGGTCAATAAAATAATTTATTATTATTATAAATAATAAAGGTATTCTTATCTATTTTTTTTTCAAATGTGTCTTCATTTAACCCATTTAATAACCCTGTATAACCAACGGACATACTATTTCTGTATGTGTGTGCATGTATGTATGTATGTGTATGCACGTAGTAATTCTACGCTATTTATGTTCTGCCTTTGCAACCACAAAAAAAGTCGAATAACAATTGAACAAGAACAACACAACGGTGTTGGTATGAACAGAACAAAAAACAAGGCCACCATTTTTTCTTTTCAAAAGAAAGTGTCGTCGTCGTCGTCGTCGTCATCGTCATCGTCCACTTTGTTTCTAACTTAGCGTGTAAGTCTGCCTTCTTTCCACATTTTCATTTTTTTTTTTTAATTTTTTTTCAACTGACTTTGCCCATCCTCTTGAATTTCTCACCGCCCTCTTGTAGGCCTCAGCGACCGTTTTGCCCCCCTTGTGCTTAAGCAAACCAGTCAAGTCACTCACTCGCTCGCGCGCTCACCACTCAGCGCACAGTGCTCGCCAATGCAGTCATTGCATAGAAAAGTACCAGAAAAAGTTCTTTGTTGTGGCTGCAAAAACAAGAAGCAAAAAACAAAAAACAAAATAAAAATATAAACTCGTATATGCAACATGCATATTCAAGCGCATATATGTATGTATATATGTATATACATATTCGTACACATAAAAATTGAGAAATCTTTATTCAACTTCACTTTATTTCATATCAACTTAACAGTCAAATTCCCCTCTTGGAAGTTCCCCATTGTTAAAAAGCCTTTGTAATAAATTTCCCTTTTTTTGGGCATACTCAACAAATCGATTCTCTGCTCTCACTCAAAATGCATTGCAATGTAGAGAAACTTCAACCAATCAGCGCCCATGTGGGCTGTGACCTCCTCTCCATTTACAAAAGTACACACAAGGAAAATTTCATCGTGCATGAGTAATTTCCTCAAAGCGCGTACAAACACACACACAAACACCTGTGTGTACGGGCAAGGTAGCGGAAGGGCTTATTTTGCAAGTTGTTTGGTTGTCTGTTGAGGGTTGACGGCGGCTGCTGAAATTGTTGAGTAATAATCATTAGGTCATGCGCGTTGTGTGGATTAAAGTACTACAACCCTTACTAAGTTATTGTTATCGCATTGGTTAGTTAGGGCTGCCAAGTGCACGTGGAAGGAATATGCATATGGATGTTTTAATAACAATTGGTTTTTGGCAAAAGTTTATGTAACTGCAGTGATTTTCTAATGCTGGGAATTGGACTGCTTGCTGAGAGGACACAATTTTTTGACTATATCGACGTTAAGTCTACCAGAAAGCCTCGAGAAATTCAGATTTTTCTACTAAGTAAAGTGGTTTATTAGGATACCTCAGCCTGTATTTTCTGCGGCGAAGGACCTTATATTTCTTTTTGCTGCTTTAAAGCAATCAGCACACGATTATTCCTTATTACGGTTCGCTAACCGGTAGACTTTGTTTGTTTGCGAGGACAACGAGCTAGCAGGTAGGGGAACAGTCCTGTGAATTCTGTAGCCGAGTTCTTCCTAAGCAAAAAACCATCTAAGATTCGCCTTCATCAGTAAAACCAATGTAGTTGAAACCGAATACATTCAAACCAAACAGATCCGGCCAGCGATCGGAGATAAGCGATCAAAGTCTCTACTCATTCTAAACTGGACTTTCTTTAGGACAATAACCGGCGTATTAACCGCCCAGCGTCTGATGGGGACTTATGGTAGGAGTACAGGTTACTGCTCTGTTAATTTCTATCGCAGCTGCACGAACATAGACGAGGAGCAGTCGGTAGACGATAGTCAGTAGCATTAACTCTGCAACTGTTCGACATCTTTTCCTAGACAATAACTTCGTGAATTCAAAAAACTTACTAGATTTTTTGGACATCTATCTAGGAAGATGAGAGGAAGCCATCATATGTACCAGTAGGTGGGCTTCTATCTAGAAATTAACCAATAAGCGCTAATTTAGTAATAATTTATGGCTTCCTCACGAAGAAGCGACTGTTTTTTTTTGGCTATTTTGAACTAACTCTGATTTTTTTAGGAGCTTAATAATGTTTTCCGCTTTACTTTTTTCTTTATTGACTTTGCAACAGCAGGCCAATCGAAGACACCAAGTGAAACCAAGTCCATCGACATCGGATCATTCCTCGTGGTGTAGGAATTCCTCTTCCTCTGCCTCCACCGGCTTTCGAATACTTTCAAGCTCAGAGGGTACCTCTAAACAAGCTAAAGAAAGGCAAAATTTATAAAATTTTCCAAAAGTCGTGATTGCGGAAACTCTTCTTTTTGAGTGAGTATGCGCTCATTGCAAGGCACGCTCATGCTTCTGCTTCACAGCTGCTGATGGTGGTGGTTGTTGGCTGTTGGTTGCTGGTTGCTCTTTGCTGCTGCTTGCTGGCTGATGGTTGCTCCAGTGTTTATCGCCACACAGTTCACGTGTTATTGTTGTGGGAATGTTATTGTTAGTTAACGTGAACGTAGTGCGCGGCCACCGCAGTTGCTTTGTAAACAGTTTCGAAGGGTTGAACCATCAACATCATCAACACCATCATCATATCAATGGGTTTTCGCATGTCTACTGCACTGCAAGCCACTGACAATAGGAAAAAGGGGCGCCCAAAAAAAAAAAGAGAGTCAATCCAACAAAACTGATTGTCTCGTGCGCTCGAATTATGCTGGTGATGGCAGTGAAATGTTATGATTTCGATATCGGCGAGTTCACATGTGAACTGACAGCGAACGTTGACGGTTGTGCATGAGTGTGGAAATATCGGGAATATCGGAATATTCAAATACAAAAATACATACATCAAAAAAAAAAAAAGAAAAATATATAAATAAATAGTTAAAGTGGAAATAAATTTCGATTGAAAACATACACTCAAACACGTACATACATACATATGATTTGAGTAAACAGCGAAGGGATATCTGTCGCGCACATGAAAATATCCTTCAGTAGTTAAGTGAAATTGAAGTGAAAGTGAAAAATGTAAAAGCTGTCAACGGTAGTTCGGTTATTTTGCTAACAAAATATATGTACATACATAAATATGAATAAATAAAAATTTATTAAAACTAAAAAGTTTTCAATTAAAAACAAAGCATAAAATCCATAAAGAAAAGTGTTTACAAAAAACTATACGCGGCAACAAGACCCCACGTCTTAATCGGAAAAAGTTGTAAAAGCGCCGTTAGACAATGCTTGAATTCTATCCAATGCCCACAAATTTAAGTCGTGGCGCTGGTTTCTACTCGCATCATCATCAAAATCATGGCGGTACGCGTACATTTAATAATGCCACCAATTCGATTGGGACTGTAGCAGGGCAGGCAATTAACGTGACGGGCTTGAATAGTAGCAATTGTGGACAGCAACAACAACAGCAACAGCAACAGCAATATCAGCAACATCTACAACTCCAGCAACACCAGCAACACCAACAGCACGAGCAACAGCAACTTAATCTACACCAACAAAAGCAATTGACTGCCTCCCCAACGCATGCTACATGCGCCCCACTGAATCTGAATCGTAGTAATAGCAGCACACCTACAACAGCTGCCACTGCTGCTACGTCAGCCACTACAACTCTATCCGCATCCGCCGTGTCCGCCAACTCATCGTGCGAATCATCATCAGCATTAACAGCTTTCAACGTAATAGCCGCAAGCGAAAAGGCCAACGTGGTAGCCCCTGAAGTCAATTCCAGTGCAACACTTGCAATCTCATTACCCGCGTGTCCCTCCGCCGTCGGCTCCGTCACATCCTCCTCCACTTCCTCCAACACTGCTGCTGCTGCACATATTTTAATGATACCCACTTCAATATCAACATCGTGTTCATCGTCACCTTCTTCTTCGTCATCATCATTAATGGCGGTGTCAGCTTCAGTTTTGACTCCCGCATCGGCTACTTTAACACCACCGTCGGCGTTGACGTTAACGTCGGCGACGTCTGCAATGGTAGCGTCTGAGTTAACTTCTGGCTGTAATGGTCGAACAGGTATAATTTACCGTTGTTGTGCGAAGGTGTTCGAAGAGTTTTGAATATTTTTAAGCAATAATAATAACAACAATACAGGCCAAGTGCTTTTGGAAGGGTTAGTATTAAGATTTTGGGCAACAATTAAGACTTTGTGAGGGTGTTTGTGTGTGTGGCGGAAATGCCACTGTGTGTGTGTGTAAAATGTGGCACCTCTTGTGGAAGAGATTCTACTCTTCGAATTCTTTAAGAGATGACGATACTACATTGAATAGTATTTATATGTATTCTTCAACTGCACACATGCGTATGTACTCGTATATATTAATCATTTACTATAGAGACATACATAAGTACATATGGTAAGTAGGCCAGTAATCCATTCAGACCAGCTGACGGTAAATAGCTATTGATTATTCATTACAGTTAAGCGTTAGGAAATGATGATAATTTAAAATAGTTTTGAAACCTTAAAATGCAAAAACCCTTTCGTTTTTTAACATTTTTTTAAATTATGAAGCAATCGGAGAATCATTGATTTGAGGTTAAGTCAGAACAACATCTAGATAATTGGGTGGAAAATAGCTGAGAAATGTCAGTAAAAGCCAGCAAGGAAAGAAATTGAGAGAGCAAAAAATTAACTGAGTTTTCAACGAACAGGATACAGTAAAAACTGTTTATTTTGACGGTTAATTTCGAATTCGTTCGTTTATACAGTTTTTTATTTCTGGTTTTTAAGTATTTTCCTAATTGTTTCAATAAAATTGGCAATTATGTGACATTTTTGAGTTATTAATTGTATTAAAAATTTATTGTATTTTAACAGTGATAAAATTGTATATGCTTTATAGCCAACCAGCGATAAATATATCAATATGTTTTTCCAAAAAGTCCTCAAAAAGAACGTCGATTGATGTAGAATTTGCTTTGCATCAATTTGTCGCTTAGATTTTCAGGATGACTGAAATATGGAAATAAGTTTGAAATTCCTTTCCCGTGTGCATTATATATTAACTCAACATTATTATAGAGCTTATTCGATTCTGTTTAAATAAAAACCAAGCAAGAGCTTCATGTTTCCTTCTAAATGCTACTAATATTTCATTTTGTGCAACGTCGTCGCTTCCGGAAGATTAAGAATTCTCATTATGGTCATAGCAGCAACTTTGAATTTGTTAAGCGACTCCTTTGGTCGCCACTGCTTTCTGATAAATTATAAAAATCCAAAATCAACCATTGTACTTGAAATAATAATATATTCTAATTCTATGCCTTCCTTACTTCTAATTTCTCAACGGAAGCTGGGTGGTGTGCGGGCGATGATTCCTCTCCACTGTCACCACATTTTCGTTCAACGAGTGCCTTTACTATTGTTGGAAGCATTGATTTTGTTCAGTTGAATTAAACAACATTACATTTAACCATTTATTTTGTTGGCATATAATTCATATTAAAGAATTAAATTTATTTTAATTTTAAATCAATTTTATTTTGTTGACAAAAATTCAATCATATATATTTATAATCACAAATCAGTTGTTTTTCCATACTTGCTAGTTTTTACTGAGTCAAATTTTCCCAACACGAATTTGCAACTTTCTCTCCAAACTAAACGTCAAAATTGCGCTCTCTTTTTACCATTTTTTACTGAGTTTTTGGCTCAAAGAACACGATCCGGTAAAGTTCGGTAAAAATTGTTACTCCCCATCTGATCAACGAACAGAACTAATAACTCATCGTGAATTTTATTTAAAAAAAAATAAAAAAAGCCTTTAAAATGACCATTCCTCATTTTGAATTAAAAATCCCAGAGCAAAAATCTCTTAAGCGTTTATAAGGCGTCAACTATTAATTTATTTAAGTTTATGTTCAACTTGTATGTTTGTAAAAGCTGGCATGATAGCCCCTCAGTTAGCTAGAGTTCGAGTTCGGGTACGACCAACATCAAAAATTATAGAAAAATTGTTTTTCTGATTGCGGTGGTCCCTTGGCAAGGAATATCAAGCTGTCCGAGTGCTGCTCATAAAAAACCATCAGCGGTTCGGAGGTGGCTTAGTATATGGTAAACTGTAGGTCCCTCTATTTGTTGGAAAAATATCAAGAGTCACACCACAAATTGAAGCAGAAGTTCAGCCGAAAAGACGTTAGCGATTACATACATATGCCTGTATAAAGGGTTATAATATCATTTTCAGCATTCAGAAAAATTTAAAACACTTTTATTTTGATTTGCATTTTGAAAATGGTCTAAGCGGATTCAATTATCGGTAATAAGATGGATTAAGGTTTCATATAAATGAGCAGGTTTTTTTTTTTACACATCAAAGAGATTTATTTATTGAATCTGCTTAATTTAAGCCTAACAATAAGTTCTAAAATCTTAATAACTAATAAATTACTACTTTAGTCCATTAATAGCAATCGATGTTAGGTAAAAAAGCAGGAAAAAATGAAGTAAAAATAAAAATAAAAATAATTGATAAAGTATATTTTTTTCCTTTTCGAAAGGCTAAAGCATTAACTAGATCCTCTTCAACTCAAACATTCTAAAAAAAGGAGTTTCACCATTTCAATATTCAATTGAAGATCCACACAAGATAGAAAGTTTTCGTATTGAATTTGAACAAATAAATTTCAATTGACTTCAGTATTCCCAGCGAAAAGTCCTCATCGATCTGACACCTGAAACAAATTTACTCGGATTGAAAGATTTAAATAACCTTATAAAAAAACTTACCGTTTTCGTGAAAAACGCGAAAACCAAATTTCCAGGTGTCGAAGCGATGTGTGCATTTAAGTTTTCATTTATAGTATTGTAGAACTTTGAAAAATTCTACCAACTTTCCAGATTGAACGGACAGCTTAGAAAATTTTTCTCATTGTAATTAATTGCATTTTAAACGCAATTTTAGTGTACATTTCCAGCAAATCAGTCACAATGTGCGAAAATTAACATGATTTAATCATGTTTTTTAAAACGAATTTATTTATATATATTGACAACATAATTAAATATTAATAAACGAGTATACGAGGAGATTAACAAAAGTTTACCAGAAAAAAAAATAAAAAAAATCTTTTTGTTATTGTTATTCGTAATCTTTGTCCTTTTTTATCCTCTCTACATAATCGCTATTGATTTCTAAGCATTTCTTAAGCTTATAGATCCACTTCCGAAAACAGTCTTCAAAATCTTGCTTTTTAAGCTTCTCAAGTTCAGCATTAACAGTAAATAATTATCTCCTCGCACCTACTTGGACCTGAAACTTTTAGGGCACATTCGATAAGAAAGGTTCGAATTCCTTGATATTTGGGCTACAAAAAATTGTATATCCTTTGAGTATTTTCAAACATTTTTGTTTTGTCTCTTCTGAAAAAACGATCTTTGTGTTACGCCTTTATCGTTTTATTTTCTATGGCTTTTTGCTATTTTTAACGTAGCTTTATATTACCATTAGTTTAGAATGTCTATGGCTTATCGGGGAAAAACTTGCTCAAAATATTTTCATTTGCTTTCCGGTCGGCCTAGATGTTGCGATTAAGAAAGTTTTGTAGAGATTGAGAAAAAAGGGTAGTCAGATGATGCGACTCCATCAAAAACCCTGGAAACTCTTCTTAATTTCCTTCCCCTGGTTCTGTGTGGCAAACTTCAAGCGAGCTGCAAGGAAATTAGACTGGACGCGGCTCAGCCTTGAAAGTATTGCGCTAAAACAAAAAATAAAAACGAAAATTACAAAGAAAATGTTAACTATTTATTGGGGAATTTTCAGCAGATGTTAGTAATCAGTCGCTTTCTGTACACACACACTTGACATTTTTTTCGCTCAAAACTTAGGAAGCATGAGCGGCGCACAACGGAACGTTTCACTAAGATCATTATTTATTTATCAAAAATAACTTTAAAAAGAAGCTGGTCTAGAGCGCAAAAAAATTGGAATATTTTATTTTTTTTTTACTCAACAAACGAATAAATCGAAAATCTATGAAATAGGTTCAATAATATAATATATTTCATGGTACAAATACAAAGTGAATTAATTTCAAAATGGCCGCTGTCCAGCATTTCTCCGAAGACTCCTTTTTTCTAATGGATCCATGGCCGAAGACGTAAGCTCCTAAATGTTTGACCTGGATCAAAAAATATATTTTTTTGTTTCTATATAACAAGAGCAAGAGAGTTAGGAAGGATTTTTCCAATATTTTGTTTTTTTTTCGCGAAATATCACTATATCACTATAAAAAATTACATACATTTGTTGATTAAAAAAACTTTGTTATATAATATAAAAAAAAAATCCTATGCACGTCTCTGGAGAAAGGTATTTTGAATGTACTGCCAAAATTTCGTAAGAATCGGCGAAGTTATATCTTCGGCCAGTTTAAAAAAGGCGTTTTCGAGAAAAATGGCGCTTGGGGCATACCTGCGAGACACTGCCGTAGAATGAAAAATGTGTGCATATAGACATTTTTGTCGGCATCCATCTTTTGGTATGTTATTTCTAAGACCCTAAAGCAGCTTTTAAGATGCTCTTTTCGATTGTAACAAAATCTCCCCTTAAATTTCTTAAACCACGCATAACAGAATTTTTCATTTTGTTTCTGGATATTTTTACCTCATTGAATATGAGAATAAAATATTTCAGCTTAGGAATGAGCTGACACTGTTAATACGAGTATTAATTAAATTATTTAGCGTTCAGCAGATGAAACGATTTTTCAATTTTTAAAATTCATATTTTCGGTATTCGTTTAGATATTGAGCCGTTCTTTATCCAAGTAAACAAAATTATAAATTAAAAAAAACTTTTAATTTCAATATTTATTCATAAATATCCTTATATTAATTAAAAAAATATTTTAAGCTTTTAAACAATATTTTAACATATATGTACTCGTATATGGGGTAAGTGTGTTAGTAAAGTTGGTTTGATAGTGTTTAGTTTTATTGATAATTAATTATAATTTATTTGGTATACATACTTCGTGTAAAAAACGTTTTTTTTTTAATAAATTCAACAGTTTTAATTAAAAAAAATCCAAAATACCAAAATACTTACTGTGAATTGGTAATACTCTAATAGTATAAATAATGTAGAATGAATCCGGCCGAACAAATACTTTAATCGTTTTTTTTCTCGAAACCACGTTGTCACTACTGGGTGGCACTCTTATTTAATGAACTCATCAACATAAACTAAACAGCAATTTGCTCCTAAAAAATTATTCAAAAAATTTATAAAAAATAAAATAGAAAAAAGATAAAAAATTAAAAAGTCCGCCATTTTTATTTATTTTAATATTTTTGGTGAAAATTTCTACAATGAAACAATCCGTTCATATCCAATATGATACAGAATAAGAAACTGTTTTGATTTTTTCCTTCAGATGATTCGTTTTACAGTTATCGCGTCATTCACCAACAAAGAGATGTGTTTCAGCAGCAGTTTTAAGTGCCGCCATTAAAAAAAAAACAAAAAAAAACAAATTAAAAAAAAATAAAAATTTCAATTAACATTTTTATACGTCTACAAAAACTTTGTTTTATGAATATTTTTTTGAAATAAATAAAATTTGCTGGAAAAAACCAAGTTTTTTGGAGGAACCTGACCTTAATCGTTTAACACTGTTATACAACGTTATATATCCTGACTGTTACGTTATATATCCTTGACACAAATACATATGTGAGGTATTCCTCCCTTTTTTAGGCATCAGGGAAAGGTGAGAAACTACTCCCTCTCGATTTCAAAGTAGATCAGATATTTAAAGGCGGTGAGGATCTACACGTACTTCCCCTTTTGGAAGTTCGTGGTGAGGCAATTAGTTGCCGCCTTTACGGATATATTCTTATTTAAATGTGGCGAGGATCTACTCTGTCTCTCTGCCAATGTAGTTGCGCAATAAATAAAAAACGACTTTCCATTTTATTTCAATTTTTATGAAAAATGCTGGAAACTATCGAGCAATACCCCAGAACTCATCAGAAATTAATTGCTTATTTTTTGTTGCACATTATAGTGATACAATGAAGGTATTTATTTATTTTTAAGAAATTTTATCAATTTTTAATAAATATGACTGTTAAATAGGTATACACTTACTGGATTTTTATAGTCCGTTCATTAGAAAACACGTCCGCTCGCTAGAGAAATACAACTTTAACGTGCAAAAGTGAATTTTCCAAAAAAAAAAGAAAAGAAAAAAAAACAAAAAAAAAAAAGACAAAAAAAAAATTAATAAAAATTCCCATTCTTAGTCGAAAGAAATTGTTATTAAATGCTTTGACATAATTAAGAAAATTAAGTCTGAAGTTGAAAAATTTAATCGCCCGGTAACTGTCACATTTAACCAAAGCGTATGTGTGAATTTATACCAGCAAGTAAATGTGAAATTACAAACAGTTTATCAACATTTAAAACTAATAAATGTCAAATTATTTAAAAAATTCGTTGCCTAGCAACTCAATTTGTAGACAAAAATTCTTGTGCGAATAAACAAAATTGCTGGCTGATGCCACAAAGGTGTCAAAATATTGTAGGAAAGTACCATAAATGGTAAATACAATGTATAAAATATTTAAATATAAATATTATAAATACAAACATGTCTCATAAATACACTTGGCCTAAACAGAAATCTCTAATGAATTATTTTTTTATATTTTTTATTACATACTTACTTATATTGTACATAAATACATAGTATGTAGGTATTTATGGCATGAGTAAATAAAAACTAAATTCAAAAATAATTGAAAATTTGTTGCCAAATATTCCTAGATATTCCTAAAACACATGCATACATATATACTCATACATACATAGCATACTGTGTGGGTGCCTCTATCTGTAGGCGAGTTATGTGTGTGTGCGGCTCCTTGTTGGCTGGTATGCGATGCACGTAAGTTGACCACGAAATTATGCCGGCAATGAACCTGAAAAGCGCACACACCAATTATTGTCCATACATACAGACATACATACATAAATGGCGTTGCGATTGGATGGCCACTAAAAATTCTTATACGTTCATATGCACATACTGCGAGAGACATATGTACGAGTACATGAATTTGCGCTTAACTATACGAGTATGTATATATGTATGTACCATATATATTTGCATCAAGCGCTATTTGGTGCCTAAATATATCAAGCATAGAAAATACTACATACCATATAAATCCTAACCAACCCTCATTCCATACATACATGCATACTCGTACATATTTATAGTATATCTATGTCCTGATATACAGATGCCACTTCAAATTTTTGAAATAAACACACATTTTTCTTACTAAATTTCATTCCCATAAACTCTTAGAATTTTGCGAAAATTCGCAAACAATGCCAGAATGCTGGCAAGCGCCTGAAGTCGACTACTAAATACACCTACATACAAGTACATTCAGCTGATTATTATAATATATAGGTATATGCATATGTATGTCTGCGCGTTTGTGTAATCGTGTGTTGGGTGAGGAGTGAGAGTGTAAGGGAATGCTTCTGGCAATGCATGTCTAAACTACTTTCTAGTAAATATTGTACATGTGCTCATTTAAATGCATATTATATGTGAAATATGTTCAAATATTTGTATGTAAGTATGTATGAGTAATTGCACGTGTACTCGTACACCTAACTCTCCATTGCATAACAACAGTGCATCACCGTTCGTGCCTTGGTCACCGCTCTGCTGTTCTCTTAACCACAAATATTCTTGTTGACATGTGTGAATGCAGGCGACAAACCGCCGTAGAATAGCTGCATACACGTACATGCATACATACATTGCTGCGTCTGAGTTTCGGATGACGAGGGGTGGGGTCACCCACTACAAACCCACCTTCATGGCATCCAAGTTAAACTCTGAGAAGAAATGTTTCGCTGGCTCCTAAATGACGGTGATAACTGCAATGCAAAGCAGGATTAAGTATATACTTACATATTGATGAGTTTATGTAGGCAAATTTTAGCTTGCAATGGTCTGCTGTGTTAACTTTAAATTTATTTTTTAACTAAATGAGATTTTCTAACAAAATAAAAGTGGCACGATGCGTAAAGCTTCAGTTGTATTAATTTTCGAAATCACAATTTTCTATTCATCATTTCCTACCTACTCTGGAGAATCAGAAAGAACAACGTAAACATTATTATAATATTATAGACGTTGGGTTTGGCACTCGTCACGTAGAAACCAGCTCCAATTATAAAAAGTTTAAATTATATACAATAATTAAGTTCATTTTTCATATTGCGCTTGCCCATAGGTAGGGAATGTCAACGCCTCCGAGCCTATTTCTGACTTGAAATCAGAGCTCTTCTTAAAAATCCATCGGCCCTTCGGAAGCGGTCTAGAATAAACTTTAGATCTCTCCATTTCATTGGTGAAACATCAGAATGAGCTCCCAATTTTAATCAAAAAGCAATCTCTACTTAAAAAATTAAACCGCTGACAAATTAAAAAGCCAAAACTAATAAATTTTTTAATTTATCCTAAATAAATAAATTCTTAAACTAATGGAATAATTTTGAGTAGGCGCCGGGGACAAAAATTTAATTGATAAATGCAGTTTAATTAATTAATTAATGATGTGAGACATTATGAGCGGCGTCAAGAGTTTGCGAAGTTAAGCAGGACAACAACCCGAAGGGGGCACACGTGAGGTAGAAGTTGGTTTAGGTAAGAAATATGTATGGTATGTTGGACATTTTCCTTAGAGATCTAAGTCTTAAAGAGTTCCTATATGTTAGGCCTGTAAAAAACAGAATATATTTCGCATAGATACATATATGTTCTATTAGCCTGTGTATGATATTGTAAACACGGTTACCGCTTTGGCGTTAAAAGTGTTCAAAGTAAGACAAGTAAAGAAAAGCCAGCACAGTCAGTACGCATTGGACCAGGGCCTTTAATGTTTATCGCTGGAGATTTCATTGTTAATTTGAATTGGCTATTTTTTTCAATTTAAAATACAACGCTATCCGTTAAGCGATTTCGAAAATAAACGTAAATAAGATGCAATTAAAATTAGTTTTTTTCATGAAATTCTGTGAAACACTACGTCATTCAAATGATAGTCTAGCGAATCTTTGGCACCTATTGGGTGGTACCTCAGCCATAACTTGACGAACGTTGGTTTTCAAGTGCTCAATAGTTACAGGATCTTTCAGGTAGCCCCTCAAAAAAAAGTTCAACGGTGGCAAATCGTACGATCTCGGTGGTCAATTGACATCGCTAAGACGAGAGATCACGAGGCTGTGAAATTTCTCTTGCAATAAAGCCAACACATAGGTACTCGTGTTGTGTGGCCTGTGGCACCTGCTTGCTGAAATCACATTTTGTCCAGGTCCTTTTCTACAATTGCAGACCAAAAAAAAAAGTCGGATATCATAAAACCATAACGCTTCGATTTGACAGTGTCAGTCTCGGCTTGCCCTATTTAAAGAAACAAGCTCCAATCACACCTCTGGATCAAAGAGCGCACCAGACAGTAAGTTTATTTTTGGTAGTCATGGCCTGTCTTCAATTATTTGAGGATTCGCTTATTTATGTCTCCACCGAGTGGAAAATGTGTCTCGCTGCTGAAGAAAAATTTTGTTCGAAAAATCGAAGAATCATGGTCACGTTGGAATCACCATTTTTTAAGTTCGTTTTAACAATTTTAACGCGTTGTGCGGTTGTTAGGTGTTCCATTCTTTTAAACGCCTGTCTTTTAACTAAAACAAAACATGTTTAATTAAGTTGGACAGATGTCAAAATACAGAATCTATTTTAGTGTTCTCTATTCCTTGATTGTTAAATGTCGTCTCAAAATTTTTAATTTACTCTTACATTAGTTTATGTATTTATTTATTATAGTTAAATAAAAATTAATAACAAAACTTTTAATTTTTTGCATTTTATTCTTTCGGCGGATTCTCGTACACTTGAAGGGGTGACATTTTCCACTGAGCAGCGACAGTAATTAGAAAGAATATTTTTCAAATTAATTCTCTATAATTTTTTATGTTATTTTGGTCAGAATTCAATTCCATGATCCTCCACGTAATAACACGTACTGCTCACCACTCGGCTAAAGCGATCGCCATAACTAGTTTTCGATTAATTTTAAATAAGCTCTATTGTAGTGCACCTTTTAGAAATCAATTGTTATATTAATTACTTGTATTTAACTAGTATGTTGCTGATGCAAGATGGCAAAATTGAAAGTTTTAGTAATTAGCAGTAAACGACTTTGGTGAGGCCAATATTAGAATAAGATTGTTAATATGGTCCCCAATTATCAAGTTCATTCTGATAAATTAGAGTCTGTTCAAAAACAATTTTTACTTTTTTGAATTAAGACATTTCCGATGGAACTCTACAATAAATCTTCCTCTCTATAGCAACCGTTTAAAGCTTCTAAATCTATCTACTCTCGCAAGTCGTAGAGAAATGTAAGGCGCATTGTTCGTAGTGATACTTCTTAACGTATCAATTTGTAGTTCATGGCTCTTATAAGAGGTAAACTTTAATGTTTCAACTCATGTTTCTTGGCAGTTTAGGCCTTTTGCTATTAAAGTCATGTAAAACAAATTATGGATTGAATGAACCCTTTCCCCGATTATGTCTCAATTTTAATTTTCATTCCAGTACTTTCGATCTCTCATACTCACTTTTTAGCAACAAAAAAACTATACTTGGTTCTCTCAACAATTAAATTTTAAATTCCATGATTACTAAATTTCAGCTGTTGAATATTTTTTTTTCTCTAGCTGAACAGTTTTAAGTCCCGACACTTAACAAACGCTTCCCAAACATGACTCGGCATGTTCCGTACGTTATGCGGATGTCGTCTCTCGTGTCGGTGGGGCGGGTGGAAGATATTCGTTGGGCTTATTATTATTATTATATCATGAACGATCACAAAAGCCGTGTGTCTAGCATTGCGTTCTGACATTCGCAATGTCAATGTTCAGGTCCAGATCCGACCAACACCCAAAATTATGGAAATAGGGAATTTCAAGCTCTCCGAGTGCATTTTTGATATGAAATAAAAGCTCATCACAAATATTCATTGGCCTCTCGCAGGCTGCTTGGTATAAACTGTGGGTTAAAGAAAGCATCAAAACGCATGCCAAAAATCGGAGAAAAAGTTCGGTTGAAAATCGCTTCAGCGGTTACAAAGCGCAAGTTATATAATATATTATTAATACATATATATGACATTATTATCATATATTTCGGATTGCATGATCTCGAAATGAGGCTTACACACAAGTGCTGCCAAAGTCAAACTGTCATATATTGACATATAATTGTTGGGAAAAAATACCTTTATTTTATTGAGCAGCAGTCAAATTCAAATTTATTACATCTACACATACATACATATCCTTGTGTAAATATGTACATTCATATTGGCTAAATACTCGTATATACTAAATGTATGTTAATAAATACATTTGAATTGACTAACTACGAGTATTTACCAAACACACAGCTTGCCTATCATTTGACCCTCTATCATCGAGTCAGTCAGTCAGTCAGTCAGTTAGACAGTCACACAGTCAGTGAAAGAGTCAAGCAAACAAATTATGCATAGATAAGCAATTTATCATAATTCGAGTACCTAACTGTCATGCTGTCAATCGACAATACTATTTATTTTGTTTTTGTTTTTTTGTTTTATTATTTGTTCATAACAGTTATCACAGATAAACCTGTTATCCAAAACAGCTAATGTGTCGAAAATAGACGCTTTGGCCGATATTGGATATAACAAATTCTCAACATTTGACATGTAAGCGATTGTATGGAAATATATTTTATAAATAAATACCTATTAATATATGTATGTAAGTATGTACGAGTATATAGATAAATACATTTACATATTTTGTACACGCTTGGTATGTCCCTAAACTCAGCTGAATTGCATAACTCTCGTTTTGTGTCGCATTTTTTGAAAACATTGCGAATGTGAAAAATAGAAAAATATCACACATAGATGAATGAGTGTGAATGTGAGTGAGTAACTTCAAATATACATACTTATATAGAATCTGTTAACTATATTCTTTGGTTGACGCTTCAATACCAAATTAAGTCTGGTTCACTTCCATGTTATATTTCCACCGGAAAGGTACAGGTCTTCCTCTTCATGTACTTTCACCAGCGGCTACTGCATCGAAAACTTTTACACAAAATGAGTTAATCCGAACGATATGACATAGCCAGCCTACCAGCCTAGCAACTGTCTGTCAATGTCACCCTACATGTTATACAGCTCCTTGATCCATCGTCAGCTTCTACGGGAAGGCTCATAAATCCTTCGCAAAATCTCTCTTTCTTCCTCGGTCTTTATTCGTCGAGAGAGGATTTTAAGAAGTTTTTTGCAACCCCCAAGAATGTTTGTTCACTATCACAGCCCTTCACTACGCTTTCTCATCGCGTGTGGAGAAAGAAAAACTAACGGCACTGTTTAACGCAGGTCTATCGCATCTACCAGGTGTGTTAGTTGAAATTTGCCGGTTTTTTTAATAAAGAAAACACTTAATTTTCAGAGGAATCTCAAAATTTGTTTATTCAAAGTATTGACCATTGGTTTCTACACATTTCGCCCATCTTTCAGGCAAATTATGGATATCATTCCAAAAAAACTTTTTCTCTTTCGAGGCAAACCATTCGACGAGCCATTTTTCGACTTCTTCCAAATTAGCAAAGCACTGCTCTGCAAGGTAGTAGTGTCCTATCGATGCGAAAAGGTGATAGTCGGACGGGGCGAGGTCTGAAGAGTATGGCAGGTGCGATAATATTTCCCAATTAAGTGTTTTAATGTGTCTTTCACCAGTTTAGAGGTATGAGACGGCGCGTTGTCATGTTGCAAGATAACTTTGCCATGTCTTCTTGCCCATTCCGACCGTTTTTCGATCAACACATGATTCAAATTGATCATTTGTTGTCGGTAGCGATCCGTGTTCACCGTTTCACAAGGTTTTAACAACTCGTAGTACACCAAACCACACTGGTCCCACCAAACACAGAGCATTGTCTTACGGCCAAAGCGATTTGGCCTTGCAGTCGATGGGCCAGCTTCACCAGGGGAAAGCCATAATTTTTTTCGCTTCGGGTTCTCAAAATAAATCCATTTTTCGTCCCCCGTGACAATTCGATGCAGAAAAGATTTCCTTTCGAATCGTTGAAGCAGCATTTCACAAACGGTTTTTCGATTTTCCATTTGTCTATCGTTCAGCTGGTGTGGCACCCATTTTCCATACTTCTGGATCTTTCCCATGGCTTTTAAACGTTGGCAAGTTGCTCCTCGAGTCACATGTAGTGTTTCTGCCAATTTTTGTTGCGATTGGGTTGGATCAACATCCGAAAACGCCTGCAATTCCTCGTCTTCGAACTTTTTCGCTGCACCAGGATGTTCATTGTCTGTCAAATCGAAATCTCCACTTTTAAATTGACGAAACCATGTCTCACATGTTCTAATCTCTGGATCATGTTCACCATAAGTTTCTACCAGCAACCGGTGAGCTTCAGCTGCTTTTTTCTTTTGATGAAATAAGAAAAGCAACGAATGCCGCAAATGCGATTTACTTGGAACGCAACTCGACATATTCACTGAGGTAAACAAATATGACGCTATTATTTTGGCGGAATGTGACTTGCGTATTTTTGTAGGTTAATGTCAATAGAAAAAAATTACATGCATGCCAAATCATAGAAATTTATACATATTGCTAGCGGCATCTACTAGTAAAACCGGCACACTTCAACAAACACACCTGGTATGAAGATGACGATGTTAAGTGTACGTAGGCATTCCACTATGCAAGTTCGGCATATCGAATAAGGTATACTGGGTATGCGGTATGATTCGTGCAAATATAGTAAAATGGTAGATTGTTTTGATTGTAGTACCGACCATAGCGAGACATGTTCGGAGTAAAATGTCGTTTAGTTTATGTTGATAACTTTAATAGGTTTCGAGAAAAAGGCGATTAAAGTACTCGAGTGGCCGAATTAATCGCTTGCTGCCCTCCGCTCTCCCTTCTTCTATACTTACCTCTTAGTCTTGCGGACCTTCGGGACTAATTCTATATTATTTCTAAGAGTATTTGCTAGCAATATACAGGAAAAAGGACTCGATTTTTTTAAAAGGAACCTGGTCTTAAGACCGCAGGGTGGTTCAGGAGAGACATGTAATTAGAGCCTTCCTAAAAGCCTAGACATTCAGAGGAGATATGCACTCTATCTACCTATCTACCTAGCTGGTCGGTTTTTGAGCAGCGTGCTTCAGAACATTTCTTCGAAACAGAATTTTCGAGAAAGTAAAAGGATTTGTGTTGCGAAAGATTATTAAAAAAAATGTACAATTTTGATTAATTGTATGTTTTTTTAGAAAAATAATTAAAAACGTCTATGGATCAATTTTATTTTTATATACTACATATTCCAAAAATATTTGCCTCCTATTGGATTCCTTCTGTCATTTCTGTTCTTTTTTTTTAATTTATGATGTGATACTACACTGTAGTATTTATTACGTATTTACCTAATCCACTCCCAAAAGTATGCTATATGTATGTAGACAAATATAAATATGTATGGCGACAAACAGTTATTTCACTGAATTCCTAAATCATGCATTTTTCATAGGCAATTCGCTTCGGGTTCTGTATTTATGAATCTATAATACATACACATTTATGAATGTGTGCATATGTATATGTGAATTTTAAAAACATACATATATTATCACCGTTCGTATGCATATGTAAATAAATAATAAAAATTTCATACATACATATATGTACATATATCTATTTGTATTAGCTTTTTGATATTACGTTATCATTGCCTTATGCCCACCCACCCTATATGTATATACGAGTACATATGTACATAATCACAAGTAGAGAGAAGTTAAACTAAGAAACTAAATTTAGTTTGCAGAATGTGTGCTCAATCAATTAATCGAATCTGCTGATTAATTTGAAATAGGTCAATTGTTAAATCATTTATATTTCACTAAAAAAATGGTAAAAAATCTAATTAATTTTTCAGGGGTGTTATAGATTTAGATTGTTGTCAGAATCAGAATTTAAACCGACAAAATACTTAAGGGGTTATTAGTAGATTCGGATTATGGATTTGCAGGTCGGTTTCATTTTTGAATCAGAATTTGTATCGATTTTGTGGGTTGTAGAATTAAACCGAGCAGGTAATCGTTGACAGAATTGTGTACTAACTTCTTTGCAAGCGGAAATTTAATAAAAAATAAATCATGAATAATGGGTTTTACAACCTGGAATGCGATAATTGGTGTAAAAATAGTCAAGAGCACTTTGTTTCTCATTGTCGTTCAGACCTAACTTCCAGCGTGGACAAATCAAGCCGTTCAAAGTCTTTAGCGCTTTTATTGTAACCACCGATACTGTCGCGCAATGGAGATAGTTGAGTCATTACCCACAGACTGTTGATAGGAGTATTCTACCAAAAACCGCAGTGTCGCTGAAAGTTAAACCACAGGTTGAACCACAGTCTGTCTAACTCATCTATCGTTATATTCAAGTCAATCGGTCGGTAACTTTTGGAGATTTTTGGAGATTACTGGATTTTTCAAAGCGGACATAGATTTTTTATATATAATATTATTTGAAAAATGAATAAAAAAAAACATATTTGAAATAAAATTAAAATTATTCTCCAATTAATTACATTGACCAACAGAAGCGAGAGGCTTTTTGTCACATGAAATCTGCTATCAAACTTTGAATATATTAGGTCAAGTAAAAAGTTCGTTCGGTTTTTTTTATTGATTTTTCAAAATATTATAACTTTGTGTACACTTGACCGATTTAAGTCAGATATGCGCCGTTTTGTTCGTAAACTTGTTGCCAACGTGATGCCAACTTCATTATACCCATATTGGCAAAAAACTCGGAGAGCCAATTTTCACAGGCCTCTCTTGAGGCCAACTTCTCACCATTAAGTGCGTTCGTCATGAACAGGAAAAGATGGTAATCACTTGGTGCCAGGTCTGGACTATAAGGTGGGTGCATTAGGACCTCGCATCCGAGCTCCTGTAGCTTCTGGCGCGTCACCAAAGACGTGTGTGGCCTGGCGTTGTCCTGATGGAACACAATTCGTCCTCTGTTGATCAAAGATGGCCTCTTCTGGATGAGTGCTGCCTTCAAGCGGTCTAGCTGTTGGCAGTAGTGGGCCGAATTGAGCGTTTGGCCATAGGGGAGCAGCTTGTGGTAGATGATTCCTTGCCAATCCCACCAAACACTCAGCAAAATCTTCCTGGCCGTCAATCCTAGCTTGGCCACCGTTTCCGCCGGCTCACCACGTTTCGACCACGACCGATTTCCCTTGACGTTGTCGTAAGTGATCCACTTTTCATCGCCAGTCACCAAACGCTTCAGAAATGGGTCGATTTTATTGCGATTCAGCAGCGATTCGCAGATCGAAATTCGGTCCATCATGTTTTTTGCGTTAGTTCGTGTGGCACCCAAACATCGAGCTTCTTTTTGAATCCAAGGTTATGTAAAAGGTTCCAAACGCTTTTCTGGCTTATCTTTAGTTCCTCAGCAATTCAATAAGTGCTCACGTGATGATCTGTTTCCACTATTTCCATGATTTTATCGTAATTTTCGACGACAGGCCTCCCGACGCGTGGTGCATCTTTGACATCGAAATTACCGGAACGGAACCTAGCAAACCACTTTTGTGCTACACGTTCGTCTACATTATCGGGCCCATAAACTAAATTAATTTTTTCAGCCGCTTTGGGTGCTTTTTCGCCTTGATCGAAGAAAAATTGTAAAATGTAGCGAATTTTCTCTTTGCTGGTGTCCATCTTTAACGAGCGCTCACATCGCACTGACTCAATCAATCGTAAAACTGTCAAAGACAAGACTTTTAGCGCGAATAAACAAGTTTCCAGCGGCGTATAGTATGACATGATGCGACACGTAACACTAGTACTATGGACAATAACGCCATCTATTAGATAAAAACCGAACCAACCTTTTACTTGACGTAATATGTGGCACTAACCGCGGAACCGATTTTCGGCCGAGCTCCCCCTCCAATTTGTGGTTTTGCGTCTTGATTTTTTTCTTTGTGATGTCATTTGGCCACTGAATTTATGTGGGTCTACGCGAAAGACCGGGTTCATGCCGATAAAACTTTAACTCTTGAGTACTTGAAAACCAATATTCCCCCAATCATACCTGTAATACCGCCCAATATGTGCCAAAAAGTGATAGAAAATTGCCTCAAATGGCTCGAAGCTTGCAAGAATTCGTGAGGCGGCCATTTGAATGATGTAGTGTTTCACATACCTACATATAATGCCAAAGTTCAAACTTTTTGAAAGAAAGGGAATTTCATAAAAAAAATTATATCCATTATATCTACTTTTATCCTCGAAACCCCGAAATGGATAACCCTGTATATTGGACTTTTCTATAGAGCTGTGTATCTATTCAGCTTCCTTGTACTCTTCCTTTTTATTTTTACAACGTCTTTAACTGAGAGAATTTGAAAAATTTCGTCCAACAGTAATCGAATAAAGGGTACAATGAGGCCTAATCTCGGATGGCGGTGTCATGAGCTTCACAAGAATAGCAAGATTCTGAATAGACGAGCTTCATATTTCAAATTTGAGATTGGGATAAGCCATATAAAGGTTGATCACACATTATCTGGGGAAAGATATAACGGTCAATCTTGGCTAACCAACCGATATTAATTTGAAAATACTCAAGTAGTGTGTCTGAAATATGAAAACACCACTATTCGAAGGTTCTAGTAATATTTATAAAAATAATTCAAAACAGTTAATTCTTTAAGTCTCTCTTTAAAAAACATATGTACCATATTTCTATTATGAGACTCCTAAATGTATCCCCCACTCTCGTTGTACTTCCAGAAGTTGGACAAGTCAAATGCGAAAAGAATTACGAAATATGCGAAGGCTGCGGGCAAAAAATTCACGATCGCTATCTGATGAATGTCGGCGAATCCAATTGGCACGAACATTGTTTGTCGTGTTGTTATTGTGGCATACAGTTATTCAATACCTGCTACGTGCGCAATTCAAAGCTTTACTGCAAACTCGATTACGATCGGTAAGAAAAGGAAGAAAGAAAAATATAAATATTTAATTCTGTCTTTAATATCTTTGTTTTTAACCCTTCCTTTCACCTCCCAACAGATTATTCAGCATCAAATGCACTGGCTGCTGTCACCCGATTCTGCCTCACGAAATGGTCATGCGACCGATACCGTCATTCATTTTCCACCTGCCTTGTTTCATCTGCTACATCTGTCGACTGCCCCTGCAGAAGGGCGAACAATTTCTGCTACGCGATGGTCAACTATTCTGCTGTCGGCACGATTTGGAGAAAGAGCTCTATTTGGCGACAGCACAACATTGTGGTTTTGTTGGATTGGACGAGGATGATTTGATGCGTCCACGTGATGGGCGACGCGGGCCGAAGAGGCCACGTACAATACTAACGTCACAGCAGCGTAAACAATTTAAAGCTTCATTCGATCAATCGCCCAAACCTTGTCGAAAGGTGAGAGAAGCACTGGCGAAGGACACGGGCTTGTCGGTGCGCGTCGTGCAGGTGTGGTTTCAAAATCAACGCGCCAAAATGAAGAAGATACAACGTAAAGCGAAAAATGGTGGTGGCGGCGGCAATGGCGGCGGCGTGAATGCACGCAGTGGCGATGAGAAGGACATCGGTAAGGATGATAAGGACATAAAGCAGGAATGCGGTCTAACCGGTGTGGATGGTGCTTATTTGAGTTTGGGCGATAGCGGTTTTGGCAGTCAGCCACTAAATCCCAATCTGCCCTTCTCTCCCGATGGTGAGTAACAAGCAATGGTCGCATAATTGATTTTCAAACATATTTACACGCTGCCTTAACTATCTTCCACAGATTACCCGCACAACTCCAATGATAGTTTCTGTAGTTCCGACTTGTCTTTGGACGGCAGTAATTTCGATCAGCTAGACGATGATGCTGATTCCTTATCGCTGAATAATCTGGAGCTACAGTCCACAGGCTCATCGGGTAATCAACATTCGAACCCGCACGATATGATTGCCAATCTCAGCACGAGTCTTGTCAATCCAATTGACAAACTGTATTTGATGCAGAATTCTTACTTTAATGTCGAGCAATAAGCCGTTTTGGGGAGGGGTTATGTGGAGTAGAGGATACGAATTTATTAGTTTTAAGAGGTCTAATAGTGGTAGAAAAGTACGAGATGTGATGTGGGTCGTTCGTATGTACATACATGCATATGTACGAGTATGTATGTACAAAAGTGTGCAATGAACTGAAGCCCAAGTTGGAATACGAGTGGAAGCGCGTAGAGGCGTGCGCCAGTTTCTCGCGTGAAGAAAGAAAGTAACAAGAACAAGAACAATGTGAATGAATATGAGGCAATTAATTATTTATATGTACTATATACATACATACACACATGCATATATACATACATACATACAAACATAAGTATTTAAGTTAATACTACCCAAGAAACCAAATTAATTAGGCAGATTCTGGCATGTTGCATACACCTGTAGTAACAACATTTGTGATTTAAAATTTAAATTTTATCAAAAACAAAAGAAAAAAAACAAAACAAACAAACAGATCTTATTATTATTGTTAGTTTTAAATAAATAAAAAAAAGAAATTAAACAAATTCGAAAATTCAATCATACAAAATTAACAAGCCAGGTGCCGGGACGGGGAGAGCTATGAGTTCTTCTTGTTCTTCTACGGGATTAAATCAACAAAAGCGCGCCTATTCAGGACACCAAGTGAGACCAGGTCGCTCTCCAGTCGGTCTGAAGGAACTTCACCTTCCTCTGCTAAAGTGTTTTTGTCCATCCCAATAATATAACCTTCTTAATTCGCTCAACGTTGTCAATGTCGTCGTATATCTTATACAGTTCATCGTTCCATCCTCTTCGGTATTCGTCGTGTCTATACGCAGAGGCCCATAAATCTTCCTTAACATCCTTCTCTCGAAGACTTTTAATTCCGAATCGTCGAAAATCGACATCGTCCACGCTTCTGTATCATACGAGTTACTTGTAGAGCTTTCCTTGGAGGTGTCGGATTTCCAACCTTTACAAGATGTAGTGGAGTACATTCTACCAGATATTAAATATAACAAAAAAACAAACATACTTAGGGGAATAATGATGTCCAGTCGTTTAAGTCTACATAAAACTAGCTATGATTTAGAACCATTCCTGTTGACAATATATGCATCGTTATGGACATTCAACAATGTCTTCAGTGAAAGCAGCCCCGGTAGAACTGCTCATCCTCCTATGGATAAAAAGTCTACTGATCTGGAGGAAGATTAACGCGAGTGGACCGAAGTCAGGCTAGCACGGATTCTTTGGACGCCATTGGCCCACCTAAAGATAAATGCCGATGAAGCATATACATACAGTAGTTTTTAAAAGAAGGTCCAGATCTTTGCGTGGAAACCACCGAAGTTCAACGGTATCTCTTCGACAGCTAGCTCAAGTGGAAGCTTAATACGGAGGAGAGGCTTTGATATGGTGGACTGCTGACAGCGAAACTCCATACGAGAAATCATGCTCTCTCTGTACTCTGCATAATGGTAAAAGCCACTCCAACGGCTGCACTCGACACCACTACTCGACATAAATCCGCTTTCACATTTGCGGCGTTAGATCAATTTTTTGCCTTATCCTTACACTTTAAATGGAAAAGAAAGTTTCAATCTACATTAAAAGAGGGCGAATGGCGCACAGACATGTGGCCCGCCAACAGAGCTTACAACACCAAGATGGATAGATCAAAAATAGCTGATGAAGTTGCTTCCTTTATCTGGTGCACTTGAGCTTCCGTAGTATTACAGTATTTTCAGGCAGAGGCCTTCGCGGTAGGAAAAGCTGCTGAGCTAGCTAACAGCGCGGTAATTCCGGTGAGGCGGTATCTTACAACGTATTATGGCGGAAGAAGTACTTAATAGTAGGCAGATAGTGGATACTGTGACTGCAGCGAAGCAACTGTACAATCTACTGATCGAAACCACTTATTTGATCACGCGGCCTTTGAAAGATTGTAGGACAGTTGTAGGTCTAAGTACAACTCCTGGGCTACTAGCTTCTCACGCGAGCAAAGTAGCCATTACTAGCAGGAACACATGTTGGTAGTGTTGGTAAGACGGCTTGAGTGAGATGTTGAAACACCTCCTGTTTCTATGCGGTCTTATTTAAATCAAATTTTAGGCATGTAGGAGCTCCAATGTTCAGAAGACTACAGAAAGTTTCAATCCTAGATACCAAAACCTTCTTAAACTTAACAGAAAGGCGTGGATGTCGGCGACTTCATCTCGAATTAAACTGAACCTCCAACTCGCGCCACAAGTCTATATAAGGTTTAGTAGCCAGCCAGGGTAACTTAATCTAACTGAAATCATCTGCAGCCATCAAAAGCCGCTTTAAATATAGTTATGTCGTCATAGTTCATGAGCTGAGTACCGCGCAGTCGGCTCATCTTCACACAATCCAAAAAAAATGTTTAGACGAGCTCCCGAAACGCTGTCATTACTAAATCTAGAGGCAACCAACCACGCACAACCGTTGGTGAAGTTTAACATAATCGACCATGATACTGAACCAGCTTGTTCCGCTAATTCAGAAAAAGAATCGCGGAAAAATCCACTTTACAGAATCTCTTGTGCATTTTTCTATAACCTTAGAAATGAGTCTCGGCAAATAATCAGAAATTTGTTTCCTCACACAGGTGGTTAAGTGAATTTCTCAAAGTTCGGCATGAGACAAATTGAAGATTCCAATATATGTAGTTATCAGGGAAATTTAAGGAAACTCTTGGTATCCCCGCGGATCTCTGTGGTTAGCGTCCTTACCTCAAGTCCTTTCTAATAGCTCTGTTCGCTGAATCTCAGTAAGAATTAGCCAGTAACGAAATATCAAAATTGCGCTCTCTCGGTGCAAATTTGACTAGTTTTTAGTCTACCAGAACACGGTTCAGTAAAAATTTTTAACAATTGTTACTGCCCTTCAGTTTACCGAACAGAGCTTTTCAGAATTCTTGAACTAATCATTCAGTTTCATTGTTCCTTTAACTCAATTCTTCATATTAATTATAATTTATTCTTATTAGCTGTTTGGCAAACTAGAGAGCATTAAGTAATCGAATGTCATTCTTTTTTCGTAACGAAACCGCAAAAATTATAGCAAAGCTTTAAGTGAAGTAAACTTTATTTTATAAATATAATTAAAAGCTTTAAGGACGTTCTGCAATGTTCAATACCAATCAGTCTATTTTTTTTTAATTAACCTCAAAAAAGAAAATATCAAAATCCAGATGGCGCTGTGTAGCAACTCTTATGTGTATGCCTTTGCTAAGTAATCTTAGGTTGCGTGCATAAACTTGCCTTGCCAGACTTTTGAGAACATAAAAAATAATACAGGAAATACACATTCACTGTCCGGCTACACAGTCAGCTGTTTTATTGCGCTAAGCGTCCAAATAATTGAAGTCTTACTGAATCGGCCAAACACATTTACAAAATGGTAAGTAATTAATTAAAAAATAAATAAATATAATAGGAAATAGTTATTTTTGTATACTCTACCTCCCAGCTCTTCTACTCATTTTTCAAATCACTTGTCGGCAAAGACGTTGTGGTTGAATTAAAGAACGATCTGAGGTATGTTGACATTTAATTTTGCACATTTTCCCGGCTTTTCTAATTTTTTTAATGCATACTTCTTTTTAGTATTTGTGGCACATTGCATTCGGTGGATCAATATCTGAACATCAAACTTACAGATATTAATGTTACGGACCCCGATAAATATCCACATATGTTATCTGTGAAAAATTGTTTCATTCGTGGCTCCGTTGTGCGGTACGTCCAACTGCCCGGTGATGAAGTAGATACACAATTGCTACAGGATGCCGCACGTAAAGAAGCTGTTGTGAGCACGAGATAAAAATACGTGTTTAATGTAGTTTTTACTTGGGTACATCCTCATACATATATTATCACGTCAGTAATATTTATAGTTTGAAATTTTAGAAATCCTCGTTAGCGGTTTGCTAGTGCTTTTGTGAATGATAAAATTGAAAATGACACCGAATATAATACTTGAAGAAAAAGTGTAATGAATGAAATCATTAAAGTTTTCGTAGTTATTATTGGAAGTTTTACCTGTGGATTAAGAAATGGTACTGGGTGAGTACACCAAAAGTATTCTTATTATTGAGTTAATCCATGAATGGGATTAGATGCTTTATGTTAAATAAAGTAAATACTGGATATTTTTTTTCTACGGAAGTCTCCGATTAGAAAATATATGCTGGTGTATAGGCTGGATTCGATCTTATTAGCAGTGGGAAGAAAAAAATCGAATTGAATTAAGAAGGGTCTGATTTGATTGACCGCGTATTTGTTGAGATATTGTTGTTTTTGATGTGACCGCAAAAATATTCCCCCAATTAATTTTTGGGGAATGACAGTCCTTGGTCGAGTAAAAATACAATAGACATGACAAGTCACTGTTCTGTTGTTGTTGTTGTAGCGTCTGTTAGATCCGCCGACTAGGAGCAGTTAAAATCAATCCAAGCCATCTACCGTCAGGTCCAGGGAAGGAGCTGTCTCGACGGGTTCGGAGCAGAAGGAGATCGGTATGGACTTTAAAAGGCATGCAAAGAGGATTTTAATATCGTGCGGGAATTCATTGCATGCAGGACAAAGGTGGGGTGGATAGATATTACATATCCAGATCTTAACTCTACCATTATTACACGGACCTCTCGTGGCCAATCGAGCTCTAGCAATAGTGGGTGGTTGGATACCTGGACGCCATTCACGGGAAGAGAGTTTACGAAGGTGTGACAGAGTCTTGTTGAAAGACATTTAAGCCTGTCGGTATGCCGTCCTGCCCAGCGGTTCGGTTCTAAAATGTTGTATGTAGTCATGCAAATTGGGTAATCCACTCCTGATGTGCCTAGGTGGTGCTTCAGCTTCCAATAAGTGTCTGTTAGGAGGGTGCCGACGGTATCATCCAAGCAAATTTTGCATACACACAGTATAGACGTTTCACTTTGTAAGTGGTGTATCGGCGACATCAGGGATGATGGGAAACATCACAATCCTCAGGGAGATGCTCTGGCAATCGTGTAGCTTCTTCAAGTACTTCTGTTGTTGTTGTTTTTGTTGTATCCACAAAAATATTGCCCAAAGTTGATTTTGGGGAATGTTGCGAGAGTGACAGTCTTTGGACCGGATCGCTCCGGTATAAACCCCGACTGTCGCGGGAACTTTTGGACAGGTATGTCTTACCTCGGGGAAAATTCTTGAACCTTTACTCCGCAGGACTGATATTCCATAGTGCCGGCGTCCATTATTGGTGAAACTAAGTTAATGATCGGCCGGCCAAATGCCATGTAAGCTGCGAGCATTGTTTCTTTATCTTTCTTCTACGTGCTGTCAGCTAGAAATATAATGATTTTATTGCTATCCAGTTCGGGCCGGTACTCCTTTGTCCAGCTGGTGAAGAGGGTAGCCGGTGATTCTGCTAGTTGCAGTTGTAGCTGTCGTGCAGTGAAGGGAAAGGTCGACGTGATAGTTCACTTTGAAACAGACATTATCAATATACTGGCCAACTCTCATGGCGGCCGGTTCCACGCTCCGTAGTTGAAACGGATTTCATCCGACCAAACTTTTTTGTTTTTTTTTTTTTGTCGGCCTAATCCCATTAGGTCAACAGGTAGAGGACTCTTTCCTACTTTTCCATTAGTCAACAGGAAATTATAAAGTAATACATAGAACAGCCACCGGACGTGAAAATTTTTCGACATACGTAAGATTGCTGAACAAGCTCACCGCTACAGAAGCTAGAAAAATCACACCACTCACCCACCACCCACCTGGCTACCAAACCTATAATTCAATTTTTTGTCCATTTCGGGGTCTTCCGTTTTTCATGAAAGCGGAAAGGCAACTCGTAACAGGAAACCTACCACAATTTCCTTCAGGGTGATTATGAACATTAAGGTGGGTCAATTTGTCTCACTGTTGTCGACTGCCTGAATTATTGTATGCCCAACTTTACTTTTTATAGACTTTCGAAGAAGAATTGAATTATGTCTTCATACATACAATTGTATATATGAGCATGTATGCATGTGTGCATGTGAGGAAAGAAAGAATGAAGGAAAGGAAACAACAAAAAGTAAATCTAAAGTCGTTAAATAAAGTATGCGTTAAAACGATTGCCATAAATGGAAATGGCGACCATATCGGAATGTCATTAGAAGGTCAGTATTGTTGAGCGCCCAACAAGTAGCCATTGCTCACATTACCATTTCCGCTTGGAGCTCCTTTCAGAGCTGCGAAAGAGCTATAAAACAAAATAAATAACGCATAAATAAAAACGAAAGTACACACACAACCAACCCATAAAGCAGGCAGCCCACCATCTAAGGAGCCAAGTAACCAAAGGTCAACAGCCAACAGTCGTTGACATCGCGAAAGGTCGCACTCCATTCGAAGGAAGTCATAAATCGCATGAAGCCAAACGACACATCGCCTCCAGGCCATCAAATGCGCCACCACATTCTGCACACATCCTCATACACCGGTGAATGTGAATATATGAATGTGTGTTGTGCAAATAAGCACACAATCGCCCTCGAATTCTTTAATTTTAACGTTGCAATATTATTCATTGTTATTTTCAATATTATTTGGGAGAAATAAATTCGCATCTGTTGTTGGTTATAACAAATTTTAATGCCCGCCAGACCTCAAAATTACCGAATGTGAAGATGAAGGTGACCATAAGTGTGTCAATAGCAATAATACACGTGGAAACGAGTGAACGAGAAGGGGTCCAAAGGCACGTAGAAAGAAAATATTCATTTACGGCAATTTTCAAAGGAAGATCGCTTAAACGGAGTCTATAATTGAACTGGTGGGTCAACCACCTTCAGAGTTCTTTCACTTTAAAGCTACCATTGCAACTTCGTGTGTTTCAAAATCAGGATACCCTAGGCTTACGAGCTGAAGTATCCTTTTCCTCGATGCTTTAGGCATTTATTGTATTTTATAAAGCAAAATCGCTAACATTTCCTAGAGCTATTTCTTTCCCGTATAGAGTCTTCGGTAAGGATTGAACAATGAGGTAGTGTTTTAGCAACTCTTGCGCCTTTATGTTCCTATAGAGATATAAGCCATACTACTATCGTGAGCACCGATTTAGACAGTGTAGAGATTTTGTCATTTTCTTGTCGATCCAGTATTGGCTACGTTGAAGGTGATTTCCTCATGTTATCTTCGGTTAGCCGTCGGGACGAAAGTCCACCTTATCGAATTCGTATAAATTACTGTGTTCCTTATCATTGTGGTTTTAGACCTGGTAAATCCACAATTGATCAGAAATTCAGCATTCGTTAAGTCTTGGAAAATACCCAGGAAAAGATTACCTGTTGACCTGTTAGGTCTCCGAAAGGGTGACAACCCTTGGCCGGATAAAATCCGAGTCAACTCCGGTATGTAGAACCGCCTGTCATGTGCAGACTTCCTCCTTCCTGATGTCGCCGGAACATCACTTGCACAGCGAAGCATCTATGCTACGAGTTAAGAAGCATAATGATTTGCTGTGCAAGCAGATCCTATTGGGATGTTACCGTAGGGAGCGCCCCAATAAGCATTTAATAGAAGCTGAACCTCCACCTAGGCACATCAAGAAGGGAGTACTAGACTTGAAGGACACAATCCAGCAATATGTGCCACAACCGCTGGACAGGACGGCGTACAGACAAGCACTGAACGCCATTCACCAGGAGTCAGTCAATACCTTCAAAGACTCCCTTCCCGTGAATGGCGTGATCGGAGACTAAGCACCACCTGTGGCAGACAACGCACTCGAGCTGCCTCGAGAGACCCGCGTGACACTGGCACAGCTTAGGTCAGGATACTGTAGCAGGTTAAACTTCTACCTATCCAGACTTTGACCTCAATATACTCAACGTAAGCCCACCTTGTGGAGAGTCTCCGCATGACACTAACTATCTTTTTTTAAGCCGACACATCTAACCCCCCTCGCCCTTTGGTACGATCCCGTGGAAACGGCACGTTTCCTGAACCTTCCGTTAGATGACCTCGGTGACTTAAATTGATTTCAAACCTGTCCCTATGTGGGGTTAACGTACGTGTAGCCACAACTACAACAACAACAACCCTGGAAAAGAGGATCGAAACAAACCTCTTTCGTTAATTTTAAAATAGGTACCGAGAGCATAACCTTATTAGAGAAGGAATAGTCTGATGATTTGGGCTTCATTGACCTCAATAGCCGCGCCTTTAATTGTCTGCTTTCTACATACAGGGTAAGGAAGCGAACCGTATGGATCTGGTAGAGAGAACTTGACGAAATATCTCCTCTCATCACAGCGCATTCGTGATTCTGCTCCCACGTCGTCTCAAAACAATGCCAAAAGGTGGTATTTGGGACTGAATAGTCAATTGAAAAGTAAAGTCCTCTCTCGCCGAACAAAACCAAACTTCACAAGTCCCACATCATTCCATTTCTTCTATGAAACGACATTGTCATAGCTAAGCTGATTAAGTGCCAGCGGCTACGTTGGCTAGGCCATGTTGTCCAGTTGGATGAGAACAAATCAGCTTTCGATGCAGTACCTTCTCATAACTCATCTTGGTTGTTGCAGATATGAAAGCTAAGATGCATGAGACTTAAGCTCGAGAAGGCAGAGCCGTCTATGAGAACCTGGACCCAAACTTTAGGCCTAAAACACGGGAACCGCACCAAATGAGTTTTGCTATCGAGTTTGGAGCTGTCTGTAATAATAGGTACGGACCTTTGATCTAAAATTGTTGAGATAATTTAGCCTACCTCTTTCGAAATTGGTGTAGGGTTTGGTTTCGCACCGCCGTTCTTCCAGATTAAATTTGATAGTATGTTTTTTTTTTCTTTCATACCGGCGAGCAATATTGCCTCTCAATCTCAAAAGTCAACAGGCTACAGATTTCCTCCTGTAGAAAACTTCCTCCGAGACAGTTTTTATTAACCTTTTTCCACGTTGTCATTCCTCTATCACCTTCATTTTACGTACATTCGGAGCTTCCCTCGCACACACTTAAATAAGGCGGCACTGTATAATTTCCCAATATATTTACAACCATCCTTATGTTGGTATAATTAAACTGCAATATTTCTTAAATGGATAATTGCACATGAATATGTTTCCTTACATAAAATATTATTATTGTGGCTTTTGCCTGGTTTTTGGTCCTTGCGACTGACTGAGAGTGGTGCACATAGAAATAGCTTACACATAATTTATCAAATTTATTTCCAAAAAAAAAAACAAAAAACAAGTGAAGCTTTAATGCAGCGAATTGATTTTATAACTCTAACTTTAAGGAAGTAAGGTTAGGGAGAATGTACTATAAAGTGAACTAAAGGTTGGTTCACCAAGTCACAGCCTTCGACGTGGCGGTAAAGATGAGAGACGTGTAGCTTTGGAAGAGACTTCAGGAACTTCAAGGAGCAAGTCCACATTTAAACACAGCGTCCTTCTGCTTATGTAATAACTTTCTTTAGGTAACTTTGATGACAACCCTTCTAATGCAAAAGTTATTCTCGTCCTGCTACATGGTGCAGAGGCGTGGATGATAACGACATACGTTGTTTCGGTGTTGAGAAATTTCGAGAGAAATGTTTAGCGAACGTTTTATGGATATTTGCGCAGACGATGGAACGATGAACTGTACAAATTATACGGTGCCATTGACATGGCTCATCGAATTAAAAGACGTTCGTATGGGCGGAAACTCTCCAGTTTTGAAAGTTTTCGACCCGACGGCTGAAGAAAATAAAGACCTTCACTCGTTTGAAAAAAATCATGTGAAAAAGGGTCTGCCCTCTTGAAATCGAATGCCAAAGATTCACCTTTTGAGCTCTCTTTTAGGCTACCAAACTACATTTGAGCTCGCTTACAAGGGTTTCAAAATTTGTGCTGGTCTCCCACCGATCTCTGCAGGCGATGCCCAAACATAACAGATAATCTTTCATTTTCTGGTCACAGGGACGTATACAGAAATTGTAAGGCAGACTAACTTGCCACGCTAGGCACGACCAAACAGATTCTTTTGCTAAATGCAAACTGCTACTCAATGACGTTATTTACGAGCAGGCTGAATTAAGATGGAACCACACTGCTACTTGCAGACCTTCTAGACAAACTTGACCGAAATGGAACCGGAAAAAGTCGCGCGATATATACTCTCTCAAAAGAGTGAACATCTCCAAGGTTGTGGAACCGTAACAGGTCACTGGCATGCGGCGAGGTTGGGAGTTTCCTTTAGGAGATGCTATAGAAGTTTGTAAGAGGGATGGAAGGGGCAATAAACGGTCTCTCATCTCCTCATGCCTTGGGTAGAACTCGGGAGCTGCTTTCATCGATGATTTGTATAAGACAGTGCATGGATAGTGAAGCTTAATGATCGGATCTACACTGTAGTGTATTGATACTTACACATCGATAGCTACTCCAAGCCAACCTAAGACACTTAAATTAAAATTTAAAAAATTAGAAGCCTCCCTATCTGTCTTTTATTATGTTATCTTCTTCTTCTTCTTTATTGGCGTTGGCACCGCTTACGCGATTATAGCCGAATCAATTATAGTGCGCCATTCCTCTCTTTTTTTCGCTGTCTGGGGCCAGTTGGAAATACCAAGTGAGGCCAGGTCGCTCTCCACCTGATCTTTCCAACGGAGTGGAGGAGCAGAGGAAGAGGGACTCTGCTTCCACCAGCGGGTACTGCATCGAATACTTTCCAAGCTGGAGTGCTTTCATCCATTCGGATGACATGACCTAGCCAGCGTAGCCGCTGTCTGTTCAATCGCTGTACTATATGAATATCATCGTATAGCTCGTACAGCTCATCGTTCCATCGTCTACGGTATTCGCCGTTGCTAATGTCCAAAGGACCATAAATCGTTCGCGGAACTTTTCTCTCGAAGACTGCTAGAGACTTGTAGAGTTTGGTTTTCGTTCGTCGGGAGAGGACTTTACTTTTCAATTGCCTACTCAGTCCAAAGTAGCACCTGTTGGCAAGAGTGATTCTGCGTTGGATTTCCAGGCTGACATTGTTGTTGATATTAATGCTGGTCCCTAGATAGAGGAAATTATCTACGACCTCGAAGTTATGACTGTCAACAGTGACGGTGATTATGTTACCTGGCATTAAAAAATATATACATACGAGTATGTTCACACAAATATTTTTATTAAAATATAAACTTTATTCTTTATTCAAAATTGACTTTACACATTATACATACATATGAGTATATACATAAATACTCTTGTACATAGTATACATATACTTGCGCATTATAAAATCTTAAATGTTAAATACTTAATCTAAACAATTTTAAAACTTTTTCTACTACATACATACATACATACAAACATACAAATATGTAGACAATTTCTGTACATAACAAACCGGAGTATAATTTAACAATTACAAATTTTATTTCCATTTTTGATTAATTTTTTTGCGCTCAACTTTAATGACAAGAACGTGTGAGACATCATTAAATGACAAGAAGACAAAGAAGATCAAAATGGTAGTAAAAAAAGTCGTCATTGCCAGAGAGAGAGAGAGTTTAATTTATGTTGGCAATGACAGTTAAATGCGGTTGCTTTGATTTTATGCCACAAAATGGGGATGCATTATTATCCTTCTCCATTGCTCTTATTATGACTTTAAAATTTTTTTTTACATTTATATATATACATATATATTTTTACATATACCATATATATATTTTTTTAATTAATATACAACCTTTTCACATGACAAATTGATTTTGAGCAGACTTGGGCTTGAATAAATTAAAAAAAAAAAATTATTTCAGCTCGTTCTGGCTTAAAGGAAAATTTATATTTTTTTATTTTAATCTTCAAGTCTACAACACACAAGTTTAATATATTACATACAACCAACTATTTGCAAAAATATACTTCTGCTCAAATATAAACGAGACTTTATCCATAACTCGACTTGGACAAGACATATGGCCATACTTTTTTTTGCTTAGGTTGGCAGGACTGTTATATGTTTACATGTCAAATTTGAGCGCGATCTGTCACATAGTTTTTTTTTTACGGCACTATAAACAAGTCAACCTCGAGTGTGTTTTTCGAATTTTACTATGGAAATTAACGTTGAGCAAAGAGTTTGTTTGAAATTTTGTTATTCCAATGGAATAAGTGCGACGGACGCAATGAAAATGTTGCAGAAGGCATATGGGGAGTCTTGCCTATCACGTGCACGTATTTTTGATTGGTATAAGTCGTTCAAGGACAGCCGTACATCGCTGGAGAACTTGCCTCATGATCATCGTCCAGCAACGTCAATAAACGAAGAAAACGTCGAAAAAGTAAAGAAAATTGCGTTGGAAAATCGTCGTGTGACTGAAAGAGAGATAGCTAGTGAGCTCAACATATCAAATGGATCCGCTGATAGCATTATTCACGATGTTTTGGGCATGAGACGTGTGTCTGCTCGAATTGTTCCAAAATTGTTGCTCATACGTCTCGTCTTGTACGCGATTATTTGACCAAAAACAACGTAAATATTGTTCCGCAAGCACCGTATTCACCCGACATGACACCGTGTGACTTTTTTCTTTTCCCTAAACTCAAATTGCCGCTTCGTGGAAAGCATTTTCAGTCGATTAAAGTCATAAAAGAGAATTCGAAGAAGCAACTGAAAGCCATACCTAAAGCGGCCTACCAGAAATGTTATGAAGATTGGAAAAAAAGGTGGCATATGTGTATCGGCTCTAATGGTGACTATTTTGAAGGGGATAATATAAATATTGAAGAATAATTAACCGTTTTTGTTTTATTGAACAGTCTCGTTTATATTTGAGCAGAAGTATATCAGTTCTTCTCTGCAATTTTAACTACTAAGATTTTTAAATTATTAAAAATTGTATTTTGTATATTAAATTTAATTTTTTTTTAGCTTATTTTATTCTTTGTACATCTAACCCAATTTAAATTTAAAATTTTTTATGATTTAAAATTTTTCATCGTCAAACACACCCACGTTCTGCCTATGCTATTATTCTTACGCTCACGACTTTTTAGAGCGAAGTTTAATTGCTAAAACTTAGAGGTAGAGATATCCTCAGCAGGTGTAGATCGCAAGTGAGCTTCGCTTTTTTGAATTTTTTTTTTCATCACCACTTACCCCACTTGTTGGAAATTTCGTTTGAGGTCAATTGGAGATTCAATTATATTTCCAAATTTTGTATATTGTTTTCCAAGTCTAATTCAAGTGGAAAAAACAATGCCTCCTCCAGCAAAAGGGTATTTTTTTTTTACATACAAATTTTCGGAATCACTTTCGAAATCTCAAAAGATTATCTCCCGTGAGCTTATTTTAAAGATGTTTTTTTCACAACTTGGCAGCGAAGGCAATTCAATTCGCCTAAGATCTCCTCTAATTTTCACGCTTTTATGTCTTTCACTCGCTTTTTTTTATTTATATAGGGTTATCCAATTCGTGGTATTAAAAATACAGCACTGTATTTTGACATTTGTCAAACCAAACCTGTTTTGTTTTAGTTAAAAGTCAGGCGATTTGAAAATGGACCGCCTAACAACCGCAAAACGCGTTAAAATTATTAAAACCGACTACAAAAATGGTGATTTAAAGGTGGCCACGTTCCATAATTTAAGCTTAGATTACGGTGCAACTACTGAAACAATTGGAAAGTTTTTAACAAAATTGAAGAGACTGGGTCGGTTACAGATATTTTAAGGCCTGTGCATCATCGTTTTGCTCGTTCCACCTCAAATATTGCTACAGTAAGTAAAAGTGTAGCCGAAGGCCCGAATTTGTCTATTTCTCGAAGTTCCCAAGAGCTGGGGCTTTCTTGGACTTACACTTACATACATATATCCATATAAAGTCTAGCTCACACAACAACACCATTCACAACGCCAAGCAGTGGAGGGCGATTTTTCGAAGAAAATTTTCTTCAGCGACGAGGCACATTTCTTACTCTGGGGGGATACGTAAATAAACAAAATTTTCGCATTAGGGATACCGACATTCCTCAAATAATTGAGGAGAGACCTTTATACCCAAACAAGCCTAGTAACTGGTGCGCTTTGGTCCTGAGCTTACTTCTTAGAAAACGGCAACGGCGAGACTGTCACTATCAATTCGAAGCGTCGAAGGCCGACTTTTTTTGGACTGTGATTTTGAAGAACACATCTTAGACAACATGTGGTTTCAACAAGCTGGTGCCACTGGTGTGTATGGTATGAATTATCAAACAGGAATCAAAAGATTATTGGATTGTACAAAGGAAAAAAGGGATGCTTAAAAAGATTAGACGACCAAACACCCTTTCCCAATTATTTGCATTCCTATTGCATTAATACGAGGTGTGACAATTAAGTAATGAGACTGATTCCATAAAAACCTTATATTACACAATTATTCCACAACTCTGCCATCCCCTTCAAAGTAGTACTCTTGGGCAGCTATACAACGATTCCAGCGTGTTTTCCATGCTTCATAATATTTCTGGAACACTTCGACTGGGATGTCCACGAGTACCCTCGTCACGGCCGCTTGGATGTTCTCAATCGACTCAAAATGGGTTCCTTTGACCATCGTTTTTTTTTCTAGGGAACAAAATAAAAGTCACAGGGTCACATATCGGGCGAATAAGGCGACTGTTGCAACACGGCGATCCCTTGTTGTCGTGATGAGGGATCCAGTTACAAGCGATGTCTGGGCGCACTATGTTGACACCTTTTCGCAATCTTTCGACTACTTGGCGATAGTAGACTTGATTACTTCTTTGTGGACGATTCCACGGCTATCAAAATCATGCACTTTTACACTTTTAGCCTACGTTTCCGAAGCTGTTTCACCCAATTTGGCGCAAAATTTTATCGCGACGCGTTGCTCTTGATTTCGTTTCATTTTCGTGACGAGCACAACGAAAACACGTTTACTCAACACGACATAGCAGGCGAACTAAACAAGCTAGAGCGATGGCAAATATATCAATGGAGAGGAGAAGGATTCCGGGAGAAGAGAAAGGGTATTTTAAGGTCGCAGGGTTACCACAATCGCGGCAATATAATCAGTCTCATTACTTAATTGTCACACCTCGTATTTCAACAGCGGTTGTAAACCTGCTAATCAATAGGCCAACGGTGAAGTGAGTTGAAATGTATGAATCAATAAGAACAGCTTGTGCTCTAGGTATTGATTAACTGTATTCAAAATTATACGATCATTTGAATGTTGTGAAGTTTCACATATAAGGATAGGGTTCAAAATTTATAATAAAAATAGAATTTCATGAAAAAAGTAATTTTAGTTGCCTCTATATTACTATACTAATAAAAAAATTCACAGTTTTCAAGCGTTAGTTTTGTCAGCTGATTTAATGTTTGACCAGATCGGACATAAAAGCGTTCAACTAATAAAAGTGCTGCCGGATAACAAATATTTAATGCATTTTCAATTTAGTCTCCATTCATTTTTCATTAGAAATCCAAGTTTATAAAAGAGTTTAAATTTCATGTGAAGAAATATGTTGGATATCCAATTGATATACATAATATTTAAACGTTTGCTCCAACATTGGCAAAAAAGTTTGTTTCATGCTTACTGGGACAAGCCAATTCACTAGCCTGCTGAACCTCAAACAGGGGAAGAAGAAGACCTATACATTGGTGAACTAATTGATAATTTGAAAACCAAATCATTCTCCAGTGTCTATCTATTTTTAAATTAAGCTACTTTTTACAATTTTTTGTAAACATTTACATATGTTTGTACATAAATTTACAATACAAAAACTCGTTTACATATGTACATATGAAATTTGGGGTAAACACATCTGAGTGCAGACTCGAGGGTATTAAGGAAGCCCTTGACGAAAATAAAATTGCAAACTTTCTTTAACAACAAATCGGGTTCATTGGTGAAATATTAAAAATGTTTTTGTTTTTTTTTTACATATTTTTAAACGTACATATATTTAAACATATAAACATAGCTTTAAAAATAACATTTATACACTCTCATATATTTATGTAAGCCACATATATTACTAGTATTATTTTTAGTTAAAAAATTCGATGTTTTGTGTAAAATTTGGCTTAAAAATCTATTATCTGTTGATTGCACACTTTTTTCTATGTTTTATACAATTTTTTTATGCATTTTAATGTACATACATATGAATATTCTTAAAACTAAATTTTTTTATAATACAGTGTCTCACCATCGTTTGATATACTTAAATATACAATTTAAATTTGGTGATGTTAATGAAAATTTTCATACATATTGTCGTGAAAGTAAATATGTACATATGTATGTATATAGAGACAAATATTAGTATGTCTATTAGGGTGCCCCTCATTTTTATATAGTATAAATACACTATTTCTTTGCAGCATATAGAGTGTTTCAAAGTAGCCAAATTGCAACAAAAAGTATACGATTTTACTGAGAATAAGATTTATTAAATTATGGACATGAAATTATAATAACTTTATTTCCTCAAACGATGCATAACTCCTCTGAAAATTTGTGTATTAAAATATTTAAACCAGTCGTGAAACCCTGTGCATTAGTCACAATATTCATCAAAGGATTTCGCTGTTGTATGTACACATATACGTACGAGGTGTGACAATTAAGTAATGAGACTGATTATATTGTCGTAGTTCCCTTCTCCCGGCATCCTTCTCTCCATTGATACATTTGTAATCGCTATAGCTTGTTTAGTACGCCTGCTCTGTCGTGTTGAGTAAAAGTGTGTTCGTGGTGCTCGTCACGAAAATGGGAAAATATCAAGAGGCGTCGCGATAAAATTTTGCGCCAAATTGGTCGAAACAGCTTCGGAAACGTACGCTAAAATTGTAAAAGTCCATGGTGCTAGTGTTCTTAGTCGTGCCCAGGTGTTTCGATGGCATAAAGAGTTTAAGTTTAAGTAAAGGCTCACATGAGCAAGTCGAAGGTGAAAACGATGATTATTGCCTTTTTTGATAGCCGTGGAATCGTCCACAAAGAATTTCTTCCACCGGGGCAAACCGTAAATCAAGTCTACTATCGCCAAGTACTCGAAAGATTGCGAAAATGAATCAACAGGTTGCGCCCAGATATCGCTCGTAACTGAATCCTTCATCACGACTACGCACCGTGCCACACCGCCCTCAGCGTGTCCCAGTATTTGGCCCCGCCGTGTTGCAACAACCGCCTTATCCACCCGATATGTCACCCTGTGACTTTTTTTGTTCGCTAGAACAAAATCGGTGGCCAAAGGAACCCATTTTGAGTCGATTGAGGATATCCAAACGGCCGTGACGAGGGTACTCGCGGACATCCCAGTCGAAGCGTTCCAGAAATGTTATGAAGCATGGAAAACACGCTGGAATCGTTGTATAGCTGCCCAAGGGGACTACTTTGAAGAGGATAGCAGAGTTGTAGAAATATACGATTTTTATAGAATCAGTCTCATTACTTAATTGTCATACCTCGTACTTTATGGACTAAAGTATCATGTAATTTTTTTTGTTTATTAAAATTTTTTAAAACATACAAAAATTCAGTACACTTATTCACCATCATTTATATTTTCATTATATAAAATTTTAATTAAATTGAAATTAATATTAATAGAAAATAATAATAAATTAATTATTATTATTTCTCTTTTTCTCTGTATATATTTTTTTTTGAGAGGGTAAAGATTATTATATTAGTTATCAATGAAAGTGCTGACAGAATTGAAGAAGAACAAAAACTAATTTGGACGGGTTCTACATTTACATATGTACATACATATAAAAGAGGCGGGTTTTGCATTTAAAATCGAAATGTTTTTATTTTTATTTTTTTTAATTTTTTTCATATTTTATTTTTTTTATAGGAACACCCTAATGCTTACATAGCTATACTGTAATACATACATATTTACTTACAAATGTAGATGTTCTTTACATACTTACATGGCTATAGATACATATTTACACACACACACACACACACACACACGTGTACACTTAATAATGTAATATTTAAATAAGGAACTTTCTTTCTAAAAGTTTTTGTTATGGAAATCGCACATACATACATACATACATACATTTTTTTAATACACCTACACATCTATTTATCTACTTACATATGTATATACCTACTTACCTATACACTTACACATTAGACACATCCTCATCCGTGCATATCTTACAACCCTCAATGCTTAACACACACACCGACCGATGAAAACCATTCTCGGACACAGGTGCTGCCGCTGCGCACACCTTCGACGTCTGCATACGATTACCCAGCGAATTTTCGAAATCTTCCAAATTGTTTGCACGCAAAATGTTTGATTTTGAATTTTTGTAACTATACACCACAGCGCTATGTGTATTAGCATCTCGCTTGGTGGTGGCGGCCTCGCCAACACCATCACCCCCACCGCCGCCACAACTATTGCCACATTGCTCAAATGGATCTGGTTCGCAATTTGCCGATTGTATCTGTGGTGATGAACCTAGCGCATTTCTTTCCGACTTGACTTGACTTGAATTGAATTTATGCACAATCGCCGTGGCGGGGCTCATCTGCAGTAGACTGGCCTGTTCTTTGGAATTATTCAAACTGTGTTGTGTACGGTAATAGCTGGCCTTGCGGCTGTTACGTGTGCTCCGTCCATAACCGTCGACTTGCGTTAGAGCTGTTAATACGGAGGGATTGCGTTGTGAGTCAGCTCTGAAAATATATACAATACATACATACATACATATTTACATAGATTGTATTACCATGTTTTTTTGGAGTTTATAATGGGATCTCGGTTTATTATATCCAGCTACATTTATTGTATATGGAATACTATGTAAATTTCTCAATTTCAAATAAAGTGAATGTCAATCAGTTGTTGTAGCGTACGGTGGAGTTCTAAGAGTTTTTGAAACAGAGCCTTTGCAGTGGGAGTAGATATGTTGCCGTAGAGTCATACTTATTAGAGACTCGTCAATGGAAAATGTGTTAGCATGGCTTTTGAAAATGTTGGTTTACCCCAATGTACATTTTAGACCGAACCTCAGTAGCCAACATTCAATGGCGTAGAAAATTGTTTTTCTTCTAATTTCGGTCGCCCCTTTACAGAAAGTGTCGAGCCTTCCGAGTGTATATCTAAAATAAAAAGCTTCGGAGGTGGCCTAGAATAAACTGTAGGTCGCTCAATTGGTTGGACACCACTTAGTCGGAAATCGCGCTTTTCTTTCACTTAAAACTTTCCCATTTCACGATCTCAAGATCCCACCTCGGGCTTGTGTAAACAAGGGAAATTTAATTTAGAAGATATTTACTATCGATAACATAACGAAATAAACCGAGGGAACCACTTTGTCAGCAATGAAGCGTCGAATATTCTCTACCCAACCGTCGATCGTCTCGAGGGTTTATCTGCGTAAACAAGCGATTTCTTATAACTCCGCAAAAAATAGTCCAACGGTCTCGTGAGATATTGCGAACACCAAAAGTATTATTCAATAAATTGATTAGCGTACTCATTCCACACCAAGATACCTGCGCAGATAGACTCATTCGGGTCTTCTTCGATACTCTGCTCAAAATAGCAGCAGTAATAGCGTCTTCGGTTGAGGGCATGCACTTGGAAGGCACGGTCTCCCAATCGGGAAGATGCCGTTCCCCAGCTGGTTGATGCACTATAGACAATAACGCCATCTCTTAGAAAAAAACCGAACAAAACCTTTACTTTACCTAATATTTAGATGCCTGTTTTTTATATGTGGAATTTATTTATCATGTAAATATTGGAATTTTATCAGGAAAAACAATGCAATAACAATTCTATTACGATTGTATCTATTAATTATTTATTGCACAAATGGAAAATAATTTAGTATGTATTATATGTAACTGTAATAATAATTACATAATAAATGCATGGGAAAGTGTCATCTGTTAATGTTTTTATTGGAAATCTATTTTCTGGAATTTGTATTTTATGGTTTCTAAGTAAATAAACAACAACTGAACTGTATTTATCTATAGTGACAATCAATTGTCCATTACAAAACCGTTATCGGATACCTTTAACAATGACAAAGAGCCTAGATCCGAACTCTTTCGAAATCACAATCAAATAATTTCGGTCTTCCCGGTCTTCGTCGCTTTCAAAGCCGCCTTGGAAACACTAGTTCCGACTTTTCGAACTTTGTTATAGTTCCATGATGGGGGAGGGTCCCCCCCCTGACTTTAGATCGAAAAATCGATTTTTTTACGTAAAAAATGAAGCCATATATTTGTAGCATATGTGTTTAAAGGGATTTTGCAATACGATGAATATTTTTCAAATGACAGCTTCTCGAACACACCTGTGTCACGCACGCTGCGAGACTTTCAAAAAACTTTGAACGAGGTTTTCTCGAAACCATGTTTTCTGATCTATCTTCAAGCCCCGGGCTTTATCTATCCGTCCGATTTCTTTTATCTTAAAACTGTTTCAAAGTACTAGTGTTTAGTTTTTTGTACGTCTTGAACTTAAGATTAGCATTAACAATTAATTATTTATATTTTTTCAACGTAATTGAAGTGAAAAAAGTAGCAAAAATTTTAACTTTATAATTGTAATGAGCATTATGCAATAAATTTATCGTAAAAATTGTTTCAATTGAGGTTCCGGACGTAGAAAATTTCATGATCTTCAAGTAATGACAACGATTTTTGATTTCAGACTACTACAGGAGGCTGTAGGCTTCAAGTTGTTGGGCCATGTTTATCGCGCAGAAGCCGACGAAAAGCGCCATTTTTAGACGTCATTTTGAATTTCGACTATTTTTTGGACGTTTTAAAATCTCAAATAATAAACAAATTTAATAGCCAAAACCGGAAGTTCGTACGCTTTTTCATTCTCCAACAAAAAAAAAAAAAATACAAGCTTTGCCTGATTTTTGCCCAATATCAGCGGATGTCACGGGTCGCCTTAAGTGATAGCGGTTAGGTTATATCGATCAGATGGGCGAAAATATTCCAGCTTAATGTTGGTTAGTTAAGAGGGACGAAAAGAATCTGACTGCTGAGTAGACTCATTATATTGCCACGCGTACGAGTATACCAACTATGTCAAGTAAGAACTGAAAGCATCATGAGAGAAGTTCGGGCACTCAAGGGTGGCTTAATCTGTCTGCAATCAAGACAGGTTCATAACAATTTCATGGTGCTTCAAGAACTTTACTTATTCCTTCACTGTTTCCACTTCTTTAAACAACAATTTCAAGGCACTGAAAGGTCTGAAGCTGTTGGTGATGACAGAATCGCCATAGTTTTCTAAACGATACCTTGCATGCTCTAGACGAAACCTAATAGATTTTTTGTTCATTTCACATCTTCAGTAATCTCCACAAACTATTCCTGTCTCTTTCGAATTTAAAGTCATGAGTATAGATGTATGTATGTTCATCTTCATTATTGCCCTCAGAAAGTTTCTTTTTCCCTGTCGTCTTGTTTGGTGGCTTATCCTATCTTGCTGTTAGCTCTGCTTCAAACATAATTTGTATATTGCTTAGCTTCACGTGTAGGATGACCTCCAGCGCCTTTGTAGCGTCTCATGCGCCCTGTCAACAATGCACTAACCATTGGGGTCTTGCTCCGACCAATATCCAAGAATTATAGGAAATTAATTTTTTCAATTGCGGTCGGCAGAGCACCTCAAGTCCTTCGAGTATTTTTTTGACATACGTGTAAAACAAAAGCTCCTCATAAAAATCCTTCGGCCGTTCGGAGGCGGCTTAGTATAAACTGTAGGTCCCTCCATTTCGCGGAAAACATCAAGTCACACACCACAAATTAGAGCAGGAGCTCGGCAGAGAGTCGGTTCAGCTAATTCATAATTTGATTCGAAACAGTTATGGAAAATATCAGTTCTAGACTAGTCTCAAATCCGCTTCGGGAATTTTATAAAAATAGTTTGTTTTTTTCTAATAGGACACAATTTCTTGACAAATTGGGAACCAATCATCGACCCGAATATGAATAATTCGGCAGTTCTCTGAGTAAAGCTCACGAATGATGCGGAAAAACTTTTCGAATTCATATCGAACTAGGTAGTTCGGAACTACTTAGCTTAGATCATTCGTATAGTACGTACGTAAGGTTTCTAGGAACTAACAAAAAAAAAAAAAATATCCACAAGTTCACGTCAAAAATAATTTAAAAATTTTCACTTATAAAGTTGAATTTAATAAAAACACAACACTGCAACTCACCTATTTAAGCTATTACCACCGCCCTTATCACTGGTTTTCCTCTCAAAGCCGTTTAAATGAAAGGCACCATAAATGAGGGGATTCACCAAACTATTCGACATGCCAAAAAAGAATATGACATCGATTAATCTTCTACTTGTCTGAAAGTAAATAAAATTACAAATCAATTTAGTCGAGAATCCAAACACTTTTGCTAAAGTTTCGCGAAAGTTTAGTGATTTCACAAAATATCAATCATGAAAATTTGCCGCACTCACCACTTCATCGATGTTGACGAACTGAAAGAGAACCATCAGCGTACAATAGGGTAGCCAACATATCAGAAATGCAATTATGATTACAAAGGACAAACGAAACGAGTTCACTTTGGCGCGATGTATGAGTCGCTGTCGATTTGTATGCATCAAATTAGCGCTGGCATGCGCGTCCTGTTGTGGACCCAAAAACATTTTCTCACTTTCTGTAAATTTATTGTATAAAGGAAATTATTTTTATGAAAACATTTGCTTACAGTTACTCTTCGAACTCACCCGAAATCGCACGAAACGTCGATACATAGGTGACAGTGAGTATGGCGAGGGGTATTACAAAAGTGCTGAAGAGCGTAAATGTTGTGTAACTCTTCTCCTGCCACGGCGCTGTGTAGGTCCCATGCGTCACGCATTGATGAAACTCTTCCACGAAGGGACCGCGCGATAAGTGGAATATGAAAAACTGAAGAAAAAAAAAATAAATAACAGCACAATGAAAAGAGAATAAATTTTGTTTATAGTTATTTACTTGCTAGTGCATACATACATACTCGTATACTGCACATTTATAATCTTAGTAAATAAATGCAAATAAACTTATAGTCAATAACTGATTTTTATAGCTTTCTCATAATAATTTCCAATAAAAGTGTACACAGTATTTATGTTTGTCATAAATTTTTGATTAATTCAACAGCAATTCATATACATATATACGCGAGTTTAGAGTTTTTATATCATATATAGGTATATATATATTTTTTAAATAAGTAAATCAGCACACAATTCAATAAATTTATTGATATCGTTATTATGCTCACCGTTACCGTAAAACATTTTTAGACTCCTCCACTGGTTACCCAGAGAACTACAGCAGAGACAGAGACTTCAGTAAACATGTTTTCGTTATAAAAAAGCATACACTTTTGAGTGAGATGCAAATTTAAAGAAAATACCAAAATTCTTCCGAAGAGATTCACTGCAAGTTCTTTGCACGTAGCAAATCCCCAGAAACGTCCGGATTTGTAGGAGAACAAAAATTGCCAAAAATTTCCACCTTGATAACGCCCCTGCTCACACATGTTTCATTTGTGTCGGCTGTGTGGCCAAAAAGAAGACAGTAATTGTACCGTAGCCACTCTATTCCCCAGACTTCCACTCCTTTGGAATGTTTTTTTTCCAAAACTGAAGAAACCTAGGACGAGGACGACGCTACGCTACGATTGAGGAAATAAAGACCAAGTCCTTTCATGAATGGAGGAAATCCTGAAATAAGTGCATTATAACCGGGGTTGATGTGAATATTTAGATATTCATAAATTTTTTTTTAAAAATACAAAGTTTGCGATCTTTTTTGATATTTTTTCTACAGACCTGTGAGATGTGCTCCCAACAGCTTGAGTCCTGTCTTCGGGAAAGCATTCCAACCGACAATCATGAGTAGTGAAATGTACATTAGAAAACACAGCTGATGAGACTGAGAGACAAGGTCTCTCTTTAAACCTGGAAAAATCTGTGGTCTACATCTTATTCTCTCAATTCTTGATAGAGAACTTAGCTAAGGTGATCATATTGAAAGCAAGGCAGTAGAACGTTTCGAAGTTGGAGAAGCTGCAGAAAAGCCATTGCGCTACAAATTGGGGTTACGACCTCAAATTTTGTATTGAAGTTTTGTAAGGCCAGAAATGGAGCATTAGGTGACATTAGTTAAAATCTCTGGAGCAGTTGCAACGTGCCTGTCTATTCGGTAGGGCAACAAAAGCCCCCGAAGTCATTCTTGACATTAAACCAATTGACATGCAAGTGATGCATGAAGCAGCGAACCGCAGAATTAGGGCTTAATGAAAAATAAGTCCGAGACACGGTCACTGAATATCACTTAGGTCCCGGCTCACACGGTTGTGGAAGGGGGTAAGGCGGACGAGCTGACTAGCATTGGTGCCACTGGCTGGGCAATCACAATCAACTACCTCAGAACTTTACAGTCTTCAAATATTGTTCAAAGTAGTGGACCATAAAGAAAAATTTAAGATCCTGGAGTAATTGCAACGGAAAACGTCTTGTGTGGCAGCGTGGACTGTTTCTGGTACTACGCAAGCCAGCTACTTCTACTTTTGAGATATCATCTCTACAATCACAGATGATGAAGAAACACTAAATCCATACCTTTGTAAATGTCCGCCCTTCAGCCGGTTAGGACGTTATAAATATAATATATTTCACGATGTTCACAGTTCCAGCGTGAGCAAACATAATGTGCATGCTCAATGGCCTATGCTGCAACTATCCGAATGGAAGAGAATAAACAAACAGGAGTATTTTCTACGGGGCAACCGTAAGTTGCTAGGATGGGTAGTTCCAGCATTACCCGGCAGCCGTAATAGCAGCATACCATAAATTGGAGAAGGTTACAAAGCGCTATGGCTTTCAAGCGATTGCTTGCAGTCATGCCCTCTCTATTTTCAAATGAAACAACTAACTAATCAAAGAAAATTTTAATCACAGAGTCAGTAATATACTTAAACTCCATTCATCTAACTGTTAACCTTTTGGATGTTCGATTCGAAATTGTCTTTGAAGGGGTACTAATATTTCATCCTTCTTTCCTGTTAAGTTCTGCCACATTGGACTGGCTGATGGTAAAATCGAGTACACGGCATGTACAAAACGAGTCTAAATTAATAAAATATCTCATTTTGGAGTGAGTTATGCGAGTCTTACGCGGTAGTTTGATTATCGCTTAAAATAAATTTGTTCGAGTTTTACTTCCGTCCGTCTCAATTTTTCTCTGATATTAATCGCAAAGATTCATTTGGATATAAAAATCCTTTTCCATAACTCAAATCTAAAAACCTTCGGGAAAGTTCACTGAGAAATGGTAAAGTGTTTTGTGAATTTCTTTTAGAGGTTAAAACCACATTTTTTTAACTTCAAAAGTCATCAACTTTTGCATATAAATATGATTAAACAAATAGCCACAATTACCACACATTCGCGTACATACGAGTATGTACAAAGAAATATTTCAGGCATTTTACGTAATCAACGAATTTCAGCCACGTTGTAATTGTAACATAAACAAGTAAATATATGTATGCATGTGTATGCGTTTAAATATTGGCACACGTAGAAGTTATCAAACATTGTATTTATGATGCTTACACTTTATAATACGTGCACCGTTATATTATGACCGCAACAGGGCATAAATTATGAAAGTTCGGGAGCACGTTTAGCACACGAAATCAAGCGAGTGAATGCGATTCAAGGTGGTGAGGGCAGCGTTGAATGGTGCGCACAGCTGCAGAATAGTATCTGTGTTGTTTATGAATTGTGCAGAGCAATAAGCAAACAAAAAAAAAAAAAAAATACACATAAAAAAATAAATAAAAATACCGTACCAATTAAATAATCCTCAATAATAAAAACAAAGTTCATACAGAATTTTCCCATTTGGATGCTGGCCAAGGAATTACCAAAATCTGCATTAACTTATTTACGATTACAGGACATGCAAAGCAAATATACTTTTACGTACATACATAAATATGTATATATGTATGTAAAAAATATATACAAGTTAACACACACCAGTAAATACTTTCAAAACATTTTACTTTTATATATTTGTGGATACGTGTGTGTAAGTCTTTTTGTTTGCAAGTAATTGAGTCAAAGGCCAAGTGTTTGAGTAAAGAAGAAAAATAACATTTATAATTTAACTTAATTTACTTTTGTGCGATTGACGTAAACTGAATAATATTACACAAACTACAAGGGTGACGACAAAGCTCCTCAATTGCTCTAATATGTAAATAAATATCATTTTGTTTTGATATTCTATGCTGAGTATTTAGAAAGCGCAGTGCAGTTATGAGAAAGCATCAAAGTTTTAAACAGATTAATCGCTTAGATTCTAACTGTTATCTTTTGACAACGATGTTTGCACTCGTCTTAATATCCTCTCTATACAATTAGAGAATTTCTCCTTTTATCTAATAGTTTGAAATCTAAAGAGAGGATTTCGGGTCTCAATTAAAATAAAATAAATTTAGACAAAATAAAGTAACCAAATAAGATATGAATAAAAATTAATAAAAACTAAATAAAAAAATAAATAAAATAAAATAAATTAAATAAAATAAATTAAATAAAATAAAAAGAAAAAATAAATAAAATAAAAAAAAAAATTAAAATGAAAAAAAAAAATTAAATTAAAAAAAGAAAAATAAAATCAAAAAAATAAAAAAAAAAATAAAAAAAAATAAAATGAAAAAAAAAAAATAAAATAAAATAAAATTAAATTAAATTAAATTCAATAAAATAAAATTAAAATAAATTAAATTAAAATAAATAAAATAAAATAAAATAAAATAGAATAAAATAAACAAAATAAAATAAAATAAAAAAATAAAACAAAATTAAAATAAATTAAATTAAATTAAAATTAAAATTAAAATAAATAAAATAAAATAAAATAAAAAATAAAACAAAATAAAAAAATAAATAAAATAAAATTAAATAAAATAAAATTAAATTAAGTGAAATTAAATTAAATTAAGTGATATTAACTTAAATTAAGTGAAATTAAATTAAATTAAGTGAAATTAAATTAAATTAAATAAATAAAATAAAATAAAATAAAATAAAATAAAATATAATAAAAAATAAAATTAACATAAATTAAATTAAATTAAAATAAATAAAATAAAAAAAAATAAAATAAAATAAAATAAAATAAAATAAAATAAAATAAAATAAAATAAAATAAAATAAAATAAAATGAAATAAAATAAAATAAAATAAAATAAAATAAAATAAAATAAAATAAAATAAGATAAAATAAAATAAAATAAAATAAAATAAAATAAAATAAAATAAAATAAAATAAAATAAAATAAAATAAAATAAAATAAAATAAAATAAAATAAAATAAAATAAAATAAAATAAAATAAAATAAAATAAAATAAAATAAAATAAAATAAAATAAAATAAAATAAAATAAAATAAAATAAAATAAAATAAAATAAAATAAAATAAAATAAAATAGAATAAAATAAAATAAAATAAAATAAAATAAAATAAAAAAATAAAATAAAATAACATAAAATTAAAATAAATTAAATTAAAATAAATAAAATAAAATAAAATAGAATAAAATAAAATAAAAAAATAAATAAAATAAAATAAAAAAAATAAAATAAAATAAAATAAAATAAAATAAAATAAAATAAAATAAAATAAAATAAAATAAAATAAAATAAAATAAAATAAAATAAAATAAAATAAAATGAAATAAAATAAAATAAAATAAAATAAAATAAAATAAAATAAAATAAAATAAAATAAAATAAAATAAAATAGAATAAAATAAAAAAATAAAATAAAATAAAATAAAATAAAATAAAATAAATTAAATTAAAATAAATAAAATAAAATAAAATAAAATAAAATAAAAAAATAAATTAAAAAAAAAAATAAATTAAATAAAATAAAAAAAAATTAAATAAAATGAAATAAAATTAAATAAATAAAATAAAATAAAATAGAATAAAATAAAATAAAATAAAAAAATAAAATAAAATTAAAATAAATTAAATTAAAGTAAATAAAATAAAATAAAATAGAATAAAATAAAATAAAATAAAAGAAAATAAAAAAAATTAAATTAAATTAAATTCAATTAAATAAAATAAAATAAAATAAAAAAATAAAATAAAAAAATAAAATAAATAAAAATTAAAATAAATTAAATTAAATTAAAATAAATAAAATAAAATAAAATAAAACAAAGTAAAATAAAATAAAATTATATAAAATAAAATAAAATAAAATTATATAAAATCAAATTAATATAAAATAAAATAAAATAAAATAAAATAAAATAAAATAAAATTATATAAAATAAAATAAAATTATATAAAATAAAATAAATAAAAGGAAATCAAGCGAAATAAAATAAAGAGAAGACAATAAAAGACACAAATAAATCATATAAAATGAAATAAAATAATACGATGTTAAATAAAAGTAATCGAAATAATAATCTATTTGATTTCAATTAATAATACTTTACTTTACTTCAATTAATATTTCTTTACTTTATTTGAATTACTTTCATTTAAAAAATAATAATTAAGTAAAAAAAATTTAAAAAAATAAAATAAAGTGAAATAAAATATAAATATAAAACGAAAAAATAAATCTGAAATCATATAAAATGAAATAAAATAATAATATGTAAAATAAATGTAAATGAAATAAAGCAAAGTAAATGGATTAAGTAAAAGGAATAAAAAAAATAAAATAAAATAAGTTAAGATTTTCGGTGTTGAATACATTCTGATACGTTCTGATATTATTATTTTACACTCATTATATATAATATATTATACTAAATTAAAATCCATACTCAAACACTCACCTGTGGCACACTGAGTATAAATGACGCCATGTAGACAATACCAAGGAACTGATAACATCTCTTCGTCATATATAATGAACGCATCGGGAATTTCACAGCAAACCAGCGATCCACGCCGATCAGCACCATGACGTATGTCGACAAGTATAAACTGAACATTTGAAAGAGTTTAACCAATTTACACAACATATCACCACCCCGCCATTGCACCGTATAAGCCCAAGCAGCATCGCCGATAATACAAAAAGCAGTTACCAATAAATCAGCAATCGATAAATGAAATAAGAGTGAGTAAATGGCATTCCATGAATTACGCATACTCCGTCGTTTGAAACGCGTCTTGTAGATATTCCACATGGTGAAAATATTGCCCAGCATTGAGAAGACTGCCATAACGGCCAATACGCAGACTTTTATCATGGTCGTATAGGTGAATTGTGGCGCGTGTTCTAGTACAATACCATTACTTGTTGTTGCTGTTGTTGTTGCTGCGAATGTTTCATTTGCCATTTCCGTCAGCAATGGGAATAATGTAACATTATCCGTTGAATTTATCGTCGTTGTGGACATTGTGAATATGACTTGTGCCAAACGTGACAGTGCAATGTCTGGTCGCATTGTTGTCGATATCACTGGCGGCCCGGACGATGATGTGCTTGTAATATTTGGATTTTCATAGTAATCCTGAGTGTGATTGAATTTGTCTGCAAAGTTGTCGAGCATAATTTCCGATAATGGTTGAGATTCAATGATAGATGATACCGTTACACTTTCACTTGCCATTTAGTATTTGTTTGAATATGTGTTTTATGTTTGCTGTTAAATAAATGGAATTTTGAAAAACTTTTTTAGATTTCAACTGCTTGTAATAATTTTAAATTATTATATTAATAAATTGATTTATTCAAGTTACATATATGTACTCGTATATGTACATATTTAACGACTGCAAACACAGTCGCCATGTGGATAGCAGTGTATGTGTGTACTTCAAGACAGCTCCCTAGTCACTAAAATCTGCATTTATTTGTATTATTACTGTGCAAAGTATGAATGTCAGAACTTCAGATTGTATTTTTAACATGAAAATAATAGCTTCTTATGAAAATCTATCAGTCTTTCCGAGGTGTCTTCTTTTGTTGAAGGAACATTAAGGCGTAAACCATACACCTTGAAGCAGGAACTAATTTTTGAATCGCTTGGGTATAATTTATCTATTCTTTTCCTATAATTTTTAAAATAATTTAGGACCACCCAGCAATATTCGCTGACTATTTCAGGATTAATTTAAATCTATTTTATGAAATTTCTTAGAACTAATTCGTAATCATTTTGAGGATAATGTGGAATCAATTTGATAATAATTGGATTTATATAGAGCCTTGCCCAGGCCTCTTTGTGAATTAATTAGCTTAAACAACGCTCAAAGGATCAAATTTCTTCTTTTCACTGATTGTCGTCAGGTGTAACCAGATCCCCTTCTACCGGTGTACACGTTTTCCTTCTTCTTCTTTCACTGGCAGTTACGGCATGGCAAACTTTTAGACCTACAATGATTTCGTCGGATCAGTAAACATGACCTAACTAACATCTTTTAGAGAGGTACGTGACACTGTTTCCAATAGTTTATTGTCCACATGCTGAAAGCACCATGTATTTGTTTAGGTCTTCGACACCTGTGGTTATAGTCTGACTCGGCGCAATAGCCTTTCTGAACGAAAGCACTTTTTTATTTATTGGGTCACGAACTAATCAAGAGTTACATTCAGATACTTCTTCGAAATGGCGAGCACTCATCAGCAACTCGGTGTAAGGGAACTATCGGACGACATTTCCAGCTCCCAACGTACAGCTGCAAACGAAACTATTGATTTCGTACCATAAGTATCAGAAAATTAGCTGGTACAAAGAGGATTGCCGCGTCGCAGTGAAGAAGAAACAGCCTGCCTAGAGTTACACGTGCGGAATGTGCAGACAAAAACGAAAGAGTCCGAGATGCATGTGTATGAAGAGCTTAAGAAGCTGGCGAACAAGGGTAATGCTTGAAAATTCTATGAAAAGATGCGGCAACATACAGAAGATTTTAGGACCGGAGCAAACTCTTGCAGGACCCAATAAGATGATCTAACAACTGAAGACCAAAGTATATTGAATTTATGGAGGAAACACTTATCCAGCCCGCTGAGTGGCGTTGAAAATGTAACACTATAACAAGAGATGACGAAATAGATTCCCCAACCTATGACGATAGAACAGACCTTGCATTAACCGACTATGAAAAAGTTCGAATAGCTATGTATCTAAACTGACATGAAGTAATACCGTCAAAAAAAAAAACTCCGTCAGGATCGGACAGTAACACCAAAAGCTCCGGGACGTTGGACACCAAACGAGGTTTCAGACAAGGTGACTGCTTTAATCTGTTGCTTGAGAAAGTAATACCAGCTGCAGTGCTGAATAGATAAGGTACAATCTTCTATAAGAATGTACAACTGCTAGCGTACGCCAATGACATTGCTATCATTGTCTCGATAAAGAAGAGAAGCGAATGGATCTGGAAGTGAACAAGGACAAGACGAAATATCTCTTCTCCTCAAACAAACAGTCTTTGAAGTCGTAGATAACTTCGCCTATCATGGAACCAGTATTAACACCAACAACAATGCCGGCCTGAGAGCTGTACGAGATATACGGCGGCATTGGCATTGTTAAGCGAATCAAGAGACAGCGGATGCGCTGGGTAGGTGAAGTGGTTCGATTGCAAGAGAAAACTCCAGCTCTGAAAGTTTTCGATGCAGTACCAGAGGTGCTAGCAGAGGTAGAGAAAGATTTCCACTTCGTTGGAAAGATCAGATGGGAGAGTCACTTGGCCAAGGTATAACTGTTGTAAGCTCTGCTCATCAGTGTTCACCCAAATAAGAAGAATAAGAGATCATTTGGAGAAGTTGTAACTGAATCCCCAAAACAGCGGCATCTTAACGATGACTGCAGGCAATTGTAACGCCCAATAGTTTGCAGATAAAAAGTTAAAAGCATTCAACAGTGCAATGAAGACGGTGGCTCTGTATTCTCTGAAGAAATTTTTGTATATTCAATGCCAGAATTTAGCGGCTGACGACTTAAAGTACTTATTTGACCCTCCAATATTCCAACTCGGTCAGTTTTCCTTGCAGAATTGTGTTAATTAATTAAAAATAATAAAAATTTCTCCCAACAGAGATATTTGCTCCACCTAATTGCTGTGGCTATCTTCTTGTGGTTGACCCTCGTCGAACAAATATTTGGCGTTTCTGTTTAAATACCTAATAGTTCATCCTCAGCCCTTTTCAAAAGCTCTTTTACTAAATTTTTAGTTGTCTCACTAATTGATGGACGTCAGCATAAGAATTGCTGACATAAATATTTGGTCTACACAAAGAAGACAAAATGAACTTCAAAGGTGTTTTACCAACAGTGGATTTTTCAAATAAATATTTTGCGGTATAAATAATTCAAAAAAAGTAAAAAACGAGTCAAACTAAGCCAAATAATACCATTAGTAGCATCCTTTTCAACACAGAGTTAAATGAATACATACATACATAAATAAATATATGGTATATACACACGCACACACTCCCAAATACATTCACTCTCAAATTACATTTCAGAATATTTTTTTTTTTTTTTGTTTGCTATCCTCCAGATGTGTCAAATATAAATTCTATTGGCATTGCTCGGTTTTAAGTTGGCTAAAAAGTAAGTAAACGCTTATTGACTGTTTTTCTTCTAAATAAAAGTGAATACCGTTAAGAAGAGGGGAGGAGGACTCAGTTATTGCCTGCGCTGTGAGCGTTCGTGCGTGAAACGAAAAAAAAAAAACGAAAAGTAATAAGCAGCATTGCGCAAAATTTATAGATGTGTGCGAGTATATACCTATATATGTATGTACACCCTATTATTTGAGGCACAATAAGACACGAAGGAAGACGATAATTTGGCCCACTGTCTCCCCTTATAAGCAATTTTATATTTACTCGTATCTTGTTTTTTATCTTACAGAAATTTTGAGATGAAGAGAAAGCAGAGTTGTGTGGCTTAAAGTTATCCTTTGACCGTTCGTTGTATAAATCATACATACTACACATACATATCCGCATTCATCTTTATTTCCTTGTTCAAAGTTATGACCAAATTCAATTTTTACTAGCAGCACGCTGAATGGTGTCAAAAACGGCTTTAATTTTCTTCTTCTTTTCCTCCTTTACTGGCGTAGAGTACGCTTACGTGATTATAGCCATTCCCTCCTGCTTTTCGCTTCTTTCGTTTGGTACCGATTGAAAATACCAAGTGACTTTTCCATCCGATCTTTCCAACGAAGTGGAAAAAATCTCCCTCCTCCTCTGTTACCACCGTTTTCTTTCTTTCAATGCTGGAGTGTTCTCTTGGTGTACTCGCCGTTGCCAATACATAAAGGTCCATAAATCTATCGCAAAGACTTCCTCTCAAAAACTCCCAACGTCGACTCAACCGAGTATATGACTCCACACGGGATAACAGCACTGAAATGATTAGTGACTTGCGGAGTTTGGTCTTACATCGTCGTGAGAAGGCTTTATTTTTCAAATTTCTACTCAGTCCGAAGTAGTACCTGTTGCAAGAGTTCTTCTATGTTGGAATTCCAGGCTGACTTTCTTGTTGGTGTTAATACTGGTTCCAGAAATTATTTACAACTTCGAAGTTTTGACTGTCAACAACGACGAAGGAGCCAAGTCGCGAATCTGATGACGCGTCTTGTCATTGTTCGCCAACAGTCACAGTCTTGAAATTTTAAAGTCATAGTATTTCCGTAGGGTATCTCACGTCTTTGGCATAACATGTAAAATGCTCAAATACAAGTGGATTATATGAACCTTGTTATTCTTAGGAACCTGTGTGGCACATTCGCCACGCGGAACTATAATATATGATATACATATGTAGTTGTCGATAGACTCCACTAGATTACCGTTAATATGGGTTGCTGGCTTCTTTCTCGCTGCATGTGCGATCCAGATGGCGGAGTTTTAAAGAGAAGCAATGGCTCGACATAATGCCCGAAGCCATCTGCTATGCATGAAATTACACAATAATCAGAGTTCCAGAGCATTGTAGTTTATTTCCGGCAGAAGTTTCCTCTATCAACCGCCACCCTAAAATAAGTTCTAAACGTAATCCTTGACATCCTACCTATAGCAGAACTGGTAACGCAGCAGTTAACTCCAACCACTGAAGAAGATGCTTTTATACTTTGGATAATCAATCCAATTTTCTATGATACCGACTCCCGACATAGAAAGAATGTTCAAACAAATATTATGTTATTTATGTGCCATGGGTATTGAAGTTTGCACAGTTGATTTTACACTTGATGGCACCTCTTAATCGGAACTCTCATTTAAGCTCCAGATCATTATAGCGTGTTCCAAGCAGATCCTCTGCTATTTTGGGTGTCGTTCAACAAATTGGAAATGAATGTTCAGAGAAAGACATATTCATCTTCATTTTGAAGTATCATTTAAGGAGATCCTTTGCCATATGGCAGAAACTAAAGCGGGCGACCTAATAATGAGCATAATGGAGTCCAAATTGATGGAAAAGAAGTTCTAGGGTCAGAGCAACATTTTCAAGAAAACACAATGTGAGTTTTTTTTTGGGCTAAGTGTCTCGATGGTCACATAAAAGATTTTTTTTAGACATATGGTTCTCAATGAGGCAATATTTCTTTCGGAATTCGTATTTTTGACAGCTATCACTTGATTTATACTCAAATTGGTCTGCCATTTCATAATGCACAGACTTACACCGGAACAACGTTTGCAAATCGTGCAATTTATTTACCAAAATCTTGGTACGATTCCCGCGACACTACGTTCAATATTTACTCGACTTAATCGCTTAGCAGAGTCCGTAATTCGAGCAACCAAGGATCGGTTTCACACCACATTTACTCCAGTGGATAATTAGCATACTTAGAGTGTGCATCGAAGACGCAATTGCTGCTGTTAGGAGAATTGAAACCAAACTTGATGGACGTTTCGCGGGTCGAACGTTCGTGAACGAGATGGACAACGATTCCAGTTTTCACAAGAAAATTTTGTTCAGCAAAATTGAAGCCGGCCATAATATTACAATTAATGAGGAACATTATAGAGCCAATGACTGAATAAATGACTTTTTTTCGTGTCGGAATTGGAGGGTGGTCGACCTTTTGTTCCAACAAACGAAACTTTTAGCGCATCGTATCACATCGTGTGGCCTGTAGCATGGCCTCCAAGATCGTGCGATTTAACACCGTTGGACTATTTTTTGTAGGGTTAAGTAAACTCACTTGTCTACGCAGATAAACCCCGAGACGGTTGACGCCTTGGAAGAGAATATTCGGGGTATTATTGCTGACAGTCCGCGGCCGCGGTAGCCGATTGGTTAGCGTTGCGTACTGCCATTCGGAAGGCTCGGGTTCATATCCCGGTGCCACCAACATCAAAAAAAAAAAAATATTATGGAAAATTAATTTAAATAAAATTTTCTAATTGCGGTCTCCCCTCGGCAGGGAATGTCCACCCCTCCGAGTGTATTTCGGACATGAAACAAAGCTCCTCATAAAAAAAAAACCATCAGCCGTTCGGAAGCGGCTTATATAAACTGTAGGTCCCTCCATTTGTTGGGAAAACATCAAGACGCAAAACCACAAATTGGAGGAGGAACTCGGCCGAAAATCGCTTCAGCGGTTACAAAGCGCCAATTATATTATATATATATATTGCTGACGGTCGCAATAGCCGAGTGGTTATCATTGCAATCTGCCATTCGGAAGATCAGGCTTCAAGTGCTACAAAAATGGTCAAAAATTTGCCATCTCGGCTGGAAACGAGCCGGGAAGGTCACTAGCAAGAAATTCTTTTTGATTCGTAATGCCAAACTCTTATCTTTATAGTATGAAAAAGTGAAATTCTCGGCCAGAACAATAAATCATATGCGTTTTATTCTTTCTTGAAAGCCACATGCCTAAAAAAACACCCTTTATATCAACATTTAACCTTAAAAGAGTGAATTCACTTTGAGTGAATTTTTCTTTCATCACTTTTTGTGAAGCGTATCTCATTTATTGATTCAGGATTTATTTAAATTAGCAACAACAACGTGCAGCTCTAAAAGGAAGTTCAACCCACAGCTGGGTCAACAGCCATAACCTTTCTTAATAGAGCATAAACTGGGTCACCCTGAAGCCCATTGCAAACACTTAAGTTACGAACACTTCGGTATACAAATTAATTTATTAAAAATTCAAGAAATAAACTTAAACATTCCATTAAATTTCATCAGAAGAAGAGTGGAATGCAGGAATTAAAAAGAAAAGTACCCCCCACGCTTATATTATCAACTTACGCCCCCCCGCGCCCAAGCGTAATGGAAAGTGTGATTCTATTATACAATTAAATTAAATTTTATGTTAAGTGTGAAGTGAATTAAAAGAAAATATTAATGCTATTTTCTACACTAAGAAGCAAAGTAGAGGAAATGAGTAAATTGACTTAACCCCTTCTCGAATATGAAGGGAAAATGTTTACTCGTTTTTTATACATAAAATATCTGTACGAGTACATATGGATTTATTATATACATATGAGTATGCATTATTTATAGTATACACGCATTCGCATGAGTATTTTAATCATAACAACTAAGGAACTGAATCAATATTTATGTCGGTTGCCCAAGGCCAATCTGCTGACAAACGACATACATTCATACATACCTTTGTATATATTTATCGAGCAAACAGCAAACTTCTCATTAGTTAATTTGCTTCATTAATAATATTAATACCAGTATGTATGTATGTATATATGTATGTATTTAATATGTATGAAATAATTCTAAAAATGTAGAAATATTGGATGAGTGCATAAGTTCGTGCCCGATTTCAAGTGCAAACTAAAATTGAAATTTTTTGAAGAAAGCGCTTTTATTAATCAATTATGTATTCGCCATAATGTTCGGCAATCCACTCCCAACGTTCAACCAGTTTACGGATGCCTGATTCATAGAAATCGAGCGGTTTCTCGTTGAAAAAGGTGTCAAGGTGGTTTTTGACGTCTTCCACATTTTTACATTTTTTTCCATTCAAATTGTCAGTTTGGCCAGGGTCGGTTTTGCAACATGTGGCCTGGCGTTGTCATGATGGAAAAGAACTCCTTTGCGATTGGCCAAAATCGGACGTTTTTCATCAATTGCTTTCTTCAATTCGACCAATTACTGACAATACTTGTTGGCAGTGATCGTTTCTCCAGCTGGCAAGAGCTCAAAATAGATCACGCCTCGGGTATCCCACCAAATGCACAGCAGTACCTTCATCGGATGCAATCCACCTTTCGACATCGGTTCCGCCCCTTCGTGTGCCTGTTTCCATGTTCTTTTGCGTTGAACATTGTTGTACAGGACCCATTTTTCATCACCAGTCACGAGCCGATCCAAAAAAGGTTCGTTTTTGATCCGTCGAAGCAAAGAAATTGCTGTTGACATACGGTCCACTTTGTTCTTTTCACTCAACTGATGTGGCACCCATGTATCGAGCTTCAAAGTGTACCCAACCTTTTTTAAACGACGAAACGCAGTTGATTTGTTGACGTTCAATTCACTGGCAACCTCTTCCGTCGAAATACGTGAGTTATTCGCAATTAAAGTCCTTAGAACATCGTCATCAAGCTCAGAAGGCCGTCCACTGCGAGGTTGATCTTCGAGGTTAAAATCTCCAGAACGAAATTTCGCGAACCATTTCTTTACTGTGCGGAGTGCTGGAGCACGGTCCAAATAAACTTCGCGAATATCTTTAGTTGCAGCGCCCACTGTTTTTCCTTTGCGGAATTCGTATAACATAATATGACGCATATGATCTTTTTCGTTGTTCATCTTCCATGCGTCTTTTCACTAAACAACTCAAATCAAAATGAAGTTATTTTATGCTTGATTTACAGTTCGGACTGTCACCTTTCCAACGATAGATAATATGTATATATTACGAGCGCCACTCTCAAACGATTCGTACGGCATCCAGCGGAATCGGGCACGAACTTATGCACTCATACAATAAAGGTCACACAAGTTTGTCCATTTTTACAACCACTTGATGAATTCTATTCCCTTTTGGCGAAAAAATGTCTGAGTTTGCTTAATTAAGCCAAGAATATTTCCAGCGTCTGTTGACCCAAAATCGATTGGAGATTTTAAGCAGCGGTTGGTTGGACAATTATGTGTGTAGGCATGTGTTTGCTCATTGACTAAAATTGTGTAAGAGAACATCGACGTGACAGTGCAAAAGTATGCATTTATGAAAATGGAACGCTTATCAACCGCGTTATGCGGTTAGAAACGAACGTGGCCACGTTTGATGAAATTTGAAAGAAGTCTGAAGAGTCTGGATCGGCTTTTACGCGATTAGAGCCGAATCAATATTAGCGCGCCATTCCTCTCTTCTTTTCGCTGTCTTGCGCCAGTTGGAAATACCCAGGGAAACCAGGTCACTCTGATCCTTCCAACGGAGTGGAGGTCTTCCCCTTCCTCTGCTTCCACCAGCTGATACTGCATCGAATACTTCCAAAGCTGAAGTGCTTTAATCCATTCGGTTGACATGTTGTCAATGAGCAAAGGACCATAAAACATTCGAAAAACTTAACTCTCGAAGACTCCTAGAGCCGACATGAGATTTTGTCATCGACGCTTCAGTACCATATATCAGGACGAGAACTTTGCTTTTCAATTGCCTACTCAGTCCAACGTAGCACCTGTTGGCAAAAGTGATTCTGCGTTGGATTTCAAGGCTGACGTTATTATTGGTGTTGATGCTGGTTCCTAGATAGACGAAATTATCTACGACTTCGAAGTTATGACTGTCAACAGTGACGTGGGAGCCGCGTTGCGAATTCGATTACTGTTTGTTTGATGACAGGAGTTATTTCGTCTTGCCCTCATTCACTACCAGACCCATTGGCTTCGTTTCTTTAACAAGTCTGAAGAAAACCAAACTAACGGCGCGGCTGTTGAGGCCAATAATGTCAATATCATCGGCGTACGCCAGCAGCTGTACACTCTTATAGAAAGTTTAACTCTCTTGAGTTCTTATGATACCTGTCTGAAACATCGTTTGGTATCGAACGGCTCGAAGAGGTCCTTCCCGATCCTTACGGAGCTTTTAGTGCTGCTTAAAGTCAGTTTACACAGCCGTATAAGTTTTGCGGGGATACTAAATTCAGACGAAGCGGTGTAAAGACAGCTCCTGTTTGTGCTGTCGAAGGTGGTTTTAAAATCGACGAAAAGGTGGTGTGTGTCGATCCTCTTTTCACGGGTCTTTTCCAAGATTTGGCGTATGGTGAATATCTGGTCAATGGTTGACTTACCAGGTCTAAAGATACACTGATAAGGTCCAATCAGTTTGTTGAAGGTGGGCTTAAGTCTTTCACACAATGTGCTTGAAAGGACCTTATACGTATATGCAATGTTAAGAAGGTTTATGCTACGGTAATTGACGCAGACTGTGTGATCGACCTTTTTGTGGATTGGGCAGAGCACACTTAGGTTCCAATCGTCGGGCATGCTTTCATTCGGCCACATTTTGCAAAGAAGCTGATGCATGCACCTGATCAGCTCTTCACCGCCGTATTTGAGTAGCTCGGCCGGTAATCCATCGGTCCCCGTCGCTGTTGTTTTTTAAGCGGGCAATTGCTATTCGGACTTCTTCATATTCGGGTAACGGAACAACTATTCCATCGTCATCAATTGGAGTTTCGGGTTCACCTTCTACGGGTGTTTCATTTTCACTGCCATTCAGCAGGTTGGAGAAGTGTTCCCTCCATAGATTCGATATTCTCACCCCTCTGGATCCTACAAGAGTTTGATCCGGTCTTGAAACCTTCTGTAAGTCGCCGTATCTTTTCGTAGAATTTTCAAGTATTACCCTCGTCAGCCAGCTTCTCAAGCTCACATACACAAGCAACTTCACATAAGCCATGAAAAATAGTGGAGTCGAGTAGGTTCGAGTGCCGGTGATGGCAAAAATAATGTTAAGTAAAGTAAAAGTTTCGTTCGGTTTTTTTCTAAGAGATGGCGTATTCTCCATAGTGTTACGTGTCGCATCATGTCATACTATACGCCGCTGGAAACGTGTTTATTCGCGCTAAAAATTTGTCTTTGGCAGTTTTTCGATTGACTGACTCAGTACGTTGTGAGCGCTTGTCAAAGATGGACACCAGCAACGAGAAAATTCGCTATATTTTACAATTTTTCTTCGATCAAGGCGAAAAAGTAGCCAAAGCGGCCAAAAAAATTAATTTAGTTTATGGGGCTGTACTGTATACTGTAAACGAACGTGTAGCACAAAAGTGGTTTTCCAGGTTCCGTTTCGGTAATTTCGATGTCAAAGATGCACCACGCGTCGGGAGGCCTGTCGTCGAAAATTGCGATAAAATCATGGAAATAGCGGAAACAGACCGACACGTGAGCACTTATTTAATTGCTGAGGAACAAAAGATAAGCCAGAAAACCGTTTGGTACCATTTTCATGAAAAAAAAATCGAACGAACTTTTTACTTTACCTAATATAGGTATGTCCGATCGAAAAAATCAAAGTAATCTAGCTTCAGTATTAAATTATCTTCTCTCTGAACTAAAAAAGTTGGACAAAAGCTTTATTCAAACTATTTTTTTTTGCAACTTGAAATTAATTTTTATTTCAAACTTTGAAAAAAATGTTTAATTTTCCAAATTTTTTGGTATTTATTTAGTTTATATAGAAAAGTCACTCATGCGAAATTAAAAAAAAAATTGGTTCAACTGTTTCAGATGCATCGCATCAGTAAATTCAACCCAAATTTCAAAAGTTTTAATATTTTTTAATACTAAAAATTGTTTTTTAAGCTTAAATACAGTGTATTCTTATCTAAAAATATCGTTTACCGCAATAACTTCCTATCCTTTCAAAAAAATTTCTGAAGAAAAAACACTTTTTTTCGGGCTCTAAAGGAGACTACTGCCGTAAATCACATAAATTTCCCCTTAATAAATTAATTATTTCATTGGCTGTTTAGCTCGAAGCAGTGCACGCATGACTATCGGCATATTCGATAATTGGCTTTCCACATCATGCAGCATCTTTTTCAACAAAAATAGCGGAACGAAATAGACGAAACCGAAATTGAAAATTGAATATGAACTATTCTGGAATCAAAGTGCGTTTTCTTAGAAAAAATCTTTGCAATCTTTATTATGCGCGTGAGTTTTGGTTTTTTTTTTTGCATTTTTACGTAATGCCATACGGAGGGCAGCGTTAAGCAACAGATTTTTTTTACTAATATTCTTCTCTTTCAACTCCACGCAACTGCTGCTAAAAATAGTGTGGTCAAATCTATTGAGACTGTAATTAATTACGACCACATAAGACACTCGTGTGGGCCAAACTGTTGTTTATATAATACTCGTATTACAATTGACGCTTTCACTTTGTTTCCGTAAGCATATACGTATTTAATTATACTTTTAGGTAATTTATGGATATTATAAGATCGACAAATAATATGTTTGTTGTCCATCACTTAATTAATTAGTTTTGCAAATATCTGTTATTGAGAGCTACATAGTATGGATGGTGCTTAGTACGAATAGAAACTAAAAAAAACTATTAAAACATTCATACAATTGCATATACGTATATATCTTCATATATACTTAAGTAACTACATACATACTATGTGACAATTGAATAACATAATATAATTAAAATCGTATGTACATTTCTTTGCCTTCAACAACTAAATAATAACTCTCATATGTACATGCATAGGGTTACCTATTTCGTGGTTTTAAAAGTACAGTGTTGTATTTTGATTTATTTTGTTTTAGGCCAAAGTCAGGCATTTAAGGAAATGGATCGCATAACAACAACGAAACGCTTTAAAATTATTAAAACCCGCAACAAAAATGGTGATTCGAACGTGGCCACATTTCGTGCTTTAATTATGGTGTACTAATCACCTAACTACTCAAGGTAAAATTTTAAAGAAATTTGAAGAGACT